>BSBM01000789.1:6425000-7025000 GCA_027924585.1 Larix kaempferi | reverse complement strand
TTCAGATATATGACTATGAGATGAAGCCATTTAGGGCAGAAGATGCAAAGAAATCACCATGTGAAAACTGATAATCGATTGTTAATATCTCACTACTACATATGGTCTAATTTGCCACGAAATTGCGTTGTAATAGCCACGATTTTTCGTCCATGTTGCAACGACTGGGGTTTGTTTTTTTCATCGAAAGAGATCTGTGGATATAGGGACGAAAAATTCCACGTCGTGGCAATAGCAATGCTTCATTGTTGCCACGTGTCAACAACGAAACAATTCTCATATCTACGGAAAATGAATCCTGCCACACACTTTCGTTGCTATATCGATGCACAACTGCTATAAATCTCCATGCAGGTGCTAAACCTTCCACGGATGTTTGTCGCAGTATACACGCATGGATTCCCAAACTTTCATGGCAGGTTCAGCACCTGCGTGGAAGATATTTTATAGTTCCATGAATCATCGTCGTAGTATCCACGTTGGCATTCACAAACTTTTGTGGCAGGTTCAACAATTGCGTCGAAACATTTTCTATAGCCTACATTGATGTTCGTCGATATAGAGACGATACCTGGAAGTTAAAAAAAAAAAATTGAATGCGATGATATAGTCATAGATTTGCTTCAGACAGACTAAAAGCACTTCTCATGAACTAGCTCTTACATCTACACTCAAATCCTTATCAATGATTCCTTTCAGATCTGCAAACAAGTCTGCTTAATGATGGTTTCCAATTCTAATAAATTTCATCAAACATATAATGTTGCATTGTATTCCTTAAAGTAGTTACCAAGTCTTTATGATAAGCAGTAACACAAATAAAAGTAGTTTTCATACTTATCCCTTTTCAACAATCAATTCTTCAACTTCAAGTTTTGTCTTTTAATGGCACAAACATTCAAACTCAAACTCAATTTGGTCACAAAGAATAGGCTCGGTCTTCAATATATAACTGATGTTCTCCCATAACACTATTCAAACTCAACTTCAATTTGGTCACAAAGAATACGCTCAGTCTTCAAGTTATAACACAAGTCCTTCAAATATGCTATCAATATGTTTCAATGCTTTGCAAATTGTTGTTCTTCAAGCTCATATTTCACATCCTTGTGTCCTTTGAATAACCATAAGGCTTAAACAACATTTTGCAATGTATGAGCTCGGCCTTACAAAGAATTATACCTTAGCTCTATTCGCTTCTTAGCTCTATTCACTTCTTAATAAAACTTTTTCAGAGTCATTTATCATCAAACTTTTCATGAGCTTGTAAACAACAGACACAGTCCTGGATAGATATCTCAAGAACTTGAACTAAATGTATAAACATGAAGAATTGTAAGCCCCAGTCTTAAGCACATGTGGATAGCAGTTGAATGGTGATCCGATCGCCATCGAAACTCCATCTTTCGGTAACCACTAGAATCTCCTCCTTGTCACAGTCTGAACCCCACATCTCGGTGAACAGTGATGCCTTCAGCTTCTCCCTCAGGCCCTTCTCCCTCTATGGTAATATATCATTGAGGCCTTAAAGGAAAAGGCCCCTATTCTCATGGGAATCCTGATCAGGAATGTACTCAATAAAAGAAAGGTATCAATCTTTCCTTACTCACCCCCCTCCTTCCCTGCCTTCGGATATTAACTGGACAAACTTATGTTTGCCCTGCTCCATCCCTAAGCTGGACTTTCATCACTGAAATTCCTCACTACTAAAAATATTGCTAAGAGGCGAATCATTGGTCCCTTGAGATACTCCCTTGAGAAGATATGTCTATCCAGGTATAACAAAAACCTCAATGACCAAGTCACTAAACCCAAACCAATGAAAACAACAAGTGTTAACCTCACAACAGAAACTATAATTGCAAGTTTTGAAGGGCCAAAATGGATAGAAGACTTGAACCAAGATGAAGATAAATGGCTATTTGCTGGGACTTGAAGGATTGGAACTCATACCCAAACATTGGGCAAGCATTAAATGATGAAAATAGAAATACATGTTCACTATCTCCAGTCAATAATGATCTATACTTACGGATTCAATCTCATCAAAAGCACTCTCTTTTGCGATAGGGCTTCAAAAGAAAACCTTGGTTTGTTTTCAATGGATGATTTTTGGTGAAAGGGAGTGTCCCTTGTTCTCTTATTGTTTTTTGAAAAAATATGTATTAAGTAGAGCTTTAGTCTTCAGGTTGTGTTTCTTTTAAACGACTTTGTGAATTCAACCCTCTATTGTTAAGAGAGGACGGACTTATTTTGAGTGCCTGAATGAACATACAAAATGTATTTTTGATGTTTCTATATGAAGTGAAAAATGTACGAGATTTGACTTTATACAAATGTGACCTTAGTGTACATTTTTCATTAGTATCTTGCATTAAAGCAATGACATGATAAAGTTTTACTTTAAACCCCTACAAGGAAATAAGATCACAATTCTACTTGTCATGAATACCCTATAGGAAACAATTGTTCCACAAATTCTATCATATGAAGTTTGCAATGCTACGGTTTTGTATTCTCAACACTCACTGCAGCTTTGAACAAGCAACTCTTTGTAGGCTTATTAAATAGAAAATAAATAGTGGAACCAATGGTTGAAAATATTTCTAAATAAACTTTGAGTCAATTGATATAATCAATCTTACCTCTACCAAAGTACTTGTTTACCAAGTCTCCTAGAAGCACACTAAGCATGTAGCAACAAACAATAATTTAAGTTACCCCAAAGGAATCCAACAAAAATAAATTCTAACTTGTGCGAATATGAAAAAGGTGGGAAGCAATGCACCAAAAAGAATGCACAGAGAAGGCGTGTGCAGGTTGAATGCAGAACCCCAAAACTACATCACGTCACAAGATAACAAACTTGCAAAATACTTGATCTAGGGCACAATAGAAGAGACCAACTTAGCTTCCATGTTAGAGGCCACCTGATCCAATGAATGCACCAACCCAATAAAAATGAAAACAAATAAAGTTCCCAATTGCAAATTTTGATGAGCTACATAAATTTTCACAGTCAAGTGCACTTTATGTAAAAGGATTTGCCAAAAATACCATAGAACCATATAGGCATCACATGCAAACAATGCAATTACCATGCTCTCAAATGGGAAGATGTATTCACTTAAGACCAAACAACTTCAAACAAAGACAAATTATGTGACACATGAAACTTCTCTGCACTTGCTGTTACCCAGAATTTCATTTGATTTCATGCCACCTTCTATATCTCATTCTATGATCAGTTATGGATGAAATCTCTCCACTAAAATGGTTTAGTCTCAATCAAGGACTCCCAATTTCATTGAATTTCCTGTGTCAAGGCCAAGGCATGATACAATTAGAGGAAGCCTTCTATCTTCAAAGGGACCATCTTCCCTTAATTGGAAGTAAAGATCTGGTTCATTACCAGTGGGCACATCACTTGCAGGCCCCCTCAGGGGACTCACTGCTAGAATATTCCCTAAATGGAGATGATCCTAATTTCCTGTCAATGGAAAAGACCAGGTAATCAATTGGGTGTCGAGCGAGGAATATCAACTGATTCTGCTTTGCCCTTCCAGGATATATATAATATTTTTATGGTCAACTGACAGCACAATGAACTAAAGAAATGCTAATTTCTTGTGAAAGGTGGTGTTTGAGACCCTGGACAGTAGTGATCCTTTAGATGTTTGTAGATCATTATAGATATAAAACTCACTAATTTAGTTGCGAGCTTATATGTTTAAAACAAGCAAATACATAATTATTAAACACCATGTTGAATATCAATACATAGCATGAACAGTGCCTTGAAGGACATGACTACATCTTGTGCCTCACAATTTACCCTAGTATACAAATATCCAAATGCATATTTGTAACCACCGAGATAGGGTTTTGTGTCATTTGCATTCAAAGGTAGAACTACTGGTGCATGTTGTTTTGCCTCTTAATATGCTCTTCTTTGTAAATCAATATGTAGTTCATTGTTCATCTATAGGTTGTATGAGATCCAAAAGTTGTAACAGTGTAGTCTAAACTAGCATCAATCTAAGGTCCTGTGTCTGATGCGAGGGAAAGCTGATAAATCAGAATGCAAATTTTATAGTCGGATCAAAAGCAAACAGTTGTTAGCATAGTCTAAATCAAGTTTGAGATGGAAACACTTATTGACTTTATAGTTACAAAAATGTGTTTGAAATTTATTTAAAACAGAGAGCACATGCACATGTGATAAAGTAACAGTGTCCCAACTTCCATGTAGTTAGATGCTGTGATTACAGTGCAGGGTTATAAACGTTTCTTGAATGATATGAGCAAAAAGTTAATATGCAAAAAAACATTTAAAAAAAACAGGAATGCCATAACAATCAAACACCTTTAAGGTAGTATGTGCCCTCCCTGTATTAGCTAATAATAGTGAACACAATTCACATTAGTTCCACGGCACAAATGCCAATAGAAACAATAATTTTTTTTTCTAGAAATGAGTATTACATGAATATACATTAGTCAATCTAAATATTTACCTCTTGAAACCAAGAACTCCAAATGTACAACCCATAAGTTCTTAACACAGGCTCTTTGGTATATTCAAAACTGTTATAATGAGTTACACTGACAAGCAAACTAAAATGATAAACTATTAATATTCATTAACATGTAATAAAATAAACATATATATCAACAAAAATAGAGATATAGTGTAAGATACCAACCTGGGTGTGAAACTATTCTTGAAAATATACTCATAAGTGTTACTTTCAGAAAAGACTGGTTGTGCCTCGGAGAGGCCAGTCTTCTCTAGGAACCAGCTGACCCTACAAGAGGGTGTGTACAAACCAGAGAGAGAGAAATGACTGGAGTTGATTAGGTCAATGACATTCAAGCACACTACATAACTCAACATAAATAAAGTTACAAAAAATATAAACTTCAACCAAGTCTCAGCATAAAATAAGTGATTATCAGCACACCACAACTAATCACAGGTGATCAAGTCAAGTACTCTATAAGACAAAAAATTCAACAAGGTGGTATAAAAAAAATGAAGGAGGGTAAATGTCTGCATTAACCACAAGTCAAAGACAAGGTACCAGAAGTCCAATAATAATTCAATCAAGGTGGGGAAGGTACAACAAGTATTTAATAACTCAATGAGTAATATGTAATAAAATAAACATATTGATCATATAACAATAAGAGAGGTATAGTTGAAGATCTCCGCGTCAACATTAAACCAAAAATACGACAGCATATATGTCCACGGTAATCTGTTCCATCCAAACTATCAAGTCTACTTTTAGGTCAGCAGTATTCTTATCTCCGAACTGTAGCAGCTGTTTGGCCATTATCACCCTATAAATCTAAGGATTTACAGGGTCAAAATGGCCAAACAGCTTCTACAGTTTGGAGTCAAGAATACTGCTGACCTAAAAGTACACTTGATAGGTTTGGATGGAAACCATTTTCAATGTTGATGCCACTACCCTCCTTATTGTCTTATAAAAAGGCATGAAAATGAGGAAAAAAACTTAAAATTGTGGACTTCACATTCAAAGAGTGCCTTAAGATCACATTGATAAGGACTTCACCTACGACCTATGTCTAGTCCCAAGGCTACCACCTTCAGGCTTGACATGCAGCTGACAATGGAAGACACAAGTGTAGTTTATTACCACCATGCAAATTTAATTTGACCTTTCAATTCCCATCACCATTTCCTTTCATACGACGTCCCACAACCATTTCTCTTGACACCCACTCTTCATTGATTCTATATGCATTTCACTATGCAACCATATCAGATTCTCACTGCGTTTTCCCTCAATTAGTTTATCAATTCAGTATGACCCACGCCCGCTGTCCGAGGAGTGTTTCCAGCGGTCTTGAGTTTCATCCTGGCAACGGTGACGATTCATGGTATTATGTTTAATCCCTTCGACTGCAATATGGAAAACTCATAGTTCACTACGAAGGTTTGTCTGACAAATGCGATGGTTTGGGTTCCGTGCCCCAGGAGCAATTCCTCAAAGTGTCCCTGAATGGCACCGGGGTTACGGAACCCAAACCATCTAATTTGTCAGACAAACCTTCATAGTGAACTTTGAGTTTTCCATATTGCAGCCGAAGGGAAACATAATACCATGAATCTCCACCACTGCCAGGTTGAAACTCAAGACCGCTGACAACACTCCTCATATGACGGGTGTGGGTCATACTGAATTGATAAACTAATTGAGGGAAAATGCAATGAGAATCTGAGACGGTTGCATAGTGAAATGCATATAGAATGAATGAAGAGTGGGTGTCAAGAGAAATCGTAGTGGGACATCGTATCAGAGGAAATGGTGATGGGAATTGAAAGGTCAAATTAAATTTGCATGGTGGTAATAAACTACACTTGTGTCTTCCATTGTCAGCTGCACTTCAAGCCTGAAGGTGGTATCCTTGGGACCCATGTTCGTTATAACCAAGGGTATGCTCCAAATGTGGCCAAACAACCATAGTACTCTATAAGAGAAAAACTTCAACAAGGTGGTTTTAAAAAAGTTACTCAAGGAGGGTAAATGACCCCATTAAACAAAAGTGAAAGATAAGGTACCACAAGACCAATCATAGCTCAATCAAGTTGGGGAAGGTACAACCAGTCATATCTCTCTCAAATGTACAGCCGTCCAATATAACCTAAAAGTTCATCATCATAGTATAAGGAAGGGTGGTGGGATGCCAAATAAAAATATCCCTCATTTCTCTCTATTGATCAAATAACAATAAGAGAGGTATAGTTGAAGATCTCCACGTCAACATTAAACCAAAAATAAAATATGAAGTGTGGGTACAAATATAGTACCTTGTACTATAGAAAATAAAAGCCACCTGTGTTACCTTTCAATTTAGCAATATGGTCTACAGAAGCAAAATTTCCTCACAATTACCATCAAAATTTTTGACTAGTGCTAAAGCAACAGTAAAATATTTTATAACACAATTTTGAGTTCTATCAACTTCAACACTCCTGTGTGGTCCCTGTGCTGAAATTGGTCCTCGAGATGTAAGTTGCTTACACAGATAACCATTGCATGACTGCACAATCTTCTAAACACATATAAAGTAGACAGGAAACACCAAACATTAAATGTGATACATACCCTGGTTTTGTCTTGTGTATTTCTTTCCTATGGCATAATTTATGAGAATGTATGCACTGTTATAGCCATATCCTGTAGCTAGATGACTGGGCCATTGAATGATAGATTTGTATTTCGTTGATACTGATGATACTTTTATCCTGAGTCTAAATTGTCATAAATGATCCTGGGCAAGATGAGCTACTCCATGAATTTGATACCTAGACTTGTGGTTTATCAGTTTTCAAAACATATGGGTGCCTATCCTAGGTTATGTGTTTTGGAACCATGAACTAGGGAAGTACCGATTTAGTTTTTTCAAGCTTTATGATGTAATCTTAAGCCTGCGTTTGTACTCGTGTGTAGTCGTGGCCTTCGTAAGTCTGCTATGTGTGAGGTTAAGACTTTAAAGTGGGAATAAATCGTGTTTGTTGAAGTCTATCGGTGGTATCGATTGCATTTGAATTATGTGAGTCTTTAAAGAATGAAATCCCAATTCCTCCTATGAATTTCTATTTTACTGTTTAGAAAGATGAATGGTTTGGCTAATGTAGGATCAGTTTAAGGTTACTGTGTATTTCAATAGATTTGTTGTGATGTGATGCCCCCTTGATTCGGGATGGGATTCGATCCATGAAATTTGGGATTGGCACCCATAAATAAAATGCAGATGACAATTGAATTATGGGAACCTATGTGTGGATATGTGAAACTATGTTTTTGGAATACGAATCTCTGTAATACTTGATGCGTTTCTTTTGATGTAAAGTTTGACAAATGGTTGAATCGTAGGGACGTTTTGATAATGAAAAGTGTAGTGTGGCTGGAAGTTTTGATGTCTAGTTGTAGATAAATACTGCAACATTGTCCATTACCAATTTTTTTTATCAACTTCGAGGTTCTACCCAGAATCGAGTGGAGGGTATAGCAGGTCTAGCCAAGCTAGCCTGTGCTAGACAACACCCCAGGAATAAATTTAGAGTTATTATCTTGTTTTAAATACTTATATTTTTTTCTGTCCGAATTTTCTTACTAGTTACTGTGTAGGGATTTCTTAGGTTCTCTTTAAAACATTTAGGGCCCTCCCTTCTTTATGTTGGAGAATCACCAAATAGAAATGATAAAAGTGGCAAACAATCATCTAATATCCTTGATACACCACACATCGATTAGGGAAGGAGACTACAATAGTATTACTCATTGCTCATCTTTAAATCTAGATGTACTTTCATACTATTAACAACTGTATGATATCTAACATCGACCAACTCATTATAAAGATCTAGTGCTTCAACCATATCAAGGAAATTATGATTTGCAAATGTAGACTTAGGCATTCCATTCCTTTTACAACTTTAACGAAAACGCAGGAGGTTTTTACATAGCCATCTTTCAATCAAATGAATTAACAATCATCAGCACCACAACCATCTTTCATCAAAACCACATACATTAAATACAAACAAGTGTTGGGTTTCAAATGCAGGAATTGGGATCGAATCCGTTTAACATTCCACCCATTTAAACTCTTTTGTATCTCTATTTATGAAATTCCATAAATGCAATAGTAAATAAAGAACCAAAGCTCATAATTTAAATCACTCAGGAAATCAATTATGGGAACATTACACAGTAAAAATGATTTATTGAAACCATATCAGAACACAACAGAACCTTCAAGGATTATTACTACTCAAACCCTATGGACATAGACTCTAAGGTTTATATTGCAACTCTAGAAACCTGACAGAATCCAAGGATCGAATCCCACATTGACACCAAGAAAACGATAGACGCCCAAGTCAGGTATCGAAACCCCAAGTAGAATTCCAAAATCCTAGGTCCCATGAAAATAATTTTGACATGAGGCAAAAGTATCTTGGGCAAAATAAATGTTTAAATAAATCGCCTACATAAAGAACAAAACAATTTTATTTAGTATGGAATATCTATCAGCAGTTACCATTTATAGATTCTCATGCTACAGGAAAACATGACAACCTTCTTAAACCCCATTTATTCTACACATACACTTGGATCTTATACATAGGAAAACGTAGAGATTAAATAGAGAACCAAACATTCACCATTTTATATAGACGGTAAATCCCGGGCTCTTTTAAATAGACATAGGTTTCGAAAGCAAATCCCAGTTCATATTGAGTGTTATTATTATTACTATTTTATCCACAAGCTTCAACGAAATTTTAGAGATTGAGCCGAATGACCCAAAATATTCCACTAAGACCTTCTAGAGCCTGCATTAGACAATAGATACATTTCTTGAAACAATCCATCCAACGACGATTCGAGGAACTCAATGCTAGTCGCAGTGAACCCAATCAGGCTCACAAGGTTCCTCATAGAAAACACAAAACACTCCACAGAGGCAAGAAGAAGAGGTAATGAAATGTGGACTCTGAGCTTACCAATTGCGAACACCTCCAAGTCTAAACCTGTACCATCAACCAGTAACCACGTATATGGAGAGGGCCAAACTATTACCTGCCAAGTAAGACAAAATATACTGGTCAGAACCTGAGTTTGTATTCGTATCAATTAAAATTAACAAGAAAGACAAGAAGGGTATTACCTGCATGTGTATTTGTCACCATTCCTACATATGCAACCTGCGTAGTGGGTTGATCATGAACCAAGCTTAGGTCAGACCACGAAACCCTCAAGCGCATCCAACATACACACTCCAACAAACAAACTATGACATCGAAACCCTTGATAGTGTAGAAACCAAGAAGAAAACCCCTAGCTTAGCTGGCAATGTGACCATGTGCTATCGTAGAGTTAATTTTAATGCCCTCACCAACCCAAATTTTAGATACAAGTCATGATCCCTATAGTAGTGGAGCACTCACGATAAATGAAGTAATTGAAAAATGCAAGGAGTATTATAAGGACCCCAAGTAGTGTGTAAAGGAAACAAGTAATGGCAGGTTAAACATGCTTTGAAAGCTCAATAAGGACTTTAACTTCCAACAAATCATTTCAAGGTGACAACCCCCAAACATTACAAACATTAGTATTATTTAAGTGCTAGACTTGCGAAAAGAACATCATAGGTAGACACCCCCGTAGGTACACCTGCAAACCAGGAGCAGATGAGTGATTCAAGGGGTTCTGTGTTGTCACCTCCAGTAGATGTGGAAACACCAATTGCAGATGGTATTGGGAAAAACACTAGATATAAAAACTACTTAATACACACGAGCGAGTTAAGGGGCTCTGTGTTGTCGCACACGAGCGAGTTAAGGGGCTCGGTGTTATAAAATCTATAGATACATAAATAACCACACCTTATAATATAATATGAATATCCCATAATATTTTGTGTTGATTTTGTTGTAGGTCAAGTGGAATGCGCAACAAAAGAAAAGAAAGTGGAATGGACCAAATAAAACATGAAACAATGATGTTGCCAAAGTGAATAAGTTGTTGAGATGAAAATGCAAAGTAGTAGAGAAATCTTGAATATGAAGATGATGAAGGAATACACAACGTGTTTGTCATGGAATCAGATGTTTAAGTGAAAATCCAAAGTAGATAACTAGAAATATTGAAGATGAAGATGATGAAGGAATACATCACGTGTTTATCATGGAGAAGTAGAAATTTCTCTAGTAAGAAGAGTTTATGTCAATAAACTAGAAAATATGAAGAATAGGAGAAACAATTTGAAGATCATTGCAATAGAGCAGTGGTTGCAATGAAAGCAAATTATAATGATGATAAGATTTCAAGTGGCGAGCATTAGTTGTGTTCATTGAGATAATGGTGATGGTGTAGAGGAGAGAGGATGGGGAAGTTGTGAATACCATTGAGTGGAAGTAGCTTGAGGAAATATGTTCCATTTAACAAGCACATTTTGGGATGTAAGCTCCAATGGGAGAGAATGGAAGCATATTGCAAAGATGTTGAAGGTGGTAAAAGAGTTAGAGATGATGGTGATGAGGTGTTTCCTATGGTAGCAAAGTATATAGGATAATAATGAAGAGAAAAAGAATATGAAAAATAAAGGGGACTTACAAATAGTGATGAACGATCAACAAGAAAACTAGCTTAGTATACATAGCTTGACATTCATGGATATTGCAATGAAAAGTGAAACCTAAAAATTTCGTCCTTACATCGATGAGAGTTTGTGGAACATTACAAAGCATGAATATTGCCACGGTTTTTCTGCCGTGAAAAACAAAAAATATAAAAATTAATTTTTTTAACCCACGAATGTTGAAAACATGGAAATATTTCGTGGAACAATCCGCCCATATGTAATAGTGTCTCCTTCTCCCATGATTTCCAATGCCTCGTCTAGGAAAGAAAGTGACTTGTAAATTCGGGTAAAGATGATACGAATGCAACAAGATATCAAAGCGAATTGAAACAAAGAAAACAATTAAACTGAATGAATTTGGAGATCATTATTTGGTTCCCATTGCACTTACTTTTTCTCTTGGTAGGGCGATTATTAGGACACTATATAACACTTGGAGATTTTCCAACGTAAATATGTAGTGGAGCTGGTTCATATCAATCGAGGAGACAAGAGGATACTTACCCTTGAATCAAGAATCAAGAAGGAAAGAAAAATATAAATTTCATATTAAAATAACCTATATAAGTTGGAGGGTGTGGTTATATAAATTGGATAACATGTTAAAGCCTATGTGTTATGTAAGAAACTTTTAATAATTAAATTATTAATATTTTTATTTCTTTTTGCCACCTGGTCAGCATGCCTTAGGCCACTACATGTAGGTTTGGAAGGTCGAATACCCTAGTTCGAGCACGCTACTTCCTTGATCGATGCGAAAGTTTTGAAGTGCTTGTTTTCACCCATGTTGAATGCGAGTGCCACACTGTACAGAATGTGGCAAAACAAAGTCATTAAACGGAAGATATCACGCAAGTGGCGACACCATGGCCATTGAGAGACCTTCTCAACGCAGTGAAACTTCAACCTTCAGCATGAGACATTGCATTCAAAGCGAACATAGTGATGACGGGTAACACGCAACAAAACAATTGCAGATGGAAGGGTTAACAAATGAAACTGTGAGTGTGTTCCTCGTATGATTCTAAGAATAATATATTCTCCCACAAATAATCCTGAGAATAGTAAAATACGTTCAATTATAGATAGCTTTGTAAACTCAATTATAGTTGATATAAGCATTGTCTACCTAGTGAATGAATACCTTGGAGAGAAGGACATTAATGCCAACATGCTTATTTTCCCAACTGAATTCATCAATCCCCTCATAATTGTATCCACTATCTTGGTAGTAAAATGGGAAAATTGCTCACTTGAGGTTGTTGCTCCGAGAGACACTCTACAATCCAATATGAGGGAGATCTTGTAAAGTTTGTCCATGTTTGTCCATATTTTTGTCGGCTATTAATAAAATGTAATAATAAAAAGTAAAAAGTAATAATATGAAGGAGATCTTGTAACATTTGTCCATATTATTGTCGACCATTAATAAAATGTAATAATAAAAAGTAAAAAGTAATAATATGAGGGAGATCTTGTAATGTTTGTCCATGTTTGTCCATATTATTGTCAGCCTTTAATAATTGTGGATATTATTGTAATGCATAAGATCCACAAGCTAATGTTTGTGGATCTTGTAATGTTACATGTATTGCTTGCTCCTCAAAAAGCTCCTTGAGTGCAATACCTAAGAAGAGGTTTGCACCTAGGGAGATTTGATTCCTCTAGGCGCTTGATAGAGCCTAGGATTTGGATCTAGGCTGGTCATTATAAGCTCACCTATATCTGTCTACAAAAGCAAAGAGCTACAAATGACAAATGAACCGAAAGCCGAGTTAGCAGGTGTAGTAAAACTCACCATCATGCATAAATACAAACAGGAATCGAGGTATGCAATCGTATTATAGTTGTAAATATGATGCTTAATTTGTAAAACCTGAGTTGCAGTGTCAAACAGACGTCGAGAATAAGGTAAGTCGGATGTTTGGAAGACGATGGACGGCAGTTTCACCAGCGACATCAGAACCTGGATTCTGGGCGTTGACACTGTAAATGGTACGAGATGTATCCATGTCTTCTGGTCGCTCCCAACAATTGTGATCAGTGTTGGGATCACCCACCTTCACAAGCACAAAACAATAGCACTATGCAAAGATTTTTGTCTGTTAGGATTTTAGGAATTCTTTGGTTCAGTGTGCTAGACTATAATTTTCAATGGGTCATACCTGCACGAAGATTTTATCTCGATTAACAGTAGCTTTTAAAAAATAATTGGTAGCCCAACAAATTGCATCTTTGGCATTTTGAAGCTCCTCGTTCATTGAATCGCCGAATTCCAACACGCTCCAGGCTAAAATTGTAGTTGTAAAAGCCATTGGAAATGCAAATTTTACTTTATCGCCTGTGTTGTAATATCCTCCGACCAAATAAACATGCAACCAACCATTTGAGTAATAAGTTCGACTGAGGGTGGATGATTTTTGTGGGCTTAAGATAGAACGTTATGAAGAATACATACATTCTAACAGATTTCGAATACTGAAAATGTTCAGGGATTGAAGGTGATCAACGCGCATACATGCTGACATAAAGCTGAGTATAGAACTGAAATGAACCTCCTTAACTTACCCAACTTCTATGATCTTCAAAGCTAGGAATCTAGCAGGATGTAGTCGTGGCAAGTACGCCACATGCAGAGTGGTGCGGTGTAGTGATTTGTTGGTGCATGAGACTGCTATCGTGTCAAGTGGAAGGACGCGTTCATTATAACCACAATAAAAAGTGACCCAATGTTGGTTTCAGGCCAAATAAGGCTCCGAATACATTCATTGGCCAGAATAGAATATATGCTAAAAATATTAAGATATAGTGCTATGGGAACCGTGTCACAATAATAAAATTGGTTCAAAACGATTTCTATAGTCCCTACACTTCCAGCGGGAAGGGACTAATAAGGGATGAGGAACTTGTTTAAAAGTTTTACCTTCCGTAATGTTTGGGATTTTGTCTCCTCATAGTCGAGGAGCACCTTCTTTATTTTTCCACTTGGACTGGGGAGGAGTGGCGGCCTCCTTAAAAGGAGTCGATCCCCAACCCATTAGTGAACGTTGGAATCTCCTTAGATATTTCTTTGGGGATTGTCCCCTTGATTAACAAAGAAGACTCCTTCTAAATGCCACGTAGTAGTGCTTTCACATATCGCTTGTGAGTTACGATCTCCAAAAGGATCTTCTCGAACTAGGAAGGATTTCCACAGAAAGTAAGTAGCCGTGAATATTTATATAATTATAGTGTTGTTCTGAAGAGGGGGAGGGTGTGAAGAAATGATCCTGGAAATAGCGATCTCTTTCTGCGGTTCGATCTCTACATATATTTCCAACTCTGCTTGTGGTGTGAAGCGATGGAATTTTCCTTATGTATATTTGAGGGCACAACTGTAGAGTTATCGGTATGCTTGCATATGGAAAATCCGAGGTGAACTTCGCATATGTTGGAGGAAGGACCTCTATTTTTCTCTCTCAACGAAGGGGGATCCTACTATGCATTCAGAGATGCGAAGTCTGCGATCTGCAGTGTAGTGAGGATCTCTACATGAAGGGTAATGATATCTGCGACCTCTATTAAATGTTTGCGACCTCTTCTTATTTTTATTTTATTGCTGCTTGTTAGAGTTCTGTTTTTATATTTGCACACTCGATTCGCTCGACAGAGCCGAATCTATGTATGGAGTTCTCTGCACGTTTATTAATGCTTCGCAATACTCTCAATTGAAGAGAACGATCATTGTGTTCTTCTGCTGCTTGACAATACCTCGATTGAGATCTCTCTGTGAATGTATCATGGCAGATCTAGCACATAAGAGTGGTTCGATCTCAGTATTGGGATCACATCATATTTTAAACCCTTCATATTTTACACTCTATTTACACTATCTCTGCATTTCACCACCATATATATAATATACTTTGCGATGAAGAGGCCCTGCTCCTCGGAGCATTTGTTATTGGTATTGATCTGTTGACAAGAAGAGAAGTGGTTCTTTTTTTTCCACTAAAAAAGCATATTATTGATATTCAAATTCTGAATCAAATAGTACATGGTATCCAAAATATAAGAAGCAAACTTCCCAATGTTCATGATAAAGACTTTCCACTGCTATCATAATCAATAATATAACATTACAAATTCAAGAAACCCACAATGGAGATCCAAAAGTCTATCTAGTACAAAAAAACATAGTGCCAGCGTCAATCAACCTGTTTTCAGGGTACTCCTCCCAGTGCAATATACCCTCCTCACCATCCAAAGCCAGCTTGGATAGCTGATCAGCCTAGGAGTTAAATTCCTTATAGATATGCTCCAAAGATATAGTGCTGAAAGTTCTCAATTCCACTTTAATTTTGTTGCACCAATAATCCAACTCCAATACCATTAATTCAAATTCCCCCCTAACCCATTTGATAGTTACTCTTGAGTCACCATAAAGACATGGTTCTTATCATAGGTATAGTTGCATATTATTGTTAATAATGAATATTTATATAAAATTATACTTTGAGAATATAGTTCTCTATGTTTGAATCTGCGAGATATATATATATATATATATATAACTCCTATTTATACTTGACAAGAGGATATTGCAAAGCATAGCCTCTCTAGAGATCAAAGAGATTGTTATGCACTCAGATAATATTTATAAGTACCGGAATGAGTAGGTAAGGACACATATCCTAGGGTTGTTAAAGGATTGAAAATGGAGAATACTATATATATGAGTGGGGAAGAGTCAAGTAAATGGAAAATTTGGTCATAACATTCATTAATGTAAATATTTAGTTACAAAAATTATTATTGGAAGTCGAAGTCATGTTTTAATTGAGGAAAATTTGCTTATAAGTTAAGTGTATAATTTTCAAAATAATAATTGGGGTAGGTAAGGTGAAATCCCTTATGGAAGGGAACTTAATTACGAGATCTTAATAAATTTATCTTAGTGGATTCATGAACTAGTTCGGGGGTGGCATCTTGGCGGCATAAATATACGACGGAGAGAGAGCCAAATGGTTGGGAGGAAAGTTATATTCAAACCTTCAGTCGCATGGTTAGATGCAATCCAGATAGGTATCTTCATTGTTATATTGTTTAGAAGTTATCAAGTTTGTTAATATATATGTATCTTGATTTGTCTTGTAAAATGGTTTCATTTAAGTATGTACATTGTTTGACATGTTGTCTTATAAATTGGTTTCCTTTACATATGTACATGTTAGAAGGATATTCATGATAATAATATGTGTTAATGGGAGCACATGGGTATTCAAATGATTTATGAAATCAGCATAATTCTGATGAATGTGATTTACCTTACAATGGATGTACATTTATAATTTGGTTAATGAATGTCCTTGACATTAGTATGTATGTGTTACTTCTATATTCGGGATTTACATAATTTATTGAGTATGTGTTTAGTAACTATTGTAGAGGTGAATATTGTAGGTATATATCCTCATTAAAAGTATCATATCCATTGTTATGTTCTAATGGAAATTACATTGAGTAATCAATGAATTTATAAGGGGGGAGCAAATATTTTGTATGATGGTAAATTTATTATCATGTTTCTAAAGTAAGGTTAGTAGGCATATTATATCAAGCAAAGATGGAGGATATGACCACAATAAGAGAATACCATGAATCTATGTCGTTATGTAGTTTGCGTGTGGCTTAAGTGCTCTTTTGTCGAAGAGTAATTGGTACGTGCTAATAAGTGTTATATTGTTTTTAAGTTATTCTTAGTTAGCCTTTGCATAGTAAAGAGGAATGGTAAATGGAGATTAAGGAATTATTGAGAAGAGTGTAAGGAATATTCATGGACCCTAAAATACAATTGATGAAGGTATGCAAATGTTGCTTCTATACTCCCTAAGAGTTGGATCTGCAAATTGATTATATTCTTCTACATCATGTATAAGTGAACTTTAGTAATATAGATGAGAATATCATGCTCTTAGAAACATTCTGGTTGGATACTCATATAATCTTATGACAAAGAGTAGATAAAGATAAAATATAGATGTGAACATTTTATGATGATTTGTGTTAAAAGCTAATGCATGCATTTGGTTGGTGGACAAAGATTTTTTTTTTTAATTTTATACCCATTTCCTCAAACTAGTACAAAGGATTTTGGGAATATTACACAGGGGATATGCCTAGAGGCACCCTATACCTTGGCCACATAACCATCATTGACGGGTTCCCTTTGATTGACTGATGGGAGACCTTAGTGCCCCCTTATCTTGGTTGTTTCTCACATGCTTGACTTCAACTCAACATCTCACCATTGATATTTGTACAAGTTGTTGGTTCTATCATCTAGTTAGTCGAAGAACCCATATATCCTTGACTCTAGTAATTTTGTGAGTCTCTTTGGAATTCCTTCAGTCATATGCTTCTCATGGTAGCTAGGCTGCATTGGTGGCAGTGTTTGGAATTCCTCTAGTTACATGATTCCTATTGTATCTAGTTCCAAATGCAATTCCCTAGAGTACATGTTTGATTTACATATTCAGTTTTGTAAGTCACCTTTGAGGAGTGACTTTCATGTATCCTCCTTCTATATCTTGTACCCCTTTCGTTTCAATGGGGTATTAGTTATTGTTATTCATCATTCCATTGGGATGCCATTGTTCCAACATGTCTTCTTTTGGTAAGCCATGGTTGGACTATGATTATGTATCCATTTTATATTTAGAATGGGTCCCTCCTTGAGACTCATTATGTACTCATTGTTTCTTCAGCATGGGTCCCTTTTAGGCCCTCATCATGTATTGTATCCAGCAGTTATACATGTATTGATTAGGACCCTTTGGGTCTAGATCCCATTTCATTAAGACATTAATATGAGCATGGGGATTCCCACCTCATCCATATATTTGATATTATATGAAACTCATCCATTTTGAGTATTATGTATACAGGTATGGGCCTCTCTAGTCGCTCGGGGGGGTGAGCTCCCTCCGATATGGTATCAAAATTCTATGCCATTATTACAGCCTATCTCCTAGAAATAAAAAATTTCTATGATGTATGTCATCCAAATGATGATATCCTAACCTCACACATAATGGGGCAATCTTTTAATAGTCAAATTTGCTCACATGTTGTTTCATTAGCTTCATCATCCGTGTACATCATTAGTCCAGATGATTAGCACAATTTTTTTCATCTCACTCCATCTAATGACCTTGGGAAAGTAATAAAAATACAAAAAATGAAATTAAAATCTTGAATTGACCACCACAAAATGATTTCACATGTTTTAACTCAAAATCAATGACCTCGGTCACACCTTTTCCCCTAATAAGCACAACCTAGTCCCAAAACTTAATTTTAATCAATATTTCATTAGTTCCCACCTTCATCATGAAAATGGATTAAACCTTGGCATGTTCCAAGTTAGTTAATGGATGATACATAATGGACCAATATATAATTTTTCACTTACTTGGAGCTTTTGGGGTCAGAATATTAGGTGAATTGACTTGAAAGGCGCATTTTAAGGGAAAGTCTCATTTTGCATGTGTGTGGTCCTTAACCTCCTAGGGCCTATTCAAGGGTATAAATAATGTTTTATTGGGTGAAAATTTCATCATTTGTATCATTCCCCTTCATGTGATTCTAGACTCCAAGACCTTTCCAACAGTCCAAAAATTCCCTCAAAAAGAGTCCATATGCAAAAGTTATGCGTTCTATAAGTAGACCTATCCAGTTGACCACCAAGGTTCCAAGTAGATTCCATCTCAAATGTAATTTCTCACATATGTGGAGCAATTCATGTGTGGGCCTTCAAGAAAATTCTACAAGGACCAAAACCTTAACCCTAATCGGGAGTTGGGGCATGTAAAAACCCTAAAGCTAACCCTAGGTGGATATCAAGCTATGTTAAATACTGGCCACTAGAATAAAAGAGGGATCCATTGTTTTGAGGTATTGTATTGTTCCATAGGATAAACAACATGGGAGGGGATGTTAGAGCATAACAAAGGATATAGGATATCATGTAGTATCCATTCTAGTTGCAGATTCATAGGTAACTCAATTGCGAGTACAATTTTCTTTGTATTTGCAATTTCACATAAAGAGCAAGGCATAGTCCTCATTTGTGGTTGGGTTTTTCCCCATAGTGGCTTTACTCAGAGTATATCTTATGTTATTAAGTGGATTGTGTACTTATTTTCTCTAGTTATTCTTGTTTATGGTCCAACTATTTGGCATTCAATAAAAATAAGCTAATAAAAAAAGAACTAAGTTGTAAGTTCCATTGTGATGAACCGTTCTAGTGGAATATCCACAACATTTTATGGATCAAATTGGTATCAAAGAAGTTTTTCTATTGGGTTTTGTGGGTAATTGTGGGATCCAATAGTTTTTGAAAAAAAATCTCTTCAAACCGTATCCATGGAAAATGAGTCGGTTCAAGGATCAACAAACGATTATGAGCAATGTTTTTCAACTCTTTAAATATAGGTCATTGATATCGCACTATTGATGGCTTGGTTGTGCAGGTGTTGAAATGGTGTCCAAGGCAACATCAGGGGATGAAAACCTGACCATAGGCTGCAGATAATCCTACGCAAGTATTACCCTATCCTCGAGCTGTTTGGTGTGGTTAACACCCACGGATATTCGGCCTCCGCTTGCACTCTATGAGTTGGTGGGTTTGCTCCTTAAAAATGAGGCTTTGAATTAATTGTGAAATTAATCCTAAATGTAATTTGAATGCAATCTAGACTTAATAGTAATATAAAATTAATAGTTCTGCAACTATGAGAATAAATTCTATAATTACAGAAATAGAGATTTAAACCAAAAAATTAAAGGGAAATAATAGCTAAATTAAATATTAATTAGTAATCTATCCCGGGAGCCAAGTATTTTAAAACGGAGGAAATGAATGAATGTTCAAAAGGAATAATTGGATCATCAATGATTTTAAAAGAAATTTAAAAATTATTGACATCTTTACCACATTAATTCGAACATGAGAAGTAAGAAATTATCTTCACTATGCTAAAATTATTTGAACATAAAATTGTTTATGCAATGATTAAAGATAATCAAGTTAACACATAAACTACATAAATGTAGAAAGTTGCTTGAATCTGATTATGATTTGATCTGTGCACAAAAAGAGAAATCTGATTAAATGCACATGAACAAATGAAAAAGAATAAGTGCATAAAAGAAATTGTATTACCATTTCAGCTCAATAAACAAATTTACAAAGCTTCAAGTTGATAATTAGCAGCCACTTCAAGCAGAGCCCACGATCTCCAATCCCTTAAACATAAGAAATTACTATCAAGAGAATCATACCAGAGAAAGAAGAAATTCAGTTCTCTGTCATACAAAGATCATCTACTCCCTCTTGCAATGTTTTCTGTCGCATCAGGTAAATGATAGCGTAATAGTACCTAAAGATGATTAAAGTAATTATTTTTTATTATATGCATGTTATTTTTTTGACGTGAATTTTTGTAATGATAAAAATAAATTAACTACTTTTATTGATTGATGTTTGTAGAGCACACCACATTAGGATGATGAGGTGTTCGTTTAGGAAGATATATTTTATTCAACTAACACAATGGAAACTGTGAAGAAGGCTTTGAAAAATTCCAATCAAGAACTTCTTAAACTAATTGTAATCATACCCAGGACTGAAGAAATCAAAGCAAGAATCGATGACTCGAGGAAAAAAATAGAACAATATGGGGTAAGTGGTATCTTTGAAATATTTTACAAACTATCACATATATTCATTTATGTTATTTTAGTTCTCTATTTTTTATATTATCTAATCAATTAAAGTTTTATTTTTGTAGGAATTTTCGGAGATAACACCCATGCATCGAGTACAGGCTTTAGAAGCCGGTATTGGTAGTAGTGATGGTTCAACACATCGTCAATATACTATACCAACGAGGCTATTTGACTCTCCTGACCAATAATGCCCTTTAGATGCCACGAAATCATAGGATGTTGGAGATCACTAGAGCCCTTCACCCACTACTACTTCATAGGATGTTAGAGAGGACAGTGGAATCAAATGTGAAAGTTTCTATCCTGGAGCAGTACGTGTGGTTAGCAAGGGATCATTTCCCGTTAGCTTCTTGGTGGAACAGGACTATGTTACAATCAAGATATCAAATATTGCAGGTATTATTTATTTAATTCATTTTTTTTTCATATAATTCAAAGCCACATACCTCAAATTATTTTTAATTAATGATCATATTGTGTTTGCAAGAAATAATGTTTTTTATAAGAACCTGCATGAGAAGGAGTTGGAGATTTTTGGGCCCACCATTCATACACGGTGGAATGCCCAAAATGAAAAATTGAAGGATGATATGATGAACCACATGGTTACCTTGTTTGGTGATACCTTTTATAGAAAAGGTGTCACCGCAGCAACTGGCTTACATTTGAAATATGTCAAGGCAAATTATAGAGAAAATTTGCAAATTAACCATAAGTATGAGCGTCCTCCGATGTTTCGAGAGAAGGAGTGGAAGGCGCTCATGGATGATGAAAAGGAGAATGTTGTTGGTTTTGGAGCCTAATATTCCAGATTCAGAGATGTTATTCAGTCGTGCTTGTACCCCAGGCTTACTGTAGACTCGTTCCCCCACTTTTTGGGCTATTTTTGCCAACAGTTTATGGGCCCATGGTTTTGGGTAACCCGTGGTATTTTCCCATTGTATTTCCCCTATAAAAGAAAGACATTGTAATACGGATAGGGAAAGATGTATTAGCTATTATGCATTGTAAAGATCTCTGAGATCGTGAAGAGAGACTGTGAGACAGTGAAGAGGAAGTGCAACGGATGTGCTGGAGGTTGTATCCCTTCATTTGCTGGATGGTATAATAATAAGGACTAGCAATTTCAATGTGGGCGTAGCCCATCTTGGGTGAACGACGATATATTGGTGTCTCTCTTGTAATGTGTTTGTGTGATTATATTTGCATTTATGTTTATTGTTATTGCTCTGCGATCCTGTTTTTCTAACAATTGGTATTGGAGCCAAAGGTCTATTTGACAGATAAACCCACATAAAAGTAGGGTTTCTAGTTCGAGTGGGAGCAATCGCGGAAGAAGGAAAGTTTAAGGTCGAGAAATTTAATGGCCAAAACTACCAGTTATGGAAGATGCAATTGGAGGACTATCTGTACCGGAAGGATCTATTCCTACCATTGGGAGGAAAAGCAAAGCAATCGGTGACTATGAAGGACAAAGAATGGGAGGCTCTTGACAGAAGGGAATTGGGAACAATACGGCTATCCCTGGCTTCATCGGTGGCTTTCAATATCTCAAAATAAAAGACAATGGAGGGTTTGATGAGCGCATTGGGTAAGTTGTAAGAAAAACCCTTGGCCTCCAACAAGGTATTTCTAATGAAGCATTTATTTAATATGAAGATGTTTGAAGGTGGATCTGTTGCCTATCATTTAAATGAATTTAATACTGTTACAAATCAACTAAGTTTTGTAAGTGTAAACTTTGATGATGAGGTTAGGGCTCTTCTAATCTTGTGTTCATTGCTAGAAAGCTAGAATGGCTTGGTCATGGCTGTAAGTAACTCTGTCTCTAGTTCAAACACCTTGATATTTGATGATGTTTTTAATGTTATTCTTAGCGAGGAAATGCGAGGAAAAAGAATAGGTGAGACATCAGGTAATCTATTGACCATGGAGAGAAGGGGAAGACAAAGGGAGAAAGGAAAGAGCCAAGGTAATCGTGGAAAGTCTAAAACAAGTAGATCCAAGTCTAGAGTACGAAAGATAGAGTACTGAAACTATGGAAAGAAAGGAAATCTGAAGAAAGACTGCAGATATCTAAAGAAGAAAGGAGATGGCCAACAGGAAACTACCCAGGAAGCAAATGTAGCAAGTAATGTGTTACAAGATGCTTTGCTTCTTGCATTAGATAATACTAGTCATTATTGGGTAGTATATTCAGGGGCTTTATGTCATGCTACACCCCATAGGAAATATTTTCATGATTATGTTCCAGGCGATTTTGGACATGTTTTATTGGGTGTTGATGAGCCATGTAAAATTCTTGGAATGGGTAAGGTATGGATAAAATTTAAGAATGGAACTGATTGGCTACTGAAAGATTTAAGGCATATTCCTGCTATGAAAATAAATATGATCTCAATGGGGCAGTTGGCAGATGGCGGTTGTCTATCTACGTTTGGAGCAACGTAGTGGAAAATCACTAAAGAATCAATGGTGATAGAAAAAGGATAAAAGGTAGGTATATTGTATTAATGTCCTCATAATACTGACCATTCTATCTCTTTAGCTTCCACGGGAACATATACAGCATTGTGGCATCATAGGCTTGGCCACATGAGTGATAAGGGGATGTAGATTCGCCACTCAAGGAAGTTGATACCATATTTTAAGTAGGTAAGTTTAGAATTCTGTGAGAACTGTGTTTAGGTAAAACATAAGAGAGTCAGATTTCTCAGGGTTGGGAAACAGAAGAAGAATGAAAAGTTAGAGCTTGTTCATATAGATGTATGGGGACCTGATCAGGTACAATATCATGGTTTCTCTCTTTATTATGTTACATTTATTGATGATCCAACTAGAAAAACTTGGGTTTATTGCATTAGACATCAATCTGATGTGTTTGTTACTTTTAAGAAGCGGAGAGCTTTGGTTGAGAATGAGATAGGAAAAAGGTTGAAGTGTCCCATATTTGATAATGGAGGTGAGTACTGTGGCAATGATTTTGATAGTTACTACTCATACCATGGGATTCGTAGAGAGAAGACAGTCCCAGGAACACCATAAGAAAATGGTGTGTCAGAAAGGATGACTAGAATGATCATGGAGCGTGCAGGGTGTATGAGATTGCATGCAGGGTTGCCCTTTGTCATGTCCCAAATTTGGCATTGGGTCACAATGGCCTAATCACATTGGCCATATTCATTAGAGTTTGTCAAATTGATGTTAAGGGTCAAATAATTGCCAAGGAGAAAAATTACTAGTTTCCTAGGTTTGGGGTGGAAGCTTTGGGATTTGGAATAAGGGGGATAAGAAATGATGTTTGAACATTAGAATGGCATAAATATGTAATAAAGGATCTAAATAAATATATACAAGTGAAAATCAAAGTGGCATTTGATCATGAAGACACATGGAGGAAGTGGGAACCACATATGGCTAGATTTCCCCACTACACTTGGCATCATTCTCTCACCAATTCAAATTAAAGGTGAATGGTAACATACTTGGGGGATTCCAAAAGGTATTATTCATGGCATGACTCATCCAAGGTCGAAATTGTTGAAATATTGTAACTTCAAAGAATATTATATTTGTATTTTATTATTCCGGAGATGGTACATTCCTCCATTGTGACTCTATTGTATATCCGGAGATGTTTATTCCTCCGAGAGAGTGTCATAACTAGGGTTATTAGAACTCCCATGTGAGTTCAGCCCTGAGTTTATCATTTGAGGGTTATTAGACTCTCCTGGGAGAGGTCGGCCCCATAGGGTAAAAGGTCAGTCGAAAAACAAGTACAAGTAGAGGAGGATGTTCCTCACTTATCTCATTCATTCTTCCACTTGGGAGTAGCGCACAAGTGAGAGAGAGGTCTGCATAGGAGGAGAAGGAGCTCTTGTTTGGTTTCTACATCTTGTATTGGTTGATCATCTATATTGAGGAAAGCTTTGTTGGGTTTTCTACCCCATGAGGGTTTCCCAGGGTAAATCTTTGTCTATCTTGTGATTGTGTTTCTTTCAGTGATCTTGCTAGTCAAATTAGTATAAAATTAACATGGTATCAGAGCTAGCCTGAACAGGACATCTTTCACAAGGTGAAAATATCTCTCTCTCCTCCTCCGGTGAAAATTAGGGTTTCTACAAAAGTAGGAATTTTTGGATTTTGATTGCATGGTTGGCTATCCCTCCTCAAAATTTAAATTTTTGAGCCCTAGATCAATATTTTTGGTTGGGTAGAACTCCGGGAAAGTCAAACCCTAGTTTGACCAAAAGTGCAGAAAACCAGAAAATTGTGCACCTATGCACCAGTGAACCAGAAAATTTGTGAACCTTTGCACCAGAAAACCATAAAAGAGAAGACCAGAAAACCAAAAATTTTGTTGCAGATCCAGAAGGTGAAAAGTTGAAGTTTCCATAAGCATATCACACTAGAATTCTCAATTCAATCAAGCTCATCTCCTAGTAAGTGATATTCTATATCTTGGGAAACTTTAATCTCTTTAATCCTTGGATAAGATGGCTCCAAGCACTAAGCTTGAAGACAAACTAGAAGGTATAGAAAATTTCCGAGCATGGAAATACATAATTGGTCTCATTCTTGAAGAGAATGATCTTGTCCAATATATCAAGGATGAGGTTGCAGAACCTAAAGAAGATGAAGCCAAAGAGAAGTATAGGAAGGACCTGATTAGAGCAAAGAGAATCATTGTTGATTCTATAAAAGACCACTTGATTCCCCAAGTGGCATCCAAGAAGACCCCAAAGGAAATGTATGATGCCCTTTCCAGAATGTATGAGGGAAAGAACATCAATAGGAAGATGAATCTAAGAGCTCAACTGAATATCACCAAGATGAATAAAGAAGAATCTATTCAAGACTATTTCTCAAGGGTTTCCCAGATCAAAGAACAAGTAGATGCCATTGGAGATACCCTTGATGAGGATGAACTTGTCATGACTGCTCTAAATGGTCTAACTAGACCTTGGGAGTCATTCATCGAAACTATGTGTGCAAGAAAAGAAAGTATGAATTTTGATGTGGTATGGGAGGATTGCATTGAAGAATAAGCTAGGGTAGCCAATAGAGAAGCCCTGCTAAAAGAAGATGATCAAGCTTTGGCCACTCACACTAGAAGAAGAAGGAGTCACTACAACTCCATGAAGAATGGCCATAAGAAATCTCACCCTCTACATAGATTTCAAAAGAAGGAAGGAGTAAGCTCATAAAGAGACCACTCCTTAGTTAAGTGTTACAATTGTCACAAACCATGACACTTTGCTAGAAATTGTCCTTCAAACAAGAAGAAAATTTTTCACAAAAGACATCATGCACATTTAGCAGAAGATGATAGTGAAGAAAAAGAGGTGAGGCCTAAAAAGAAGACGACCAAAGTAGAGGAAGAAGATGCAGAAGAATATGTTCTATTCTCTACACTCTCTGGGTCAGTAACACCTAGAGAAGATACATGGCTCATTGATAGTGGTGCTTCAAAGCACATGACAGGTCAAAAGAAGACTCTCTTGAGACTTGAAGAAAAGACCTCCCCACAGAAGGTATCTCTAGGAGATGACTATCAATATCCCATCAAGGGAATTGGTGAAGCAAGCTACAAGCTTGATTCTGGAACCCCATTGAAGATGAAGAAATTCTTATATGTACTAGGTTTGAAGAAGAATTTACTTTCTATCTCAGCACTAGATAAGAAAGGCTATAGGGTTTCATTCATAGATGGACAAGTACTCATGTGGGCCAAAGGAAAATCAATTGAGGATGCAATTGTTATTGGTGAAGAAGAAGGAGGTCTATACAAACTCAAGGGCCATCCAGAAGCTGCCCTTGTTCATGAAGCCACGAGCCCAAGTGAGCTATGGAATAGAAGGCTTTCTCACATTAACTACAAAGCACTACCTCGTGTGAGCAAGGTAGTCATATGACTACCAGACTTAAAGATTGATCACGATGGCACTTGCAAAGGATGTGCAAGAGGGAAGAATGTGAAGAACCCATTTCCAAAGAGTGATACAAAGACTAAGAGTACATTGGATTTGATTCACTCAAATTTATGTGGACCAATGCCATCCACATCCTTGAGTGGATATGAATACTACCTTACATTCATTAATGACTACTCAAGGAAGACCTGGATCTATTTTCTGAAGGGAAAAGATTAATTTTTTGGGAAATTCAAGGAATTCAAAGCCTTGATAGAAAACCATTAAAAAATAAGATTAAGATACTAAGGACAGATAATGGTGGAGAATATACTTCATAATATTTTGAAGTCTTTTGTAAGGAAGCTGGAATTAAGAGGGAACTAACCACTCCCTACAATCCCCAACAGAATGGTGTTGTGGAAAGAAAGAATAGAACCATCATGGAGGCAATAAAGATAATGATACATGATCAAGACCTACACATGTACTTATGGGCTGAAGCAGCTAGGACAACAGTCTATGTACAAAATAGACTATCTCATAGTGCTCTTGATTTCAAGACCCCAGAAGAAGTGTTCACAGGGAAGAAACCTGAGGTAAGCCACCTCAAGATATTTGTATGCCCATTGTACATTCACATTCCAAAAGAAAAGAGGACCAAGCTAGATCCTTCTGGGAAGAAAAGAATATTTGTTGGATATTGTGAAGCATCCAAAGCATTCAGAATATACATCCCAGGATCTCACCATATGGAAATAAGTAGGTATGTGACATTTGATGAAGAGGCAGCTCTCAAGAGGTCTAGGAAGTGTCAATATGAAGAAGTATATGAGGAGGAGGCACCCTCTAGAATTATAGAAGCTGAACCCACCCCTGAAGAAACAACTCCTGAGGACCATGACATGATGGAACCACAAGAACCCCCTGCCATGGAAATTTCAAGGAAGAGAAAGCCAGCATGGGAAAGAGAGATTATACTAGGAGCAAAAAAATATGGATCTCCTGAAGGCTCCACTAGGGTAAGCAAGAAACCAAAGACATTCTCCAACTATGTGGCCCTGATCTGTGACCTTGTAGATCAAGTACCCACTAGTTATGAAGAAGCATCTCGTAAGAAAGAGTGGGTGGAGGCAATGACGGAGGAATACCAATCAATAATGAAGAATGATGTTTGGGATATAATTCCCAAGCCAAGGACAAGATCGTTTCTAATGATGTTTGGAAATGACTATGAGAAGTTTCTAATCATGCAATTGAATTTGACTTGTAGGAAAGATCGTGTACAACCACCTACAAAAGAAGGACAACGACATTTGTTCCAGGGACGAAGTTCAAGAAAACTACTTATTGAAGATATTGAAAAATCTGAAGTTCCCAGGATTAGGGATGCAGTAATGGAAGGATGCCATGATTAAGGAATACCAATCGATCATGAAGAATGATGTCTGGGATGTGGTCCTGAGACCAGAAGGGAAGTCTATTGTAACTTCCAAGTGGATCTACAAGATCAAGCATGCTGCAGATGGTAGCATAGAGAAATACAAGGAAAGGTTCGTGGCTCATGGCTTTTCCCAGAAAGAAGGGATATATTATGAAGAGACTTTTGCACCTGTAGCCAGATACACTTCCATCAGAACAGTACTTGCTTTGGCTACAATAATGAAGTGGAAGATACACCAGATGGATGTCAAGACATCCTTCTTGAATGGTGTAATAAAAAAGGAAGTGTATGTGGAGCAGCCACTCTATTTTGAGACACATGACATGGATTCATATGTGTGCAAGTTATAAAAAAAAAAAGCCTTGTATGGCTTGAAGCCAGCACCCAAGACATGGTATGGCAGGAGAGACAGCTTCATGTCCAATTTGGGATTTACCAAGAGTAAAGCGGATTCCAACCTTTACTACAAGGTTTAGGAAGGCAATCCAGTGATAGTCCTACTGTAGGTGGATGACTTGTTTGTGATAGGTGAGGATAGGTTGATTGCCGACATGAAGAGGAAGCTTGCTGCCGAGTTCGAGATGAAGGACTTGGGTATGATGCATTGCTTTTTAGGTATGGAGGTGTGGCAGATTGCAGATGGAATCTTCCTTGGACAAGGGAAGTATGCAGTAGAGATCCTGAAGCGGTTCAGGATGATGGACTGCAAGGCCATGGCCACACCTATGGCATCGAACTTGAAGCTATTGAGTGATGCTTCATCAGAGTCAGTTGATGCCACAATGTATCGTCAGATGATTAGGTCCTTGATGTACCTGACAAACGCGAGACCGTATATTTTCTTTGAGGTGAACACATTGAGATAGTTCCTGACGGATCCTAGACATGCTCACTTGATTATTGTAAAGCATATTCTGAGGTACCTGAATGGTACGATTGATTATGGGCTCAAGTATAATGCAAATCAAAAGTTTAACCTGGAGGGTTCTGTTGATTTAGATTGGGAAGGAAGTGTTGCAGATAGGAAGAGCACTTTGGGGTGTTGCTTCAGATATGGGATCAGGTGTGATCTCTTGGTTTAGTAGGAAGCAATCCTGTGTAGCACTGAGTACAGCTGAATCAGAGTATGTCGCAGTTTGTTCAGCCAATTGTTAGGCAATATGGATAAGGAATCTACTATCTAATTTATTTGATCTCCAATTGGATGCTACTTGCATCTATTGTGACAACCAGAGTTGTGTGAAGTTGTCAAAGAACCCAGTGGTCCATGAAAAGTCGAAGCACATTGAGATCAAATATCACTATATTAGGTATATGGTGTAGAGAGGAGCAGTGAAGCTCCAATATGTTGCGACAGATGAATAGATTGTAGATGTGTTGACCAAACCACTATCCATAGTGAAGTTCGATTACTTCAGAGAGAGGTTTGGTGTTCTTCAGATAGAGGATACTTTGAGGAGAAAGTAATGGGACACATTTGCAGGAGCCATTCCAAACATGGTGGTGGATGTGTTCTCCCATGTCAGTGGTGTAAGTGTTGTATGATGTGCATCTGGGTTGTTCTCCATGGACGATGAGATGATCTAAATAGGTTGAGCATGTGATGATGATCAGGATGATCATGTGATGATATGCATCAGGATGATGATGTGTTGATGATCAGGATGATCATGTGATGATATGTATCAGAATGATGCTATGATGATAATCAGGAAGATCATGTGTGGTGAGCATTAGGTTGATGCTCCAGATGTGGTACATCAAGATGATGTATTGTATGATGATGATCAGGATGATCATATGTGATGAGCATCAGGCCGATGCTCCAGATGTTGTGCATCAGGAGGATGTACTGTATGCTGATAATCAGTATGATCATGAGCATCATGATGATGCTCCATGCGAAGAGGATGATCAGGTGGATCATGAGTATCAGGTCACTACTTCGTGGCCGTGGACAGGTTGTGCAAGTAGCATAGAAAAGACCCTAGGAGATTTGATAGGTTAAGTTGTGTGCTCGTAAAAGTCCTAGGATGCTCTTTCGAAGGTTTTTCTATAGGTAGCATAGAAAAGATCCTGGGATATCCGATAGGTTGAGCTGTGTGCTCGTAAAAGTCCTGGGATGCGCTTTCAAGGTTTTTCTACAGAAAACATGTAATCAGTCCTAGAGATCTGATAGTCTGATCTTTGTGCTCGTAAAAGTCCTAGGATGCTCTTTAGAGATCTTGCAGGTTGCAAGACACTCTTTTAAGGTTTTTCTTGACCACATGTAAAAGATACTAGGAGATCCAATAGATTGAGTTGTGTGCTCATAAAATTCCTAGGATTCCCTTTCGAGGTTTTGTGGTGGTCACATGTAAAAGATCCTGGGAGATCCAATAGGTTGAGGTGTGTGCTCGTAAAAGTCCTGGGATGCTCTTTCGAGGTTTTGTTGATGCACGTAATCAGTCCGGAGGATTCCACAGGATGGCCAACTTGCAGAGATGATGAATACCTATAGGAGGCTAGGCCTACATCGAGCATGAAAAAGGGCTGGCTCTATAGAACTTCCTATGAGGAGATGAATTGAGAGATAGCACCAGTGGTCGAGATGAAGAGTACAGCAGCAGTGACGATGATGATCCATGATCCAGTGATGATGATCCAGCTCCAGAATTGAAGACTTGTGCCTATATGTATTGATGACTTGTGTCAATAGAATACCTTCGTAGTTAAGAGGGAGTGTTGATGTATTTGTAACTTCGGAAGATATTCACTTGTATATTACATTTGTACTTTATTGTATCCCCAACGGAGATGTATTATTCCTCTGGTTGGAAGTGTCGTCATTTGTATTTGCAGGTGTCGCAAGTATTATTGTAAGTGTTGTAACTTATATTTGATGGGTTATTAGACCACCCTGGTGGGGTCGGCCCTTATGAGTCATGTGGGTTAAAGGGTTATTAGAACACCCTAGTGGGGTCGACCCAGTAACAAGTGGTAATGGGTTATTAGAATCTCCTAAGGGAGGTTGGCCCAGTTAGAGTTAAGTCATTGTATAAATAGAGAGTGTGTCTCTCTCATTCTATTCATTCACTCATTCACTCACTTTGCATTAGTGAGAGAGAGGAGGAGTGCACACAAGTGGAGGAGGAGTAGCTATTGCAGACATCTATCTCTTTGGGTTTGATCTTTGTGATATTTTTATTGGTTCTCATTCTATCTCTGAGGAAGTTGTGGGGTTTTTAACCTTCTTGGTTTTCCCCGGTGAAATGATTTGTGTCTCTTGTCTCTTGTCTCTTATGTTTGATATGTTGTATATGTTGTTCTCTCAGTTAAGATCCTAGATCAGAGTGAATTAAATGTTGAAAAACTAGCGAGGCATGAATTAGGAGATGGACTCATTGGTAGGAAACCAGACTTGGGATTTGGTTAAGTTGCCTGCTGGTAAAAGAGCATTGCAAAACAAATGGATTTACAGGTTGAAGGAAGAAGAAGGAGGTAAGAAGCGGTACAAGGCCAGACTTGTTGTAAAGGGGTTTGCATAGAAGAAAGGTATAGATTTTGATGAAATATTTTCTCTTGTTGTTAAGATGACTTCAATTAGGACTATTTTAAGTCTAGTCGCGGTAGAATATTTGCATCTTGAACATTTAGATGTAAAAATAGCCTTTCTCCATGGGGATTTGGAGGAAGAGATATATCTGCAGCATCCACAAGGGTATGAAGTCAAAGGGAAGGAGAATTTGGTATGCAAGTTGAAAAATAGCTTGTATGGCTTGAAGCAAGCTCCAAGGTAGTGGCATTTAAAATTTTACAGGTTTATGACAGAACAAGGTTATAGTAGATGTCATTCTGACCACTATGTTTATTTCAAAAGGCTAGATAATGGAACATATATTATCTTGTTATTGTATGTGGATGGCATGCTTGTTGCAGGGTCTAACATTCAGGAAATAAATGTGATCAAAAGGAAGTTAGCAAATTAATTTACGATGAAGAATTTGGGTGTTGCAAAGCAAATCCTTGGTATGAGAATAACAAGAGACAAGAAAAATCGCAAATTGACATTGTCTCAGGATCAGTACATACAAAAGGTGTTCGAAAGGTTTAGAATATAGAATGAAAAACCAGTTAGTACACCTTTGGAAAGCCATTTCAATCTAAGTAAGGAAATGTGTCCCAAGACACAAGAAGAGATAGTTTACATGTCCAAGATTCCCTATTCATCAGTAGTTGGAAGCTTGATGTATGCCATGGTGTGCACAAGACCAGATATTGCACATGCAGTGGGAGTTGTGAGCAGATATATGAAAAATCCAGGTATAGAACATTGGAAGGCAGTACAGTGGATTCTCAGGTATTTGAGAGGTACTACCTCTCAGGAATTATGTTTTGGAGGTTTAAACACTGTTCTACAGGGATATGTTGATGCAGATATGGCAAGTGATAAGGATAGCAGGAGGAGCACCACAGGGTATGTGTTTACTATAGGTGGAATAGCAGTAAGTTGGATTTCCAAACTGCAAAAGGTTGTTGCACTTTCAAGAATGGAAGTAGAGTATGTTATTGTTACAGAGGCTAGTAATTTGGTTGCAGATGTTTGTGGAGGAATTTGGTAAGAAGTAGAAGGACAGCAGGTTGTATAGTGACAACCAGAGTGCCATTCATCTTGCAAAGAACTCAGCACTCCATTCCAGGACTAAATATATACAGCTCAAGTACCATTTCATACGCTATGTTCTTGAAGATGAACTGTTGAAGCTGGAAAAGATACAAACTAGCCATAATCCTGCAGACATGTTCACAAAGGTAGTGACCAGAGAGAAACTGAGTTCTTGCTTGGTTTCAGTTGGCCTTCTAGCATGAAGGTGAAGACGAGAAATTTTCCAAGTCCAAGTCCAACAAGTACAGAAGGAGTGGAGTTGCTATGATCAATCTCCAAGTGGGAGATTGTTGGTTGTGGAGCCTAATATTCCAAATTTAGAGATGTTATTCAGTCGTGTTTGTACCCCAGGATTATTGTACACTTGTTCCCCCACTTTGGGGTTTGGGTTGTTTTCGCCAACAGTTTACGGGCCCATGGTTTTGTGTAACCCGTAATATTTTCCCATTGTATTTCCCCTATAAAAGAAAGACATTGTAATACGGTTAGGGAAACATGTATTAGGTATTATGCATTGTAAAGATCTATTAGATCATGAAGAGAGACTATGAGACAATGAAAAGGAAGTGCAGCGGATGTGCTGTAGGTTGTATCCCTTCATTTGCTGGATGGTATAATAATAAGGACTGGCAATTTTAGTGTGGACGTAGCCCATCTTGGGTGAACCATGATATATTGGTCGTGTCTCTCTTGTAATGTGTTTGTGTGATTATATTGGCATTTATGTTTATTGTTATTGCTCTACGATCCTGTTTTTCTAACAAAGGCATTGAGAAAACAAGGAAAGACTCAACCACTCGGTTCAAGAAGGTATGAAACATATCATATTTTCAATGAAGAATGTTCAATTTTTTTTTTACTTTTAAATATATTTAAGTTGTGATATCTAACATATTTGGAACCTTTCATAGGCTCCCCGAAACCTCTAAAGAGGCAAAGGCAAGAGTAGAAAAACATGGGAAACACAAACTAGGCCAAGGTGAATATCAGAAACTAAGGGCACGAATTGTAAGAATCAAACGATCATTATTTGTAGCCAAAATTTTTCTAACTGTAGCAAACAAATAATTGATTTATCACAAGAAATTTTCATGGTGTTATGCATTGCAGGGAAATTCTTTTCAAGAGGCATCCACTGAAGAATACTTGAGGCTCATCTTCAAGTACAGTTTTCAACATGTGTTGGAATGTCGAAAAAGCTTGGGGCAAACCCCAATTTCCCCATTGATGCACAAAAAGGTAAATAAAACCAATAAGGCCATCATTATAACTTACTCGTGTAATCTATTCATGAATGATTACATTGAAAAATAAATGTCTTTTTTTTGTTTTTAGGGTGAGAGAAACAAAAGAAGCGAGGGTAGAGGTACTGAACATGTACCACATAATGGTGGGGAGCTTCCTCATGGTGGTGGCGAGCAGCCTATCCATTGAGGTATGTATGCTATAAAACATAAGTATCTAATATGATTTTAAATATATAATTGATGACGCGTACTAATAAATTTTCTTATGTGAATGATAGAGCATGTACCTGCTCATGCTCAACTAGAAGAGGAACAAATGGCAAAACCAATGAACACTTCAATTGTCTCAGCTTGTCATCCAACAGGTAAAGATCATTGTAATGATATTGGAAATAATGAAATATCTATCTCAATAATAACTACACATTTATATATATATAACTGTCTTGGTTTTTGTAGATGATGCCCCTCTCCAGCGACCTCCACGCCCTACTAATCGGCGTACTAGAAGTATGGTACGGGAGAGAATGCCCACAAAATCAACATAAAGAGAGGGAAAAACAACTGTAGCGGGTCATCACAACGAAGATGATGTCCCCATCTTGGAATTTCTGAAAAATAAAAATAAAAAAATATAGTTGTATACATTTATGATTTGTATTTGACTGAGTAAAGAAATGAAATATTTATAGTTTTGTTACAAGTTTCTTGATTTAGTTGGTGCATGGTCATATTTTAGAATTGAGTTTTATAATGTGAATGCTATTGCTCAGTTCATATTTCTGAATATTGGTGACATCTTTCAAGGACTATGGTTATCCTCAAAGGGTTGGCCACCCCTTCCTAAGTAAACCCGAGGAAGATGAGATGACCATATCGTTTATAATTGCTTTAGATATGATATATTCATGTTATTGTTATTTCAACATTGTTGTCTTTCATTAATAACTTAGATCTGATATATATTGCTACTGTTATTACTATTTTTGTTTTAAGTACTTTAATGGTTATTGCAACTCTCTGTTTGATAGTACTGTTTTGATTAAAACAATTAATAAACCTATATTTGTGCTTTTTAAAATTTATATGTGAAATGTTTGTTCACTTTATTGCATAGCTTATTTTTTAATATGTGTGACATCTTCCGAGGACTATGGTTATCCTCAAGGGGCTGGCCACCCCTTGCTGAGTTAAACTGAGGAAGATGAGATGACCACATGAGATTCCTTATCCAGTGATGATGATTATGAGCTTCCACTCTTTGCATGAGACACATGAGACATATGACCGCATACAGTTGAGAAGGTTGGGTAACCTACCCTCACGTTGACTTGATGTGCATGAGCTTGGTATGACATCATGTTGCCTTATTATGTTATGTTGACTTGCATTTTTACTTGTATGTGATGTTTAGCCTTGTGGTGACTCATGATTGACCCTTGCATGGTAACATTGAGCTACACAACCCTTAAACGTTGGTTTCCAGCTTGTTAATGACTAGCGTGACCCCTTCGGATTGTTGTCCACCCTTGCATTGACCTTAAGAGCCATCTTTAGGTGACATCCACCATAGTGCTACCTTATATGACTTTTTTGGAGTACTTTGTTGTCGTTTTTTATTGTGAATTGGTCGTACTGCTATGCTACTATTGTTTTTTATTTGTGAGGGTTGGATGATCTATTTTAGGGTCTTTTCCAATTCTGGGTTCTCTACTTTGACAGGTATGTTGGTCTAGTTGAGTGTCATGCAAGTAACCTAACGCTAAGAGGTTGGAGTCTGTTTAGAAGCAATTTTTCTGAGGATAAGGGAGTTCTTCACTAACATCTAATTTTGAGTTTATAATTGGTTCATATATGATATATATTTCTATTGTTATATATAGATTTCTATTGTTATTACTGTTATTGTTTTGAGTACTTTAATGGTTATTGTAGCTCATTGTTTCTGGGACATGTTGGACATGACAGATATTGAGGAATGATTTTTCTTTTCCACAAAAATGACATAATTTTATTGTACTATAGTAATACATACAACATGACAACTGTTCCATATTGTTTTTCTTTATAGATCCTCTATCTTGCAGACCCAATTGATGAGGTTTCTATTCAAAATCTTCAGATGTACAAAGACATAGGTTTCTATTCAAAATCTATCTTGTGGTGGTGTGTGAGATGCCCAACAGTTGTACATAAGGCATGCAATCCATGGCCAGAAGTGATGACTCTTTTGAGGGATACACCAGGGCCAACAATTTGTTGGAGGCATCATGAAGATTGGAGGTTGGATCACAAGGTTATATTTTTTCTATCCCTTCTTGTGGTGACTTACAAGTGTTTTTAATCATTTTTAGTCTATAATTAATTTGGTTTTGATTTTTACTATTGTCCAATAATTGACCATAGTAGTAGGTCAACGGGATTTAGAATTATAACAAGCATAAGTACATAGTGGATTTTTTTTGTAATTTCTCTCCATGTAAATAGGGGGTTAACACACCCCAAGTCATGATCAATCTCAAAACATAATCTAACTTGGTTGGAAACCATGAAAAGCTACTTGCAATCATATCCACCCCATTTCATCCTATGAGGAAAGCATGTGTCACAATACCAACTTCCACCAACTTCTATCCAGGAATCCCATCACCACAAACTGATTCACCTTCGAAAAGAAATGTTATACTATATTCCATAGGTGATTGGGATTGCTACTCAATCTTCTCAATTTTCCTTCCCATCAACATGCATTTCTGACATGTTAGAGAAACCTTACTAAGTCTTGGGACAGGATTTGTGTGGGTGGGAGGGTGGTAGTAACCTTTATTCTTCCCTCCTGTTCACTTATCCACTTTCAACTATGCTCCTCAATTTTGGTTCTTTCCCCATTTTGGATAAATGTTGCTATTAATTATGCAAAATTATTAAAAATGTAGAGAATAAAGTAAGCCCTTGAAAGTACATTGGTCCCATTCCCATAAACAATAGAGAAGTTTTTTTGTTGATTCCTGCCTATTCAGGTAGACATAAGGACAACAAACAAAATGAATAAAACCATTAAACTGAGTTAAGATTCTACTTATCATCTTTTTCTGATAAGATATTATGGTTACTTGAGTTGAAAATGATATTTGAAATTTCTAATTTAAGCTTGTAAAAGAATAGATTTGGATGGTTGTTGAAGGTGTCACCTCACAAATTTTCTTACTCTGAAACACAAACTACAATGATAACATTGCGACCAACACAGTGGTGTCAACAATTTCAGCAGGAAAGATACATTGATTTGTTGATGAAGTTGTTTCACCCTCAAATTTTGATGCAACATTTCCAAAATAAGCCTTTGAAATAATATGTCAAAATGATTCACACCAAATAGGCCATTCTTGAGAATATACTATTACTTTTTCTTCTTTCTTTGTACTCAAATAGAGTTTAAGCAAGGTTATTCTCAATCTATCAAATGATATATTTCTCTTTGTAAATCTCTTGCTTCTAACTTTGGTCAAATTCCTCTCATACCCCAAACCATAAGAGTAATGTCCTCCATGTGGAAAAGGGAAGATATTATGCATACAAAACCCTTTTATCCTCTGATACTGATCAAATATGCTGGAAAAAGACCTCATTTGAGATCTAAGAACATGATAGATTGAACTAATTTCAAGATCCTATAAGTATAAGAAAAAATGTTTCCTAACCTCATTAGTATCCAATAAACACATTTAATGGATTTTTTGAAGTTATATCAATTTCAAATGAGTCATGATATACCTAATCCTTTCATCCCTTTACCTTGTCTGAAAATAATGTAAGAAAGGGTCTAGTAGGTTAGTGTGGCATAACTCCCTTATGAACTTGGTGATGATATGAAAAATTATAGAAATTTAATTTAGGAAACCCACAAGTACTATTGTTTCAAGCATCCCATTTCATCAACATGTTGACTCGAGCATTTTTCCTTGGGAAAATACTATGGTGATAAAAATTCACAACTTAACTAGTCTAGAATGCCTATGCCACAATGAGAGTGTGAGTGCCTAATAAGCATGTTACATTTGATCCCTAATCTTCACCAACTCAAATTAAAAAATTATGACAGACACATTTTTGTTAAGCCTTCACCTTTAAATGTTATCTTTGGTAAATAATTTCAAGTATGAAACATAAGGTTTGTAGTTCATTTACTCAATTCCTGTAGTTGCACCTTCCCTTTCAAGGACATTGAAAATAATTCTTTGTCCATATTTTCTGTTTGAAGGCGTGCATTCACCAAAATATAGATCAAATAGAATGGAGTACCTATGTACAATAGGCAGCATATTTTTCTATAATGCTCCACTCAAAATCCTATCCACATCATTTATTTTTTCATCAACATCAAAAATTGTTTTTTTTAATACATAGAAATCATCGTTATAGCGATGGAAAATACTTGGTCGTTCCTTTCCTGGGAAACACTATTCCATGGCTATAGCGATGATAATCCGTCACTTGTATAGCAAATTTGTCGATATGTGCATGAATGGACATTGCTCTAGGAACAATTGGTTGTCGCTGCAGTGACGTCGGTACGTCGTTAGTGACACACTAACGTTTCTATAGCGACAAAATAATGTCTCTATAGATACACAGTAAAGTTGCTATAGCGACAAAGAACCATTTCTATATCGCCACATTAACGTTGCTATAGCGACGAATAGAGGTTTTTTTAAGTAGTTTCCACTGATGCCACATGCCATCTCTTTCATGTTGCCATAGCAATGAAAGGTTTGAATTGTGGCTACATCGATGAAAATGTTTCCACGAAAATATGCGGACATGTTTGTCACTATAGAAACAAAAAATTGTTCCTATAACGATGATTTGCCATGGGAAAAATGTGCACATGTACTAGTGAACTCACCTTCGACAAATTTTTTTTGAAACCCCTATGTAATTGAACCCCGAAACCCATAATCCAAAGCATAAATTTATGTTGCATTGTTTCTTTCTATGCTATGCATATATCCATATTATTTCTTCTCTATCATCTCGAAATACACCCTCAAATCCTATTGGGCATGAGCTTCCTTTGGAGGCCCATCAAACTTTAGTATCTAAAAACCAACAAGAGGAAGAGACTATGTATATGGTATGATGATTATGGGCATTTTATGGTGATACTTGTGGCTCTGCTACTTGGGTTAGTATCCCAATCCTACATTATTATTTTTTCCTTTCTTTTAAATTTCCAATCCTTCTCAAACTACTAGGTGACTTGGAGCATCTCTAGAATGTTTCAGTGGATTTTGTACCAAATTTGTTGGCTATTCAATTCTATATCCTTGAATATTCATGATTCATTCTTTATGTGTTTCCCATAGGATGAAACCTCGGAATAATTGACAGGATTGATTTTGAATGGGATTGTTTAAGGCCACCTTCCTCCACTGCTATATAGTTGATATTATACTATCTCTATGTTTGTCAAAATAGTGAAAGAAGGTTTCCCTTTCGTTCCACAAGGTAGAAACAAAAGAAAATTGGTTCAAGGAGTGTTGCATGGTTTCTTCATTTTCTTAACAGAGATGGAAAGATAAGGGCCTTCGAAACCCCTTCATATGAGTTTGTCCCAGGTCAAAATTTTACTTCTAACTACTAACCATAGGAAAGTGAAGACTTTTAATCATAGATTCTACTCCCATATTTGCTTCCACATTTTTTTATTCCTCTCTTGGGGGTGCCTAGTAATTAGGGTGTGGGATTATTTTAAAGAGAATAACCCTTCAACCTTGTGTCCACAAAGGAGATTGTCTAGCACAACTTTGACATTGATTCACCTATAACATCCCAAAATAATGCACTAAATTTTTTGAAAATTTTAAAAAACTTTTGCTCATTTGTTTTCAAGGAAAAATATACAACTTGTTTATCTTGAAATCTTAGTACCAAGGTTTTATTTCCTATTTGACATCACATAAGTAAAATTTCAGAAATTATGACATGAAAATCACTCAATGTATGTTATTTTCTTCTATAACACATACAAACACGCACGCACACACACACATATATATTCCAATATATTTGCATAAACAAATATCCACACCTTAAAATAATATTTGATACACAATCTTTTCAAAAGAAGTATATAGAAATAATGTAAAACTCAACATGAGGAATGTATCTAACACCTTTTTCCAAAACCACTTGTAAACACGATTGTTATTTATTTCTCAATTATGAAACTAATTATCAAATATATGCTCTTAACCCCATGTATTTAAATCATATCCGTGATAAAGTAACGATATGTAATATAATACATCTCTATGCGTTTATAGACTATAACCACATTATGTCTAAAACTTAATTATAATATTCTTACTCTTTTTCCAAAACGACAGTAATGGGTAACTATCTAATAATACGTAATTAAGATTTCTCTTCAAATGAAGTATATATATGATTCAACTCAAGAATCCATTGCATAATATGCTTCTCTTTTATTTTATTAGTCCCCGTAGGTAGAGACTATATGTTCTGCTTTGTGTTATTAATTTACTTCATACAAAATTATTTTTAAAACTTGACTACACTTTATCTAATGTAGAATGAATTTTTTTATTTACTTGTATTTATTTAATAAAATAAATTAACAAGTCTACATATTTTATTGGTGGAAAGTGCTTGAAAAGACTATTTTTATCATTGTCACGAATTAAAATAAATAAAAATAGAGCATAACTTTAATCTTCCTAATGTAACAGCTAAATATTTGTCTTCTAGTGGATTGACACACAGTCTCACAGGTTGACAAGCATCCTGATATGGAAGGTTGACAGGCATTCAGAACAGACTAGAAGCCTTGAATTTTTAAAACTGCTTTTTGCACTTAAACATCATATATTATAAAGTCATCATAGATAATAATATTTTTTGATATTTTTTATTATGTTTTTTTAAAGTTGATTGGATAAAAGCTTTAGATTTGACAATTTTTATGATTAGTTCAATTAATAAAAATTATAAAATAAAAATAACTTGTACATTATCATTTATGAGAAATATTTCTGACATATCATTTACTGATTATGGGAGATGTCATTTTCTCAATAATATCTGACATATGTCAATTTCCCAAGACTCTTTGGGCAGTATCTCTAGAAAAATGGAAGTGAAATTCCAGACTATCTAAAGACATTGAAGCAAAGTAAAAGAGGCAGGTATGATGAATTCAAATGAATTTCACTAGAATGAATTTGCATGCAGCTCAGACTATGCGCAGTAAATCCCAAGCTAAGATGCTCAAGGATGTAGAGACTGAGGCACTGATGCAAGAGTGGGGCATGGATGCGAGAGCTTTCCGGAATTCACCTCCATGAAGTTCTCGTGGGTTTGGAAGTCCCGTCAATTTTCCTTTTGAGGGGCATGTTGAGCTTCCTGTAGTAGCCAAAGGATTTGGTCCTCTTGTTAAGACAAGGGATGGAGGATTCTTGCGGTCAATGAACCCATATCTTTTTCGGAGTAACAAAAGTAAGGGGAGCCTAGTCATGTAGATATCAAATCCTGTTGTGGTTCCTGTAGAGATGGGTTCGATTGTCATGGATATATTACGCTATTTGGCTTCTATTGGGGTTGAAAAGATGACTGTTGAAGCTAGAAAAATGATGCCTCTTGAAGACATCACTGGGAAAAGTATCCAATAGGTAGCATTGGAAGTAGTACCTGCTCTAGAAGCAGCTGGAAAGAGGTAAGTTTGGTCATAATTCTTATTTAACACTAGTTTTACCATATGCATTTTCCTATAGCTTATAATGAAGTTCCATTACAGGAATGGTACTGATATATCAAAAAATCCTTTCCTATAGCTTATAATGAAGCTCCATTACAGGAATGGTACTGATATATCAAAAAATCCTTTCCTATAGCTTATAATGAAGCTCCATTATAGGAATGGTACTGATATATCAAAAATTCCTTATGCTTTTGACTTGCAAGAAACCCACCTTGCAAGGTCAACATATAGAGAAAGGGTCGGACTATGGATCAGCTCAGTTGGATGATAGTAGAAGAATGGATGTTTTAGAGTATAGGTCAGAGAAACAAGTGGTAACTTCCAAGTCCAAAGTGTCTTGTAGTGCTAATTATGCAGAATATTTTCACTTGAGGAGCTGGCTCTTCTGGCAATGAACAAGATAGAAGCTTTGTCAATTGAGGGATTGAAAGTACAATCAGATATGGAAGATCAAGATGCACCTTCAAATGTCAACGCAATGTCATGGGGAGAAGTGGCGGATTTTGAAGGAATGAGGGATGTGAAAAGAGGTACCTTGGGGTTGGAGGGTACTGTTGGCTTGCAGTTATTGGATACAAAGGAAAGTAGTGTCGACATAGATGGCATATTGGGCATGTAAATTACACTAGATGAGTGTATGAGATTAGATGCAGGAATTGTGGATGAAGGAAAAACAAGTGAAAGAACAACAAATATCCTTGCTGCTCATAATGCTCTCCTATCAGATTTAGTTGTTGGAGGGACTTTTGAAGGTGAAAAGGGGGATAAAAGAAAGTGGAAGAATGGTACTGGAATATGGGGTTTCATGGGAAACATGCTAACAATAGATTTGTTAGTCCAGCTGCGGGATCCGCTTCAAAACTTTGAACCTATGGGTGCTCCAATGATGGGTTTGATTCAAGCAGAACGAGTTGTAGTTTCTCCAAGGCCGAAAATGGTGAAGTGAGTGTCAGATAAAGGGAACAGTGAGGAAGTTGACGAAACAAAACCTGAAGACAACAAAAAGGAAGAAGTTTCTCAGTTCACAATCAGTCAAGTTCATGTTGAAGGTCATATATCTGAAGAAGAGGATAAGAAAACGAGTTGGAGAACTCCAAAGCAATAGCAGTTAGGTTCCTGTTTCCTGCTTGCAAGCGGAATGGGAAAGAGTGCAAAACACCCCATACTGAAATCTAAACAAGTGGCAAAACCAATGCCACCCTCAAAGACAAAAGTAAAAACTGGGGTCACTCTCTGGAGTATATCTTCACGTGCTTTTTGTGATGGAGGAAGATGGAAGGAAATTGCGTCATTAAATCCACACATCAGAAATCCTAATATAATTTTAACAAATGATACTCTTAGTTACGTTAGACATTTTGATTTTTAACTCTTTGGTTAGAAGAGTGGCATAGCTTTTGGTTTCTAGAGACTGGATGTCTTTCATTTACATGTTTTATTTCTATTGGAAATTTTCACAGGGGTAACTTGAGGTCTCCAAGGAGTGGAAAATTCTTTGTATTATAGTGTTTGATTCTGCATAGCATTGCATTGCAAAACCATGAAACACTTTATTATATATTGCTTGGGATCCACTTCCAGTCAGAAATTATTTTGGTTGTTACTGATATGGAGTTGTAAATTTAGATGTTTCGCTGCACATATTTAGGAATTCATGTTACAACAAGAATTGGGCATGCATATATTGTATAAGATAAGCATGGTGAAGTGTGGGGGAATTAATTTTACTTATTATGTGATGAAGATGGATCTAATTCATCATCAAACAATAGGGATGCTTGATACACTCTGAATTTTAGGTATGTATATATCTTTTATCATTTACATCTCTTTCAATAAGAATATTCACTAATATTTAAGGGCAAAGTCATGATCTCTTTTTTGAGTTGAACATCAAAGATGGCCAATGTTGTTGTAGGCTAGTTTGAATTTCGATGCCTTTCATGTAATGTTTGGAAAACAACACACAAATTCTATTCCATCAAACCTATTTATGTTATTTGTACTATTTACATCATATATCAAAATCAGAACATCTTATCTTATTTGATACTATTTACATATTTACTTGCAAATTTTTATCTGTACTTACAAAGTTGAGTAAATAACATGCATAGACACATAAACTTTGTTTTGTTTGCATTGCAGAAAAATATGGTGGGGCAAGATTCTCTTGAGGAGATAAAAATAAGGGGTTCTTACAAGATACTGCAAACTCAAAATAGTAATATCAAAATATATTTCTATTCATTTGGGGTTTATTTCTAGTCATACATTATCTAAAAAATGAAAATAATGTCTTCTTTGTAGTTATTAAATTGTATAATTTGTGTAGCTTTTTTATTCTCTGTTTCTAAGATAAGGAGTAGCTTTTTTGTTCTCTATTTCGAAGATGAGGATGGCATGATGTGGAGTTCGTTAACAAGGAGCATCTTTGCGATTTAGCATCGTGGATGTAGATTCAAGATTTAAATATCTTTCCATTCTGATGATAAAATTTGGATGGCTCATGTCGGCCTTGTAATTTTATTACAAATTTTTCTATTAAGGCCTTAACAATGTCACTTACCTTTTATTTTTAAATGTTTTGAGCAAGATTTTGTTTTACTATATCCGGTTTGCTTATTGCTTAAGCTGTTTTAGACTCCTAAACTCATACATTTTGTTTTGGATTTAAATTGTGCAGGTGTGATAAGAATGCTAATGAACTTCGGAGGAGTATGAGAGGTTTGAGGTAATCAGAGTCTAGTTATGATAAGAAACAAGTTAAATATGTCAGCCAATGGGAAAAGACAATATTCTTAAATGGTACAACTTACTTGTTAGTCTTGTTCTAGTTGATATTGCACAACCTCAACCAATAAATGTTCCCTGAAACTAGAATTCTATCAATAATTGTAACCTTCCCAGAAAGCGTCAGATCAAGATTACTCCAACCTTGCATTTTGTTTTCAAATTTGGCCAATATCCACTTCCACTAATCATTAAGAGAGATGAATACCAAAGGGGATGCACAAATAACTTAAATTCTGTCTAAGGTATGATGTGTAAGGTTTTGGAGAGAAGTGTTAGTATTGAAATGAGTTACCCGAGTTTAGTGTATATGATACATGAATGATCCGTATTTGTATCTACCTCCTGCTTTCTCTATATGAATGCTTTACAAACCAAAGATTCTTGAATACCTGAACCAATCTGACCATGTGCTCAACTCCTCTCTTAATATTTTTGAGAACCTAAAACCATAGTACTCGAATGCCCATTTTATATTGCACCCCATAAATCATTATATCCACTAGAGGAACAATCGAAGTAGCCATTGAAGTACATGTGGCAATGGATATTTTCTTCATTAAAACAAGTTCCATTTGGAAAATTATTTTGGTTTATAGCTTGATTGGCTAGTTTCATTAGTATTTAGATTGTAAGCGGTTGCCCAGGGGTGAGGATTAGGTGAGGATTACACAACCAGGAAAATCCCAAAACCTGGTGGAAAACTACATTTATTAACTATCTTCCAAAAGTGGTATGGTGTTAATACTGCTTTTATGAGATCGCTTTTTATGTAAGAAATGTTGGAGCTGCTTTTTTGTCAGTGGGAAGCTTAGAGAAATAAGTAACCCATTATCCATCAGTAAGCTTATCTAAATCGAGAAAAAAATACTTTATATCCAACCCAAGCACGCACAAGAAGGAAACTCTCTCTCTATCCATCAGTCACCAATCCATAAGCAGTTCAAGCATTACTTTATCTATCCAATCTATTCTTTAGTAATCCGATATATTCTTCAGTAACCAATCGATAGGGAATGTCACCAATTGAGTATTTGGTAGTGGTATGGCTACACAAACCAATCTCCCAAAGCTAAATTTATGATAGCGTTCTTTTACCACCCACCTCCCCAGCATGCTAGAGATCCATAAAGTGTCCTCCGAAGCGGTTCCCACTACTATTATGCATATTAATATAAATTCTTTTGCGAATTAATTTGACTCCGTTGATCTATGTGGATATGCATTATTATTCAAATATAAAATATTGTTCTGATTGGATTGCAATATTATTTGAAATAAAATCAAATGTGTATCATACATGTTTCTAGTATGTTGTTGGTTTTGTCTGTTCGGTGTATGTGGCTTTTGATAATTCGGGCATTCTACCATCTGGGTTTTAGCTGAAGTCGGTAGGATTTTGGGGTTTGAGTTATTTAGTGTGTGCACCAACTGCATGTGGTAATTTGGGAGTTAAATTAAGTAGTTAGTCTAGATTTGAGTTGTCTACGAAATGCATTGGGATGTTGGGCTGAGCTTTTTGTTCCCTTTTGGGGTTTGAGTGCAATCCTAGTCTCTAATGGATTCTTTTATGAGAGTCTATTTTTTGTTTTGTGTGCAATACCAATTACTAACCAACTATTAACTAATCTGTTGTGTGGGTATGCATTTTAGTTTTTGGGGTTAGCTAAAGTAGCCATCCTTTTGGTGGTTTAGTTCTTTTAGATGTCCTTGTGATATAGGTTCCAGTGACTTGCAATAAATTAGATATAAATGGTATTTTGGAACCTTTATTACTTGGTGAGTTGTATGACTGGATTATGCAGTAAATAATGTCTTTATAATTTTGAAGATGGTAATTGACTTCATTTACCAAAGTGGTTAGATAAAATCAGATTTTGTCGAACAAGTTTGTTAGGTGCAACATATTTTCATCACCTTTTTTATCTATCCGATGCTCTCTACATAGATAGCAATGTTTCGAGTCTCCTAGTACAATAGCTTTATGTTGTTTAGAAGTGCCTTGATGGTGACCATGGAATAGTACAACATTTGTTGTTTATGAAAACCATATATAAACATTTGTATACGTGAACCAATCTCGCCATGTGCTACTACATTTGTCCTTCATTAAAATGAAACCATGCATAAACATGTGGATATGGTTGGTTTTATTTATTTATTTATTCTTCTTCATAAGAGACGATTATATTTTCATAAGTAGATCATTGATGCATAAACATGGATCACTTGCATGTTCTACTTGTCATGTTATTTTCATGGTAGATTATTTTTCTATATTTAATTGAGATGTTTGTTAATGCTTTGTTGGTTTACTTTCTTTCTATGTTGAAGGGATCTCTTCTTTTACAGGATAGGGATTACTATAATAAGCTATCAGAGCCAATATATGAAGAGAACAACATGTTAGATTTTTCTTTTAGTCTTATAGAAAAGTGAGTTTTTTTTCCTAAAATGTGAGTATATCTACCCGAGATTGATTTTGGTTTTTCATTTTTATTAATATGGCATGTGTCTTATAGTGCTTTGTTTGTTTACTTTATTTTTATGTTTAAGGGATCTCTTCTTTTACAAGATAAGGATTACTATAAGAAGTTATCCGAGCCAATAGATGAAGAGAACGACATGTTATATTTTTCTTTTGGCCTTACAGAAAAGTGAGTTTTTCCCCTAAAATGCCAATACATCTACCAAAGATTGATTTTGGTTTTTCATTTTTATTAATATGGCATGTGTCTTACCAGAGATTGATTTTCATTTTTCATTTTTATTAATATGGCATGTCTCTTATGGTGTATTGCGAGTTAGTGTAATTTTGGGTTAAGTGAGTTTTCTTTCAAATGTGTTGGTACAAAATGTGTCTTATGGTGTGTTACCAAAGATTGATTTTTTTTTTCAATGTTATTTAGGTGAACTTCTTGATAATGTAATTTTGGGTGAGTGTTGAGCTATCCATGGTTTATCTTGGCCTTAATAAAGTGGCTTTTGGTGTATTATCATATATATACTTTGGTTTTCTTCTCAACTATCTTTATGTTGGGCTACCAAATATTGATTTTGGTTTGGTGTTTGTAGGTCTCAATTGGGTTGTCAATTCATTGCTAAGCTGGATCTTGATGGGATGAAAGTTGCTTTGCTGGCTGCCACAATGAATTTTGCTATAGATGGATATTTTCCCAAGCCCCATTAAGATGTGTATTTGAAGATGATGTTATCTTGATCTTCGTTCTTATTCTTGTAAGGGAGCCATGCAATTTTTGGTAGGATTTTACCATTCTTCAATTTACCTGCCTACTTCGTTCTGTCCAGGCATTTTTGTGGTCTGTTGAAATCTGAAAAATATTTGTTCCAACAAAGTTGCTCTAGCCTATTGCAAGAACCTTTTTCTATCTGCTAAGATTATATATATATATATATATATATATATATATATATATATATATATATATCTCCTTTCCTTCCTAGATTCTAAATGCATTCACAATAATGATAGCACTAGCCCACATTTTTTATTCTTAATGATGCAAAAATTGATTGCGGTTCAACAAGTGCCCACCCGGATCGGTTGTATTGCATTCTCAATGATGCAAAAATTGAGTGTGCTTCAACGAGTACCCACACGAGGACCGGTTTTATTGCATTCCATAATTTTTTTCTTGGATATGTTATACATTTATTATCAGGTTCCTAAGTTGTCTAATTATATGTTGTGCAGTAATGCCATTAATGTAAGGGTGTCATGTGTAAAACAAAGTAGCTTGAGAAGAAGTTGAATTCATATCATATTTATTCACTAAAAAGTGTTATAGGTGGCATAACAACACGTGTCTTTTTTATAGTATATTTTCGGTCCATAGTTGAAGATGCCCCATTTATTTTTTGACATGTATGAAATTTGCATATTATGATATGCAAAGTGAATGGTTTTATATAGGTTTTGATATGGCTCAGAGAAAATTAGGCCTTCCATTCCACTTGCAAATTTCATGTTTCGATCTGAAGCTCGTGTAGAATTCTCCAGGCTTCACGCATGCACCAGGTTTTTGAGATCACTGTGGAGTTTAACAGCCGCTTTGAAAATAAACTCTAAATCCAATGAATACCAATATGGATATCTGAGAAAATGCTCGCTAGTTTCGCAGCATACGAATGAAAACCTGTTGATATTCTCATAACAATAACATATAATGCAATGTGGTTTCTATTACAATATGTAATCTTTTTTTTTAAATGTCCAACTAACATCGGTCTTAGTTTATAAAAATGTCGAAGCAACACCCGCCTTAAATATACCCTATTGTGCAAGATGATCATTAGCATTCAGGCTCAGTAACCATGACCAATCCACCCAGTAACGCCTTGGTATTTCTTACCAAGCAAAGCTCTGCGAAGCTAGTCAGGTGTTCAGGCAAGATCACGATCAGAAAGAAACAAGTCTTGTCGATCTCTGCGAAGCCCCAGCACCGTCAGGAAGGTGGACAAGATATAGAATGGGAAACCACACTATCCACTACTATTGATGGCTTTTCCATATACCAAGACTATTGATGGCTTTTCCATAGAAGGTAAAGAAAGTGCTTTGGTTTGGCTCCAGATAGTGAAGTGAGGTAGTGATAAACACAGTGGTGACTCTATCTAATTGGATTCAAGTCTGGACGAACTAGTATGAATGGGAACATATTTTAATTAATAAATAGAAAAAATTATTATTATTATTATTTTAATGAAAAAATATTATTTTATTGAGATAAAAACAACAATATTGGTCTCAACAAGTTATGAATCAAATGTAGTAGTTTCAACTATTCAAGCTCGTGGTCCTGTGGGATGTAGCCTAAAGAAAGCATATACATATATCACATAAAAATATTATGTTAATTTTGTTTTTTTATTGGTTCATTTTTATTCTAATTTTAATTTTAAATTTTTCTTTTTTTAATTTATGATAAACTTAATCATTTTCCAAAAAAATAAATACATAATTATTAAATTCTTATTTAATTATATATTTTTGGTTTTACTTCCAGTCCTTTTCTTTTAAACATTTTATCTATGACTACTTGCATTCACTTTCATTAAAATTAATAGTTTTTATAGTGTTTCATTATATATATAAAATATTCTTTTAATTTAATTATATATTTTATTAATAAATAATTTTATTTATTAAATTAATATTTTTATTTTATTATATATTTTAAGAATGAATAGCTTTGAAGTGGTTTACATAATTACTTTATTTCTATCTTAAATAAATATTTTTTTTATTTAATTATATATTATATTTTTGTTACATCAAGAGTAACAAGGTGCTTACAACTCAGTAACGAGTTACTTATATGTTATATTTTTGTTGTAAGCTATGTAATGTTTGTTACGTTACGTTTCCCATGTCAGCCTTATAACTTATCAAAAATAAAAAATAAAAAAGTAATTAAAAGAGAGGGATTCAATTTCTTGAGGGGTAATTTTTTTCTTAATATGTAAAAAATTTAAGATAAAACAAAAAAGATTACACCTCAAGAAATTGGATCCCTCTCTGTGCCTAATAAATGTGGGTTTAAGATAGATCTATGTTGGTACAATATAAAATTCCATTGTGTGTTTACTACTACTTTTATATAGATAAGAAGTAAATTTTAATTATGTTACTAAAATTGAATAAATTTTGATTATTTTATTAAAATTGAATGGAATAAAAACTATATTTATATTTATTGTATTTATATTATTTTTAATATTTATAATATGAAAGAAAGAATCAACTTTTTTAAAGTAAAGAATACACTTTGGTTCAAGCTCATGCTCAATAGAGTTGCACATGCATATAGCTGGGATATTTATAACATTTAAAGAAAGAATCAAGTTTTTAAAAGTAAGGAATACACTGGTTTATTCACCAACTCATCAAGTTAGATCTCTATCAGTTAAACAAAATAATCCGGGCAATCTTGAGGACTTTACTATCAAGCAAGGATTATTTGAGGACTTTACTATCAAGCAAGGATTCTTCGATGGTTATTGGTTATGAACTATGAGTTCAAGTAATTGACAACACCAACTAACTTTGGTTTCATTTACGTATGTAATCAACAGAGAACAATTCATTAATAATTCTGTTTTTTTTCAAGGAAAGGCACCAAAAAAAACTGAGCAGCGATTTTGTACACCACTACATCGACACTCTGAACTCGGGACTACGTTAATTGAAATCGGGACTCTGAACTGAAACTATACCGCTCATTTACAGGGGAGCTATTACAGACTAGCGATTAACATGAACTAAAAGGAGACATAATCCCCGAGACAGAGAGCTGTTGGGTGTGAAAACATTTGATATTCAATACTGCAAATACCAGAATGTTTGCAAAGTCAGAGTTTAAAAATAATACTCTCTTCCTTTGAGACACAATCTTAGACATTTATTTGGTTTAACTGTTGTAAATTGACAATCATAGAGTAAGAAATATCGCATGAAATAAAATAATAAACAGAGCTTTGCAATGGAAACAGTATATACGATTTTTAAAAAGGATCGATGTCCATCCTATAGAGTTTGAAAAAGATTTGATGTAACTCGTAGTTAAACCCACGGAATAAGGATTTTGATCTGTGAATTAACAAGGACCCGAGCTGTGTCTTAATCACACGTTATATAATATATATAAACTCACAAAAACCAGCATTCAAATACATGAATTCATATGGCAATGAATATGTCGTTTAATTAGAACATATTTATTAAAAAAACCTCATACATTCTACCATTACAAAAAACTTAAATTCACTTACTTGATATATGAAAATGGTTGCTTGGAGAATCAGCTCCTCCCAACCATAGGAGAGAGCAGCTCGAATTTTCCCAACTCCACCTCCTAGATGGATCACCACCATGCACTAGAACGTTAAGCAATCACTTCCACGGAGCACTCTCTCTCTTAAATTCTATAACAAGCAATGATGGACTTATGAGAAGAGAGAACACTCAACACAGTTCCTCTATGCACAACAATGTGCTATCTCAATGCACCAATATATATATATTTTTCGAGGTTTTGTGCCATCCCAATCAAATCTTCAATCAATCCATATGATTTAGGATTTTGTGAGGTAGTTGAGATTTTAGATTGGATTTGATTGATAAAAAATCTCCCTTGCTTGCTTACACATGTTTTCTGTGACATGGTGGCGTCCCCTCATTTAGCTAAATTCTCCAAGTACCTTTTTATTAAATAATAAAAATAAATAGTTTGTTGTGCAAAGTGTCCCTCAGTATTTTTGAGTTTTAAATAACTCTTACAAAAGTAATTGTTATAAATATTAAATCAAAATAAAATAAAATAATAATTCTTTGGGGTATCACATCCACACTCTACAATTTTGTCTAAAAAAATTTCAAGTTGAAGTTTCAGTATAATTTGCCATTCTTCTATGGGTAGCTAGGATATCCATTCATTTCTAAAGATTATTTAGTCATAGTATTGATTGACCTAGTTCCTATTGCACTCATGTAGGATGGTTATGAGATCTTACACATTAGGTCACTCAGAATTTAGGACACTATTGTCATGGATCATCCCAAAAGAGGGTCGATTATCCATCTCTAGTTTCCTAGCAGTTGTGATCTTGGATTATAGCCTTGTTTTACCCAGTAGTGTTCCATATTTGAAAGCAATTTATATTTTTGTTCATCCTTATTAGCTTCTAGTTTGCTGTACCGGTTGAAGATTTTTGCTTCTAGAGTTTGTCCCATAAGACAAACTTTATCCCATGCCACCATGGCCCATTTACATTTATTTTTGGAGCCTCCCCACAAGAATGTTCGCTAAAGATTCCTTATGGTTATAAGAATATACTTGGGTGCTGCTAAGATAAAAAAAAAAAATTAAAGAGGCATGGATTAAAGAGCCTATTTTACGAGGGTCAACCGACTTGCCTAGATTGGGATCAAATTGTCCAACTTGAGAGTATTTTCTCTAATCGCTAAAGATTCATTATGGTTCTAAGAATATACTTGGGTGCTGCTAAGATAAATAAATAAAAAAAGTAAAGACGCATAGATTAAAGAGCCTATTTTATGAGGGTCAACCCACTTGCCCAGATTGGGATCAGATTGTCCAACTTGAGAGTATTTTCTCTAACTTGGTGAGGATCTCTTCCCATGAGACATTGTGGACAAATTTTTTTATTAAAGGAGTTCCTAAATATTTGGATAAAAGAAGATTCTCCAAGGAATACCATTTACCTTTACAAGGTCATTTTCTGAAAATAAATTTAGAAAATATATTATATTGATAATAATATTAAATTTAAAAATAAATAAATAAAATCTCAACATTTCATAGAAATTTATATTTTGTTTTTTTCATCTAGCAAATTGAAAATGATGATTGCTTTTTTGGTTAGTTAATGTGACACCCCCTCACAAAACAATTTGTGTTTTACTAGAAATACAAGATTTATTATTTTTATTATTCTTTGAGTTATTAAAACTCACAAAGATTGTAACTCACATTTATGTGAGAGTGATGTGCACTAAAATTATTTATTATTATTATTTTAAAATAAAAGGAAGAACATTGGAGAGGATCAATTAATAGAGGGGACACCACCTACAACTATGGACAAGAGATAGCACAAGCATTATGAAAAAAACCAATCAATCCAAGTGGAGACCTCAACACTCCAACAAGATCCACAAAGATAGGATCTCAGGATTTACTTGAGATTGGGTTGGTGATGGCACAATATCTAGGAAAATACTATAAAGAGGAGCACTGAGAGAGTATCAAGGATGTTTTGCAAAGGAGAACCATTATGCTGGAGCATTTTTGTTGAGACCTCTTATTTGTTAAGTCCATCGATTTTTGTTGTTACAGACTCCAAGGTGGGAGTGTTGCATTGCAGTAGTCCTAGTCCAGTAGTTGAGGTGGTGATCCAGCTCGGGGTTGAGATCTCGAAAGCATTCAGATTTCTATAGTTGGGAGGAATTGATACATCTCCCTTGTAGTTTCTCTTCGGCACCGTTTTCTGTCAAGTAAGTGTCTCTTCTGCGATGTTGGATTTAGTTATAATGGCGTAAAATGTTTTGGTTTAGGAAAATGATGTGCTTCCTGTTGATGTATATGTAACTTCGGAATGTATTTCACATATATGTATATTGTATTCCTATAGAGATGTTATTATTCCTCTATATGGAAGTGTCGTTATTTATATTGTAAGTGTCGTAACTTATACTTAATGGATTATTAGACCACCTTGTTTGGGGTCGGCCCTGTATAAGTCATGTGGGTCAAAGGGTTATTAGACCACCCTATTGGGGGTCGGCCATGTGGGTCGAAGGGTTATTAGACCACCCTATTGGGGGTCGGCCCAATCAGCATTATGTTATGTGGTTAAGTCCGAGCCTACATGAGTTAGGTAAAAAGGCAAGTCAAGTCAAGTATAAATAGAGTGCAAGAGGCACTCTATTTGCTCACTCACTTCTCACTCATGCACTCAAGGAGGAGTGGCACACTTATGGAGGAGGAGGATCTGCTGCTAGGTTATGTCTATCTCTCATGGTTGGTTGTATCATTTCTCTATCTATCTCTGAGGAAGTTATTGGGGTTTTTCACCTTTATGGTTTTCCCCAAGTAAATCTTTGTGTCTCTTGTGTGCTTGCATTATTGTCTCCATGATTGATATGCTGTAGATATGATGTACATGTTGTTCTCTCAGTTAAGATCCTAGATCATATTGAAGTAAATTCAGAAAATTTAACATGGTATCAGAGCTAGCCTGAAAGAAGGCATGATATGGCATGTATGACACTTGTTGCACTTACGATGCTAGGGCTTGATATAGAAAAAACCATTCATCGTAGCACTTTCACTATAAATCCATTTTGGAGAAGTTTACGGATCTGAAATTGTTACAGGACGAAGCTAAGATCCACATGTACCTTGTGTCCAAAGGAAAACCTCTAATTCGTTGTACTTTGTGATTTATGATCTATACAATATAGGGTTTCTGCCTCTTCCAAATCTGAGTCAGAATCAGGTGACCTTGGGAAAAAGGTCATAACTTGGGCTAGGAAGCTCCAAATGAAATTTAGTGAAAAGTGACAGGTAGTACACATACTGTACTATCTCATAAAACTTTTTCATGGGCCGAAATTGAACCAGTGACACGTGGCATGCCGTACAAGTTCGCTCTCCTAAATTATCCCAAAACAGGTCACGTTGCGACACTTGGCATAACTCTCTCTCAGAGAGTCCAATTGAGGTCATACCTGTCAGGATGGAAAGGTGACAGGCCGAGATATCTCAAGAAACGTTTTCAGAGGCGGAAGTTAAAATAGTGACACGTGGCATGCCGTACAAGTTCGCTCTCCTTTTTTATCCCAAAACAGGTCACGTTGCGACATTTGGCATAACTCTCTCTCAGAGAATCCAATTGAGGTCAGACCTATCAGGATGGAAAGATAACAGGTCAGACTATCTCAGGAAACTTTTTTAGACCCTGTGGATCGAAAAATTCATAGGTACACCAGAAACAATAAGGTACATATTTCTGTCAAAACAGAATTATTTTTGAGTACCTTCATTCATGGCTTCCGAAATTTAGGGCTTCATAGAAAGTTGGAATTTTTGTAATCCGAGACCACGGCTGGATGCTACTCATCAAAATAGAAATTTAGAGACCAAGATCAGTATTTTTGGTTGGGCAGAAGGCCGGGCTTGATCAAACCCTAGTTCGGGACTTTGATCAGAAAAGTGGAAAATTAGGGCTTCTGTAAAAATGGGATTTTTTTAAATCTGTGACCATGGCTGGAAGCTCCTCAGAAAAAATAGAAGCTTAGAGCTTTGGATCAAACCTTTTGATTGGGCAGAAGAGTGAGCTTCATCAAACCCCAGTTCAGGGTCACGTCCAGTGAATCCAGAAGTTTCAAAGGCAAAATTGAGGAGTGAAACTTTGTAGTTTTCAAATTCTGAATATACCAGTTTGATCAGCTCATCAAGGCGCATATTTCTATCCTTTCGGAAGTTTGAAATTCAAAGTTTGAATTTTTGGGGTTTCTCTGACAAACCCATATCCAGCTCCAGGTCCAGTTCTTGCAAATCAAGTGGATAGGGTTAGTCCTAGAAGAAGATGGATTGGTCACCTGCATAAGTGAAGGAGTTCCTATTTCAGAGGGAGATAAGGCTAAGGATTTACATAAGAAGATTACAAGCGATCTCGACAGGTATGACTCATCGAGGTATGTTTTGAGATTTGTTCTTGATTAAGTTTATGGTATGTTTGTCTTCATGTTATTATGGTTAGTACAATCTTGATTTTAGATTTGTCGTATCACCTTAACAAAATTATGAATGCATGATAGAAGATATTCATTGGTTAGGGTGTTGACACCTTATGATTGTACTAATGCATTATGGTGTTGTATGAGGTTTATGTTGTCTACTAACATGAAAGGTACACCAAGAAAGACAAATCATGTTCCAGTTCAAAAACATATGATCATGATGACATGAGAATAAAGACTCATCCATTGTCATGGATCTCATAAAAGATCCATTTATGAGGTATGTATAACTTGGTTTTATAATGGCTAACCTCTGTGATATACAGGTTACTACCACAAGTCATTGAAGAAGAACAAGTCATTGAAGAAGAATAAGAAGACATCATGTGAGTATGTTAGACATAACTAACTAGCATGCTAATCCAGGTATGTTTTTCCTATATCAAGATAGAATCCTACCTTGGGTTAGGATCTTATACCGTTGTTGATAATGATTATTCCTGAAGAGTTATAGGTTTGAATAATCACAGGTTTTATGCATATTATATCTCTTATCTTGTTTGATGATTCAACTAATCCGAAGAGTCATAGGTTTGAGTAATTATAGGTTTAGACATGTTATGTTTCTTATGATTTGACTAACCTTAAGAATCCTACATAAACCTTGAATGCTAATTCTTATTATTTTCTGTTTGAAATGATCATGACTATACATGCTTGAGATTATTGTGTTTTAATAGTATACTAATGAATGTATGATTTTATATGAGATCACAAGGATAACACAATCATGATACTAATAAGCATGCATAGGGACCAAGGATGAATATGAGTTCAAGAACAGGTAATCCAGGAAGCAAATATCAAGAGGGAGCACACTCCAGTTGTTCCTGCAAGAAAGCAAAGGAACACACTTCAGTAGTTTCTGCAAGGATGCAGATATTTAGAGGGAGTTGACCATCTTTCCACAACAGAAAGGTGAAGAATAATCTACTTCAGATTAGGACTCCAGCAGCTCCTGTAAGGAAGCAAAGACTCAGAGGGAGTCCACCCAACGAACAAACAAAGATAAGTATTTTAATTTCTTGCATATTTGTCTGTTTAAATAAAATTGTTCAATGATGTATATGCTCATGTTCCTAGAGTTAGGATATGTATTGTGCATATTAGAATAGTTACATTGATGAACAGTATTCTACTAATATACATGGGTAAGTGGCCTATGGCACTGTACAACATTCCATTGCTACTTATCTAGAATGAAACCTCTTTGCTGACATGTTGGGAGTTGTGCACACTCTTAACAATGTTCTAGTAGAGATTGGAAGGCATCTAGAAAGTTACGGGATATGGATAAATGTTGTATTGAAGCATTGGCTAAAGATAATTGCATGACTGTATGACATATTTCTTTATGTGTAAGAATTTGTTTTGAAAACTATGAGATATTTTCTAATCATGCAATTTAACTTGTTGTGTAGGAAAGATCATATGCCATCTCCTACAAAAGAAGAACTACAACATTTTGTTCTAGCAACAAAGATATCTATTGAAGATATTGAAGATATTGAAGTTCCCAGGATCTGGGATGGAATGCCATGATCCATCGATCATGAAGAATGATGTTTGGGACGTAGTCCCAAGATGTAAAGGGAAGTTTGTTATGACTTCCAAATGGATCTATCAGATCAAGCATGTTGCAGATGGCAGCATTGAGAAATATAAAAGTGATGAAATAGAAGATGCACCAGATGGATTTCAAGACAGCATGGTGTAGTCATATATGTGTGCAGAACTTGGTATGGTAGGATAGATAGCCTTCTATCCAGTTTGGGCTTTACCAAGAGTAAATCAAATTCCAACCTTGACTACAAGGTTGAGGAAGGCAATCCAATGATACTACTTTTGTATGCGGATAACCTATTTGTTACAGGTGAAGATAGATTGATTGCCGACATGCAGCGGAAGCTTACTGCCGAGTTCGAGATGAAGAACTTGGGGATGATGCACTATTTGTTTTTGACATGGAGGTGTGGCAGATTGCAGATGGAATCTTCCTTGAACAAGGGAAGTTTGCAGTAGATATTCTGAAGAGGTTCGGGATGATGGATTGCAAGCCATGGCCACATCAATGGCATCAAATCTTAAGCTTCTTTGTGATGCTTCATCTAAGCCAGTTGATGTCTCTATGTATTGTCAGATGATTGGGTCCTTGATGTACCTGACGAACACGAGACCAGACATTTGCTTTGCTGTGAACACATTGAGTCAGTTCCTGACGGATCCGAGGAGTGTTCACCTGGTTGCTGTAAAGCATGTTCTGAGGTACCTGAAGGGTACAGTGGATTATGGGCTCAAGTATGAGGTGAATCAAAAGTTTAACCTGCAGGGTTATGTTGATTCAGATTGGGCTGGCAGTGCTGCAGACAGGAAGAGCACATCTGGGTGTTGCTTCAGTATGGGATCAGGTGTGATCTCTTGGTTTAGCAGGAATCAGTCTTGTGTAGCACTGAGTACAACTGAGACAGAGTATGTTGCATCCTGTCCAGCTAGTTGTGAGGCAGTATGGCTACGGAAGCTACTGTATGAGTTATTTGATCTCCCGTTGGAAGCTATTGGTATCTTCTGTGACAACCAGAGTTGTGTGAAGTTGTCCGAGAACCCAGTGTTTCATGATAGGTTGAAACACATAGAGATCAAATATCACTATATCATGGATATGGTGCAGAGAGGAGCCACGAAGCTCCTGTATGTTGACACGGATGAGCAAATTGCAGATGTGCTGACGAAGCCACTAGCCAGGGTGAAGTTCGAGTACTTCATAGAGAGGCTTGGTGTTCTTCAGATCGAGGACACTTCGAGGAAGAAGTGATGGACACATTTGCTGAAGCCATTCCAAGCATGTTGGAAGGAGGATCCTTCACATGGCTGTGGATGTAAGCGTTGGATGATGAGCATCAGGATGATGTTCTGGTTTCTACTTGGATATGATCAGTTGGATCATTTTTATGTATGTATGTATGCATCATTTTGGATGTTGGATATGATCAGTTGGATCATTTTTTATGTATGTATGTACGCATCATGCTGATGCTGGATATGATCAGTTGGATCATGTGTATGTATTTTGTATATGCATCATGTTGGATGCTTGGACCATGTATCTGTATATGTATCAGGTGGATACATTGTATGATCACAGGATCATGTATGGTAATATGTATCATGTATTTGTATTTGTATCAGGTGGATACATTGATGATCAGGAGGATCATGTATGATGATATGTATCAGGTAGATACTTGGTATGCATCAGGTAGATGCATTGATGATCAAGTGGATCAGGTATGATGACATGCAGCAGGATGTTGCAGTGATGATCAGGATGATCATAGATGATGAGCTTCAAGATGTTGCTCCAGATGACATGCAGCAGGACGTTGCAGTGATGATGATCAGGATGATGTATGGTGAGTATTAGGATGATACTTTATGGTCGTGGATCAGGTTGTGCAGATGAGCATGTAATATCGGTGCCCTGGGACATCTGGAAAATTCTCTTTCGAGGTTTTTCTCTGGGAGGACATGTAATTCGGTGCCCTGGGAGATCTGTAGATAGTCTTTCGAGGTTTTTACTATGGCATGTAATAGCGCCCTGTGATATCTGGCAGATGCTCTTGCGAGGTTTTGTCCTATGGCATGTAATAGCGCCCTGGGAGATCCGATAGGTTGGGCTGTGTGCCCATAATCAGTCCTAGGATGCTCTTGCGAGGTTTTTCCATGACCACATATAATAGCACCTGGGAGATCCTACAGGTCGGAGTTGTGTACCCGTAACATCTGGGATGCTCTTTCGAGGTTTTGTGGTGGGTTCACATGTAATAGCGCCCTAGGAGATCCTACAGGTCGGAGTTGTGTACCCGTAACATCCTAGGATGCTCTTTCGAGGTTTTGTGAAGCACGTAATAAGTCCTGAGGATTCCACAGTATGGCCAGTGAGGATGAAGACCTGCAGGTGGTGGGCCTACATCCAGTATGAAAAAGGACTGGCTCTGTAGAACTTCCTATGATGAGTAGATTCATAGATTGATTGAGATAGCAGCAGCAGTGACGATGATGATGAATCGATGGCGATTATCCAGTGATGATGATCCAGAGAAGATGACTTGTGCTAGAAGAACTGTGTTGAGAAATACCTTCCTAGTTAAGAGGGAGTGTTGATGTATATGTAACTTCGGAATGTATTTCACATATATGTATATTGTATTCCTATAGAGATGTTATTATTCCTCTATACGGAAGTGTCGTTATTTATATTGTAAGTGTCATAACTTATACTTGATGGGTTATTAGACCACCTTGTTTGTGGTCGGCCCTGTATAAGTCATGTGGGTCAAAGGGTTATTAGACCACCCTATTGGGGGTCATCCATGTGGGTCGAAGGGTTATTATACCACCCTATTGGGGGTCGGCCCAGTCAGCATTATGTTATGTGGTTAAGTTCGATCCTACATGAGTTAGGTAAAAAGGCAAGTCAAGTCAAGTATAAATAGAGTGCGAGAGGCACTCTATTTGCTCACTCACTTCTCACTCATGCACTCAAGGAGGAGTGGCGCACTTATGGAGGAGGAGAATCTACTGCTAGGTTATGTCTATCTCTCATGGTTGGTTGTATCATTGCTCTATCTATCTCTGAGGAATTTATTGGGATTTTTCACCTTTATGGTTTTCCTCAAGTAAATCTTTGTCTCTTGTGTGCTTGCATTATTGTCTCCATGATCGATATGCTATAGATATGCTGTACATGTTGTTCTCTCAGTTAAGATCCTAGATCATATTGAAGTAAATTCAAAAAATTTAACACTTCCTATAAGCAATATACATTGCATTTGAACAGTAGGAATGTTTGTTGGCTGCCTCGTTTATATGTTGCGATCTGCTCTGTTTTTAACTCTAAATATATATACCCCCCGTTGAGTTTCTTTTCTTCTTAAAATGTTTTGATCCATGCTCGGTATGATGTCCAATTCGGTAATCGAGCTCTCGCTAAAATCGCAAAGGATTGGATCTTTTTTGTTTGTTTTTCCCTTGCTTATTTGCATGGCAGCTAGGATATAAAGTTGGATAAAAAACAGTGTGCATGTAAATATTAAATGAATTTTATTTCTGATCGGGACTCTGTATATTCTAATTGAAACGATGCGTAGGCGAAGGAAAACTGTAGCCATTTATTTATAAATGGACATTTGTTTAGATTATGTTCTTATAGAATGAAACCCTATGTGTTTAGTTTAAAGGTTTGTATCATAACTCATAACTGTTATGTTTTTTTACGAAATGTGTGCTCTTTGGTTAATATCGAGTTTCATTTATATCATACTTATAAAATTAAGTGAAGGTCTGTTGTAGACTTACAGTTGAACCCTGTCTTATTGTTCCTTTTATATATGCTGCCACGAAGTCATGGATCCGTAAAGGTTGAACCCTGTATTGTTGTTCCTTTTATTTGTGATGCAATGAAGTCGTGGATCGATAAAGGTTGACCCTGTAGTGTTGTTCCTTTTATCTATGCTTCCACGAAGGTTGTGGATCCGTAAAGCTTGATCCCTGTCTTTTATGTTCCTTGTGGTAACGAAAGTCATCGATTTGTCCTTGTTTCCATTCGATTGTTTTTCAAGCGTAGGAGCCAAGTGTCCTGCTTGAATGGGTTTGGTTGTTTGCCACCTAGAAATGTTTCTCTTTGGTTACCTTATGCTATATATATGTTTCCATTTTTTTTATATTTACCATCTCTGTGTGGAGTCTGACTCAGCATCCAAATTTGTTTCCTGTTAGCGTCAATTCCAACCCTGAGTTTGCGTTAGCTTCCTATTGGCATCTATATATGTGTGGAGTCTTGCACAACATCCAACTACTTCATGTTGGCATCCATTTCCAACTCAGAGACTGCGTTTGTTTCCTATTTGCATCTATCTCTGAGTTTTACTCAATGGTCACCTTTGATCTTCGTGTGTTGAACCTGTCCAACCTCTACGTGTTGTCGGCGTCTGATCTACTTGTGCATGGATTCCTCCACGTAGCTGAGAGAGCCGTATTGTCCACTTCTTTTCATGTTTAGGCTCGACGACCCCTCTTTATTTTAGTTGACTAAGTTTACGATGGTATGTCTTCTCCTCTAACCAAAGATCAGGATGTAGTGCTACTGAAGTCTGTTTACAACTCTTGTTTAGCGTGGAACCCTATTGTTAGGCCTTATGTGTACATTTGGATGTGCTTTTATTTCAATTTGGATAAAACGATTTTATTGTTTTTCGATTTGAATTAATTTTGATTTATATTATTAATAATTGTGTTGATATTCATATTTAGGTTATTTGGGTTATGAATTTCATTCAAAATGAATTGTTTGTAATATTTCATAGTTAGTCTATGAAATGTTGTTAGGATTGGATAATTATATTGTTTTATAAATTATGAAATATACTTAGGTTTGAATGATTGTATTTTTTACAATTATAACTATCTTGTTTTACAAATATATGGTTTCATAATTATCCTATGAAATACTTTTAATATCCATGAAATGTAATTAGGTTTGAAGGACTAGGTTGTTTTTACAATTATCCTTTGAAATGTATGGTTATACCGTCTCTATAAGAATTTTATGAATTGTGTCTAGAATAGAATGGAAATGAGTATGTATTAAGGTGTATATCTATATTGGTGAGTTAAATAGTCACTTATATGTTTTGCATTGGATTCTCCATAGAGAAATGATTGAGAAGTTAAAATTTATAGTTTTCAGGGAAAATTATATTTACGCCCACTTCTGAATGTCATTGTATTTAAAATAAAAGTGAATTGATAATTCCTCTTTTTCCCTTATACGTTAATTCTTTCTATGGCAATGTGGGGTATATTATAGTATGGTATCAGAGCCCTAGGTTCCTACACTAGGACCTAATGGAGCTCATTGTTGATGTTTATTTATATTATATAAGTTTCTGGCCAAGTGATAATTGTGTTTCTTTTGATTAGATTGTGATTAAGTTCTTATTATTGAGAAATGGACGAAGAAAGATCCTCCACTCCCATTTATGTCGAACTAACTGAAGAAGAACAACATAATAAAATCCTGAATAATAATCAAGAAAAAATCCTGCAAACTATAAGAGAACTTCAAACGGATTTACAAACTTTTAAACTAGAACATGAATGGGTGATGCAGACCCAAGAGGATGTAAATGAAGCTTTGTTACAAAAATTAACCGAATTTTCTAAAGACACGGGTCATGTGGGAATAAAAAGAAAATACAAAAATAAAAGAATGGATTCTTCATCCGAAACTTTTTCAGAGGATAGCTCCACTGACAGTGAGTTGGATGACTCTAGAAGCGATGATGAGCATAGACAAGGAAGGAAAAAGAGACGTAGGGATGAGATATATGGATAATTTAAAAAGATTAAACTTCTTATATTTGACGGGGAAATCAATAAAGGAGAGGAAGCCGAAGCATGGCTATTTGGTATGAAAATGTATTTCACCATGTATAACTACTCTAATTCAATGAAAGCAAAAATGGTTATTTTTAACATGGTTGGGAAAGCTGAGATATGGTGGAAAGACTTAAAGAAAGATAAGGGGATTAATGATCGCAAAGTTACATGGTGTTGGTTTAAAAAGATGTTTAAAAAAGAGTATTTGTCTTAATATTATTATGAGGGTAAGTCTAAATAATTTTATGAACTAAGACTAGGGAAAATGTCAATGCATGACCTATGCACTAAATTCTTGTCCTTATTAAGATACGTACCCTACCTCATTGAAGAAAATCCAAAAATACAAAGTTTCCTTGGTTGTCTACCTAACTTCTATAAAGATCGACTAGAATTTGATAACCCTAAAACACTTTATGAAGCAATGAGAAAAGCTAAGCTAGCTTACTATCAAGCTAAGCATAGACAAGATAACCCAAAAACATTTAATAAGAAGGAGGAAAAAGATTTTAAAAGAAGAGAATTCAAACCCTTCAATAATAATAAAAACTTCCCCAAAAATAATTTTAACAGAAGTCAACCAGCCAAACCTGAATTTAAGGATAACACTGGACATAAGAAAAATGAAGAAATAAAAAGAGAACCTTTAAAATGTTGGGGATGTGGAGAAACCCATTTCTACAGGGACTGTCCACATAAAAAGGAAAACCGAAGTATTCATGCAGTCAGAGAGGCTGCCATAGTTGGAGAAGTTGCAAGGAGTATTCCAAAAATAAGCACAGCCCTGGATAATCGTCAAGCAGAATTTCAGCCCTCCATGATAGAGGTAGAAGGTAAAATCTCTGAAAGATCTATTTCAATTTTAATTGATTCTGGTTCAACATTAAGTTACATATCTCCTAGTTTGGTGGATACTTGTAAATTGAAGAAACATGAATTTCAAAAATCCTGGTTAGTTCAATTAGCAACGGGCACAAAAAGAAAAGTAACAAGTTTTATTTCCAGACGTGAATTTAAGATGAATGATTATGTTACAAAAGCTCATCTGAACATATTACCCCTAGGATCTTATGATATTTTGATTGGAATGGATTGGCTTGAAAAACATAGGGTAATTTTAAATTGCTATGACAAAAAATTTAGTTGCATTGATGAAATTGGTAATCATAGATTTATTAGAGGCATTCCAAAGAAAGGTACAATTAGAAAAGTATCTGCATTGCAACTTAAGAAGTGTGCTACAAAAGGTTGTAAAAATTTTGTTGTGCATATAACAGAAACCCGATGAAGTTCCTGGATTACCTCCAAGGAGGGATATCGATTTCATTATCAAGTTGGTACCTGGTGTGGTACCTTCCTCTAAGGCCCCTTACCAAATGAATCAACCTGAACTAATAGAAATCAAAATGCAATTGCAAGACTTAATTGATAAACACTACATTAGACTGAGTATGTCCCCGTGGGGAGCACCGGTTCTTTTTGTGAAAAAAAAATATGGCACACTGAGGTTGTGCATTGATTATCGTCAACTAAATAAGATGACCATTAAAAATCGATACCCGCTCCCTTGCATAGATGATCTATTCGATCAAGTGCAAGTAGCGACGGTGTTTTCGAAAATTGATTTAAGAGCTGGATACCATCAAATAAGAATAAAGGATGAATATGTTTATAAAACTACTTTCAGAACACGTTATGGGCACTATGAGTTCATGGTCATACCGTTTGGTTTGACCAATGCCCTAGCAACGTTCATGTGTCTAATGAACAATGTGTTACACAAATATTTGGACAAATTTGTCGTTTTCTTTATAGATGACATCTTAATTTACTCTAAAAGTGAATAAGAACACGAAGAACACCTAAGAATGGTCCTACAAAATTTAAGAGAACACAAACTCTATGCGAAGTTTAGTAAATGTGATTTTTACCAAGATAAAGTACAATATCTAGGACATATAATTTCAAAAGATGGAATTGCAGTAGACCCAGACAAAATCAAATAAATCATAGATTGGTGAGTCCCAAGGGATGTGACGAGCATTAGATCCTTCATGGGGATCACGGGTAACTATCGTAGATTTATTGATGGATTTTCGAAAATTGCATATCCTATAACCTCACTCCAAAAGAAAGGGATAATTTAATTGGACAACTAAGTGTCAAGAAATATTTGAAAAGTTAAAATACTTACTTACCACTGCACCCATTCTAAAAATAGTTGATCCCTACAAGGACTATGGTTTGTCAAAATGCATGTCTAGAAGGGCTAGGTGGGGTATTATTACAAGAAGACCATGTAATAAGCTACGAATCCAGAAAACTTAAGCAACATGAAAAGAACTATGTGACTCATGGCATAGAGTTGGCAGCCATAATTCACGCTTTGAGAATGTGGTGTCACTATATAATCGGGAAAAGATTCATTTTAAAAACTGACAACATAAGCTTGAAATATTTCTTTGATCATCAAAATCTCAATGCTCGACAAGCAAGGTGGTTGGACTTCTTGAGCAAGTATGACTTTGAAATTAAACACATTAAGGGAAAATAAAATAAGAGTGCCGATGCTCTAAGTATGAATCTAAATTTCCATATTTCTACTGCGATGAGCAGTTATAAAACAGACTTGGAGAACATAATAAGTAATGCTGCTGAAAATGATCAAGAATATTTAAGAACTAAAGTGAAATGGCAAAGAAGTGTTACTAAGAAAGAATCAACCGACTTTAGTGTCGGGACCAACAACTTGCTTAAATATAAGAACCGAATATATGTACCCAATTCAGAAGAAGTAAAAAGGCTAATCTTAAATGAAATTCATAAGAAACCTTACTCCAGCCATCCCGGGTACCATAAAATGTTAACAACTTTGAAGAAGGAATATTATTAGCCTAACATGAAGAAAGAAGTTGCCGACTATCTAGCCAGATGTCTAGAATGTTAGTTAGTAAAAACCAAACATAAACATCCAGCTGGGTTGTTGCAACCCTTCCCCATTCTAGAATGGAAGTGAGAGGTAATAAGTATGGACTTCATAACCAGATTACCTATGAATAACAGACAACATGATTTAATTATGGTAGTAGTTGATAGACTAAGTAAAGCTGGACATTTCATTCTGGTTGAGTCTACTTTTAAAGTTGTTAATATTGCTGACATTTTTATGAAGGAAATATTTAGATTGCATGGCATTCCAAAAGTGGTGATATGAGATAGAGATTCAAAATTTACTATCAATTTTTGGAAAGCATTATTTCAAGGGTTAGAAACAAAGTTAAATTTTAGTATCGCATACCATCCACAAACAGATGGGTAGACGGAAAGAACTAGCCAAATACTTGAATACATGTTAAGAATGTACGTGATGAACAAACCCGGTAAGTGGGAAGAATATCTGCATTTAGTCAATTTTGCATATAACAATGGTTATCAAATGTTAACAAAAATGGCACCCTTTGAAATACTATATAGAAGAAGGTGCCACACACCTATAATATGGGATAGCCCCATGGATAGGATTGTGCTCGGACTAGATTTGTTGAGAGACATGGAACAAAGTGTTAAACAGGTACAACAGAATCTAAAATGTGCATAGGATCGTCAAAAAAGTTATGCAGATCTCAAAAGAACTCAGAGAGAGAGGTCAATGTCGCAGACCATGTACACTTAAATGTAAAAGAAAAAATAAGTTCCTTAAGGTTGGGTAAGTTCTCGAAGCTATATCCCGGGTATTGTGTACCATTCAAGGTAATGGAAAAGGTAGGTCCAGTAGCCTATGAACTTGTACTTCCTCCTTCTATTAAAGTTCATAATGTCTTTCATGTATCTTTGTTGAAAAATTATATTCGTGATGCCACTCACATACTTGATTGGGATATGATTCAGGTAGAGCCCAAGGGAGAGTTCCAAATCGGGCCTATGCATATCCTCGAGAGGAAGGAGCTAACACTACGGAACCAAGCTATCACTCGAATTAAAGTGCAGTGGAAGCACTTTAGCCCAGAAGAGGCTACCTGGAAATTGGAGGATAAAAGGCGAGAGGCATACCCTTCGTTTTTCCAGCATGAGCAAGAAGGAATTGATTGAAGAAAATAAAATAAAAGTAACACTGAGGACGGTGTTAGGAATAAGGTGGAAGCAATGTGACACCCCGTCACAAAACAATTTATGTTTTACTAGAAGTACAAGATTTATTATTTTTATTATTCTTTGAGTTATTAAAACTCACAAAGATTGTAACTCACATTTATGTGAGAGTGATGTGCACTAAAACTATTTTTTATTATTATTTTAAAATAAAAGGAAAAACATTGGAGAGGATAAATTAACAAAGGGGACACCACCTACAACTATGGACAAGAGATAGCACAAGAATTATGAAAAAAACCAATCAATCCAAGTGGAGACCTCAACACTCCAACAAGATCCACAAAGATAGGATCTCAAGATTTACTTGAGATTGGGTTGGTGATGGCACAAGACCTAGGAAAATACTATAAAGAGGAGCACTGAGAGAGCATCAAGGATGTTATGCAAAGGAGAACCATTATGCTGGAGCATTTTTGTGGAGACCTCTTATTTGTTACATCCATCGATTTTTACTGTTACAGACTCCAAGGTGGGAGTGCTGCATAGTAGTAGTGTTGGTGCAGTAGTTGAGGTGGTGATCCATCTCGGGGGTGAGATCTGGAGAGCATTCATATTTCTATGGTTGGGAGGAATTGATACCTCTCCCTTATAGTTTTTGTTCGGCATCGTTTTCTGTCAAGTAAGTGTATTTTTTGTGATGCTGGCTTTAGTTATAATGGCATAAAATGTTTTGGTTTAGGAAAATGATGTGCTTCCTATTAGAAATATACATTGTATTTGAACCGTAGGAATCTCCATTGGCTGCCTCGTTTATATGTTGCGATGTGATCTGGTTTTTACTCTAAATATCTATACCCCCTTGTTGAATTTCTTTTCTTCTTGAAATGTTTTGATCCATGCTTGGTATGATGTCCACTTCGGTAATCGGGTTCTCGCTCATATCGCAAAGGATTGGATATTTTCTGTTTGTTTTTCCCTTGCTTATTTGCATGGAAACTAGGTTATAAAACTGGATCAAAATCTGTGTGAATTTAAATATTAAATGGATTTTATTTATGATCGAGACTCTATATATTCCAACTGAAACGATGCGCAGGCGAATGGAAAACTGTAGCCATTTATTTTATAAACAAACATTTGTTTAGATTCTATTCTTATAGAATGAAACCCTATGTGTTTAGTTTAAAGGTTTGTATCATAACTTAGAACCGTTATGGTTTTTACGAAATGCGTGATCTCTGGTTGATATCGAATTTCATTTATATCATACTTATAAAATTATGTGAAGGTCTGTTGTAGAGTGACGGTTGAACCCTATATTGTTGTTCCTTTTATCTATGCTGCCACGAAGTCGTGGATTCTTAAAGGTTGAACCTTGTATTGTTGTTCCTTTTATCTATGATGCCACAAAGTCGTGGATCCGTAAATGTTGAACCCTGTAGTGTTGTTCCTTTTATCTATTCTACCACGAAGGTTGTGGATCTGTAAAGCTTGATCCATGTCTTTTTTGTTCCTTGTGGTAACGAAAGTCATCGATCTGTCCTTGTCTCCATTCGATTGTTTTTCCAGCGTACGATCCGAGGGTCCTCCTTGACTGGGTTTGGTTGTTTGCCGCCTGGAAATGTTGCTCTTTGGTTACCTTATGTTATATATATGTTTCCCTTTTTTTATATTTATCGTCTCTGTATGGAGTCTGACTCAGCGTACAACTATGTTTTCTGTTGGTGTCGAATCCAACCCTGAGTTTGCGTTAGCTTCCTGTTCGTAGTTATCTATGTGTCGAGTCTGGCACAGCATCCAACTGCTTCTTGTTGGCATCTATTTCCAACTCTGATACTGCGTTTGTTTCCTGTTGGCATCTATCTCTGACTTTTACTCAGTGGTCACCTTTGATCCTCGTGTGTTGAACCTTTCCAACCTCTGTGTGTTGTCGACGTCTGCTCTGCTTGTGCATGGTGTCCTCCACGTAGCCACAAGAGCCATACTGTCCACTTTTGTTCGTGTTTAGGCTCGGCGACCCCCTTTTATTTTAGTTGACTAAGTTTACAATGGTGTGTCTTCTCCTCTAACTGGAGATCAGAGTGCTACTGAAGTCTGTTTACAACTCTTGTTTAGCGTGGAACCCTCTTATTAGGCCTTATGTGTACATTTGGATGTGCTTTTATTTGAATTTGGATAAAACGATTTATTGTTTTTTTATTTGAATTAATTTTGATTTATATTGTTAATAACCGTGTTGATATTCATATTTAGGTTATCTGGGTTATGAATTTCATTCAAAATGAATTGGTTGTAATATTTCATAGTTATTCTATGAAATGTTGTTAGGATTGAATAATTATATTGTTTTATAAATTATGAAATATACTAAGGTTTGAATGATTGTATTGTTTACAATTATAACTATCTTGTTTTACAAATATATGGTTTCATAATTATCCTATGAAATACTTTTAATATCCATGAAATGTAATTAGGTTTGAAGGACTAGGTTGTTTTTACAATTATCCTTTGAAATGTATGGTTATACCGTCTCTATAAGCATTTTATGAATTGTGTCTAGAATAGAATGGAAATGAGTATATATATATTGATGAGTTAAATAGTCACTTATATGTTTTTCTCTGGATTCTCCATAGAGAAATGATTGAGAAGTTAAAATTTATAGTTTTCAGGGAAAGTTATATTTATGCACACTTCCGAATGTCATTGTATTTAAAATAAAAGTGAATGGATAATACTATTTTTCTCTTATAGGTTAATTCTTGTTATGACAATGTGGGGTATGTTACGGTTAATTTCGTAATTAAAGTATTTGTTAGGAAAATATAAATATCCTCCCTAAAAGAATTAAGAGAATTAAGGGTGAATATTTTTTCAAAAGTAAATTATTAGGATCTTTAGTTTCATTTTAATAAAAATTATTTAGTTTTATTGTAATAATAAATTTTTTTTAATAAATATTAGTTTTTCAATAATATATCAGATTTAAAATTAAAATAGTTAAATGTTGATTTTGAAATATATGTTTTAAAAATATTTTTCATAAATATTATATAAAATATATTTTAATTTAATTATATTTATTTTCATTCACTTAAAATTATTATTTTAAAAAATATAATTTATTTCAAAATTTAATAAATATATATTTAAAGTTAATTTATATTGTTTTTAAGATAATTCATTTTACATTTGATTAGTGATAAATATTTTTGTATGTTTATATTAAAAAAATATTTTTTGAAATTATTTAGAAAACCATTTATGTTTGATTATTTTGGATTGTTATATTTTAATAAACATTATTTTTTATATTAACGATGATAATTATTATGATGATTAAGACTAAATTTGATAAGGATCTCTTTCCATGTATCTTTTTTCTATAAATATATATCAATTATTATATTAATAATATGTGTTATTTAATTGATAACAAAATTAAAATGAAAATAAATATATATATTATTTTGAAAATTTGTATAAATATTTTTAATAATATTAATTTTTCAATATATAAGGAAAAATATTTTTTCTAATACTTAAATATGTATCGAATTTCATGAGAAAATATTAGCACTTTTGTTATTCAATATATGAATCAAAAACTACATTGTCTCATCCAAACATCCCTAAAATAGATGGGCTTACAACATCCTCATATAGCCTAGAAAGTATCCACAGTCAAAAAGCTATCCTCACCGTCTTCCCATGAAGAAGATATATATATATATATCACAAAATCACAGTCCAACAGAAAACGTAAGACCTCAAAAAGACTGAAACATATACTAACTACATCAAAAAGATGTTGAGTGAACCATTGTTGATCAAAGTTGATTCTTCAATCTCTTCCGAGCATAATATACCGTCATCCCCAGGAAGGGCCGCTTTTGATAATTGATTAGCTTCCAAATTTTGTTCCCTGTAAATATGAGAAATGTCCACAGAAGCAAAGGACGATAGGATTGATTTTGTATGACAACACCAATTGTAGAGAGCAATCGCCCTGATGTTAAATTGTTCCTTTTCCCATTTAACAATAACCATCGATTCCATAGAGATATTTAAAGAATCAATCTCAAACATAGAAACCACCTTGCATAAGCACCACATTGCCAACAACACTGCTTTTGTATGTGTACTAATACCACAATTCAATTTTAGGTTAAAAAGGTATTTCGAATTTAGTTTAAGAATTGCACCAGTTGGACATATACCTCCCTAGGTAGCACCATCAAAGAAACCTATAGCATCATATACCAAAGATAAATTTACCAACTTATGGGATTTAGAACAGCTAGCCTTATAAGCATAATATTCATTATATATACATAAAATCCCCCTGCTGCATTTTTGTCCTTCCATATACTCCAGGAAATGAAGGCAGGTAATGTGTTATTTTCAAAGACTCTCTTGTACCAGTGATATAAATTATGTTCAAAAGAGTTAGTACCCCATGACTAAGTGATATTGAGATAAGAGCAAATTGATAGCCACAACTATTTAGAAATATGGCATGAAACAAAAATATTTTCAACTAATTCCTCATGAATCTTACATAGATCACACCAATTAGGTTCAATCCAACCTCTAAGTGAAATATTATCCCATTTCTTCAGGCACTTTTCAAAATAGAACCATAAAAAACATTTTAATTTCAATGACATATGCCAACGCCACAATTTTTGGAACCACCATTTAGGAACAATAACAATATGTTCCTGAGAAATTATATTATAAGTAGTCGTTTCCAAGATGTGACCAGTAGCAACGTTCAGATACCAAATAAGGGAATCTTCATCCAAGTTTAGTCTGAGATCAGTAGAATTTAAAAGAGATATATAATTGTTCCACTCAGCAACCCATCTACTTCCCAAACCAAGGTCAAAGGCATTCAACCAATAATAATCTTAGGAGTGGAGCCAGATAGGTATTTTGATATGAGCTAAAGTGATGAACCCAAATTCTACCAAATACTCTAGTAGATATGATGATAACTGATAATTCTCCTCCATCCCTATAATAGGGTCAATACCAACCAATACATTGGTACCTACACTAACCTTCCATGTTAATCCTCTTCCAAGCCATAGATATGACTTGATAAATCCAACCCAAAAGTATGAACAATTCCTATAATATTCACAGGATTTCTCAGCAAGTCAAAAGATTCATTTTAATATATTTAGCATGAAGTACATCATTCCACATCCCTCTACCAAATAGACCACTCCAGAAACTCTTCAAACATAAATCAATGTTGAACCAAAAGATATTTTTTATATCCCATCCACCCCAAATATTTGGCTTGGATAGTCTTTCCCAGTTTTCCATCTGTAATTTCATTTTATCAGCATTTCCAGACCATAGAAAATGAAACATGAGACTATGGATCCAGTTCAAAATAGTCTTTGGCACATGAGCCAGTGAAATCCAGTATACAAGTAATCTAGTCAAGACAAGTTTAAGTAAAGTTAGTCTTCCACCTATAGACAATAACCTAAAGAACCAATGATTTATCCTTTTTTCAAACTTCTCCACTAACCAGTACCAATATTTTATTCTATATCCTGTAGGTTTCATAAAATAACCCAAATATTTGAGACCATCAAATAAATCCAATACTTTGTAAGGCATGAGAGAAGTGATCCCGTGCAAAGAGTTTATGTCCAGATTATGTTTATAAAAGCTAGATTTAATTATTCTAACCTCCATCCCCGAAGCTACACATAATAATTTGATAATATCATTATAGCAATTCCATTCATCCATCGATATGTTATGAAACAGCGTAACAACATCCAGAAACAATAAGAGGGTGATGAAAACATAAGAAGAGATTATGATACCTTTAATATTCCCCTCAAACTTAGCCTTAATAGTCATTTGACTTAAGCCTTCGATAACAAGTAAAAATAAAAGAGGAGACAATGGGAAACCTTGTCTTATACCTCTAGAACTCTTAAAGAAGGCTAAAGGAGAGCTATTTGTAAGCACATAGAACTGAGTTGATGTCACAACCCCAAATTTACCCAATTTTTTTAAAATTTTCTATATGTATTTATGATGACATTACTTCTTATGTCGCAGGTATACAAGTTGAGGAAGGATGCAAAACAACTCAGCATCTCTCTATCAAGGTATAATTTGGGTTCAGAAATAAATAAAATGTTTAAGTCGTCTTTCGCGGAATTAATTGATAGTCTCTATGTGACAACTACTACTTTTTATTAAAGATATTGCATGAATAAAGATACATGGTATAAATGTACCATATAAATTTGACTATTTGATTAATATAGTTTTCATGCTATAAAAATCCTAGTTTATTACTCTTAGATCTAACATGTATTTGAATTATATATTACAACATAATGCACCCTTCTTATGCTAACCTTAAACTAGGATCAATCTATAGTTCTCTACCTTATACCATAAGGTCATACAAATGCATTGAGGTTCAATCATTTTGTATACTCTACAACTATGAACGTGACTGTAATATCCCGATTTTGACCCTATTGCATTAAAATTGTAAATGATGTAAATATTGTTATTAATCATGGTGAGGAGCTCAAGGCCAAGGCCTCGCCATTGATTTAGCATTTTATTTATCGGCAATTAAAATAGATGCATATGGTTCTTGTGTTGGGCATGCACAATGTAAATTAATACATCATGTAGATACGAATTTTAATGAAATACCCACAACTGGCTATGCAATGCAACAAAGAGATGGGGCATGATTGTTATAAGGAATAGGGAGGGAAATTATTCAAACCCTTGAGCCAATGGTGTTAACCCATGTGTCAATGAGAAAACCCATAAACCCTCGACTACCCATTTTGGCTTATGCACCCAATCGTTAAATTCTTCCAAGAGTTCGTTGAGGTAGTTAATGCCTTGGAAGTGGAGAGGTATGGCAGTCAATTTCGTGCATGGGCAAGCCATCAACCTAGGAATTCATATTTTTGCTTCTTGGGCAAGAAAACACCCACGAAATGGTGCCCAAAGCCATATTTCACCCATGGTCTTTTCCCTCTCACGCATTCTGACCTAGCTGGGCTTTCCCCATAACGTTTTTCACCATTTTTCCTACATTTTCCATGCCTGCGAACTTGTTTCTGTTTTGCAAAATGGCTGGGAGAGGAGGAACACGATTTGGGGATGTCATGGAGGTTGTTTTTGCCCCAGAATGTCCATGGACATTTTTTTGAAAATGGATTTGGCTTCCTAGGGTTGTTTTCCCCTTCTTCCATTTTGTTTTTGGCTGCCCACAATTTTCTAAAATTGGTAGAAACCCCATTTTGGGCATCCCACTGTAAAAACGTTTTTCTACATGCCCATAAATTTTTATTTTGCTGTTATGTGCATCCCTCTTTTGGTTTGAACCTATGAGAAATAAATTTGGAGTGGTAGTGGACATAATTGGCTTGATAAACCTAGTCAAGGGAGTAACCTCTTAGAAAGATCAAGAGGGATTTGGATACTTTTCTATGCACACTCTGAGAGCACGAGAAAGGAAGGTATGGCTTGAGGGATTGTGTAGCAGTGAAGAGAATACTTCCTTGTGTTGGGTGTGTAGGTATTGTGGGTGCGAAATTAGATAGATCTTGTAGAGGTATCCATGGATCTGTGCTTGAGCTCACTAGCTTAGCAATTCTTCCTTTCCATTTCCTAGCAGCCTGATAAACCCAATTGTAGATTGGCTTGGCTCATTTTGGTGCATGTTTGGCTATGTGTGAGTCTGTTGTTCCCTTGTTCCTTGTAGAAACCATGCCCAGCTTGGGGGTGGCAGTTGTATCAATAGATTGATAAGAACAGCTAGCCTATGCTTGGGTGGAATGTTGCAGTTGCATAGTTGGTTGCTCAGGACTACTTTGTTGAAGATAAGTACCCTCATGTGTTTAAATTCTGCAATTTTTTTATTCAATGGCTATCATGAAAATGCTAAATGTATGTTAGATATTAGCATGATTTCGATTCCGCTGTGTTTAATTACGATATGCATATGTACATGTCTCTCATGTGCTAATTCTGTATTTGTTTTAATTGATGAATGACATGAATATCTTGAATGTATGATGGATGTGTAATATAATTTAATTCTGTTGTGCCTTTGCATATGTCCATCCTCATTTTATATGAAACTTTGTTTACTAAGTATGGGGGTAGATGTCCGGAATTAGAATGATGTTCTCTCCCTTGCTTGGTCTGATGGGAGGGGACATTACAGTGTGGTATTAGAGCCATAGGCTACAGCATTGGGCCTCTATGGGCCAAGTATGATCACAGTTACAAGGGAAGATCCCCTTCTAAACACCACAGATTACCATGTTGGGCCTCAACAGGCTAAGGTTGAACAGTTTGCAGAGTTTGGAGAGGAAAAAGTCACCTCCTGTTGAGCAATAATCATCACATAAAGAAAGGAAAACTTTTGAATTTTTCTAACTATTTTTCTAATTTTTCTGCTAAGGCTGCGGCGGCGAAAGTTAAGTTAACTTTCTGCGCACGCGGAGGCAAAAATTAGACTAATTTTCTACGCGTGCGGCGGCGAAAATTGGGCTAACTCTTGCGACTGTGGCGACAGAAATAAGCCCAAAAGCACCGCAACGGTCGGCGAAATAGTTGTTAACTCTACGCCAAAGGGAAGCGGTCGGCGGTCACAGGGTTGGCAGTCGGATATTTTAACCTTATCTCTTGCGGCACGATCGATGGAGATGTTGCTAATTCTGCACCGGAAGGAAGAGAAAATTCAAAAAAAATTCAAAGTGTTTTGAAATTTTGCCGAAGGCTGTGTCGACGAAGCTAAGGTTAGGTTTTGCATGTGTGGCGACAGAATTAACATTAACTTTTGCGTGTGTGGTGGCAGAATTAGCGTTAATATCTGCGACGCATGCGGTGGCAAAACTTGAGATAAGAGCCATGCCACCCATGACAATTTTAACCTCAACATCCGCGCCAATGACGGCAAAAATAATCTTAACATCTGCGCAATGGCGGCCATTTTAGACTTAACATTTGCGCCAATGGGGAAAGTATATGATTGGACAAAGTGGTTAATATGGGATTTTCCACGTACATGCAAATAATTTATAGTATTATAATGAAGTTAATAGTTGTGCTTATAAACACATTTTGCAGAATTATAGTCGCATCAAAGCAGCATTCCAGATAAGTGCAGTTGGAAAGTTCTGGTCTTGGTTGGGCCAAGAATATCAACATCATGGATGATGCACAGGATCCCTATGAGCCTGAGACAGATGCCATGGGGGAAAACATACATGTTCAGAATGCTGAAACAGAATCCAATGGGAGAAGAAATCGAGAGACTCCCCCAGATATTGCAGCCACCATGAGGAGCCTAAGGGTGGAGTTGCAAAGCTGTAGAGAAGATAATGAGAGGATGATTAAAGCTCCGGAAGAACAAAATCAATTGAATGCAGCCATGCTATAGAGTTTGACAGATATCCAAAGGAAAATAAACTCTTGGCATCAGACATCAAATCCAGAAAAGAGTGGGAATAGTTCAAGGAGAAATTCCCGCAAGAGGTCCAATAGCTCAAGAAGAGTTTCTAGAGACAGAACATATACTCCAGAAATCTCTTCTAGTGGATCATCTACCTCTGAAGGATCCATTGAAGGTTCAAGCTCTTCATCTCGCAAGAATAAGAGGAAGAGGCATTACAAGAACAATTCACATGGGGAATTTAAGAAGTAAAAACCTCCTACATTCAATGGAGAGGGAAAGTCTAGTCAAGAAGCTGAAGCTTGGCTTCTTGGGATGAGAAAGTATTTCAAAGTCCAAGACTATTCTGGAAATATGAAGGCAAGGGTCTCCATCTTCAACTTGAATGGACGAGCATCTATATGGTGGAAACACATCAGGCAAGTGAAGAAGATTAATGAAAGAAAGATTGTGTGGAAGCAGTTCAAGAAATACTTCAAACAGAAGTACCTCTCTGATAGGTACTATGATGACAAGATCAAAGAGTTCCATGAGCTGAGACTGGGACAATTGACCATGGATGACTATGCAAACAAGTTCTTGGAGCTACTGAGGTATGTTAGGTATATTCGAGATGATAAGGTGAAAATTCAGCATTTTCTAAGTGAGATACCTCAGTCATATAAAGACATCTAATTGAATTTGATGAGCCTCGAACTCTAGAGGAGGCAATAAGTAAGGCCAAGTATTTCTATGATCAAAACAAAATCAAACCTGATTTCCAGAAGGCATGGAAGGACAATAAAAATGCGAAGTTTGACCAAAGGAAGAAAGGTTTCAAACCTCCTCATATCAGAAATCAACAAAGGCAGCCATCACAGGTTGTGACTAAGCCAACTAGGATGATGGGAGACAAGCCAACAGATCCAAAGGAGCCAAGAGAACCACTTCAATGTTGGGGTTCTGGAGGATACCACATGCTTAGGAACTGTCCACATCGGAATGGGAATGCAAATCAAGTTCACAACATCCAAGGAGCTGAAACTGTGGGTCAAGTGGCGAGGACAATTCCTAGAATCTATGTAGCACTAGACGATCACCAGGAAGATCATCAATCAACTGTTGTTGAAGTTGAAGGTAAGATTGCTAAGTAATCTGTTTCTATTTTGATTGATCCTAGATCTACTCACAGTTATATCACTCCTAAAAATTTTGAGATTTGTGCTTTTAAGAAGTCAAAGCATAGTAAATCATGGTTAGTTCAACTAGCTACTAGAACCAACAGAAAAGTCAGTGAAATTGTAGAGAAGTGTCCCTTAGAGATGGACGGGCTATTCACTTATGCAAATCTGAATATTTTGCCACTTGGTTCCTATGAAATTCTCATTAGGATGGATTGGTTAGAGGCACACAGGGTTAAACTTGACTGCTACAATAAAACTTTTGAATGCATGGATGAAGAAGGGAACCCAAGGATTGTAAAAGGAATTCCAAATGTGACTTATTTTAGGCAAGTTTCAGCCATGCAGTTGAAGAAGTTCTGTAGAAAGGGTTGTTAATTGTACGCAGTCCATGTTTTGGAGGCAATGGAAAATGAAACTCCTATGTTAGAGAACTATCATGTATTGCAGGAATTTAGGGATGTTTTTCCTGATGAGATTCTGGGACTTCCTCCAAAGAGAGACATTGATTTTACAATTGAACGTGTGCCAGGAGCAGCACCAGTGTCCAAGACACCCTACAGGATGAGTACACCAGAATTGCTAGAATTGAAAATGCAATTACAAGAGTTGTTGGAAAAGAAGTATATCAGGCCAAGTGTGTCCCCGTGGGGAGCACCTGTTCTATTTGTGAAAAAGAAAGATGGAACACTCAGGTTATGTATTGACTATAGGAAGTTGAACAAGGTCACTGTGAAGAACAAATACCCATTGCCCCGAATTGATGACCTTTTTTATCAAATGAGAGGAACAAGAGTATTTTCAAAGATTGACTTAAGGTCAGGTTACAATCAGGTAAGAATCAAAGAGGAAAATATTCATTAGACATCCTTTAGAACAAGGTATGGACATTATGAGTTCGTGGTGGTACCATTTGGTCTCACAAATGCACCAGCTACATTCATGTGTCTCATGAATAGTGTTTTTAGCAAGTATTTGGACAAGTTTGTTCTTGTTTTTCTAGACGACATTCTTATCTATTCTAAGAATGAAGAAGAGCATAAAGAACATTTGAGAATGACATTGCAATTGCTAACGGAGCATAGGTTGTATGCAAAGTTGAGCAAATGTGACTTTTATAAAGATAAAATTCATTATTTGGGTCACATTATCTCAGACGAAGGAATATCGGTGGACCCTGAGAAGATTGAAGCCATTATGAATTGGCTAACTCCAAGGAATGTGACAGATGTGAGATCTTTTATGGGCCTTGCTGGGTACTATAGGAGGTTCATTAAAGGATTCTCCAAGGTCGCAAACCCGATCACTTCTTTACAAAAGAAGGGGATAAAGTTTGAATGGTCACCAAGATGTGAGGAAAGTTTCCAATGGTTGAAGAATCTTCTTACGAGTGCACCAATTTTGAAAATTGCAGACCCAGAAAAAGACTTTTTGGTGTGTACAGATGCATGCAATCAAGGACTTGGAGGAGTTCTTATTCAAGACAACCATGTGGTATGCTATGAGTCGAGAAAGTTGAAGGAGCATGAGAAGAACTATGCTACTCATGACTTAGAACTTGCAGCCATAGTACATGCTTTAAGATGTGGAGGCATTACTTAATAGGCAGGAGATTTGAGCTAAGGATAGACCATTGTGGTCTGAAATACTTGTTTGATCAACCAACTTTAAATGCTAGGCGAGCTAGATGGTTGGAATTTTTGTGTGAATTTGATTATGAAATCAAACACATAAAAGGGAAAGAAAACAAGGTGGCGGATGCACTCAGCAGGAAAGTACATGAAATGCATGTGGCAGCGCTTAGTACTTGCCAACCAGATTTGAGGCAGTAGATTGTTAACCATATGGTTGAAGATGAAGTGTATGTGCAGATAAAGGGAAAGTTGCAGCAGCAAGACTTTGAAAAGAAGTATGAAGGCTATCATTTGGAAGAGGACGGACTTCTTACTTATAAGAATAGAGCCTATATTCCAAATGTGGTAGACTTGAGGAGGATTGTTATGGATGAAATCCATAAAGCTCCATACTCCAATCACCCAAGATATCAGAAAAAAAATTGCTACAGTAAGAAAATATTATTTCTGGCTAGGAATGAAGAAGGACATCGCTGAATACATTTCTAGGTGCATGAAATGTCATCAGGTGAAGGTTGAACACCAACACCCAGTAGGTTTATTGCATCCATTGCCAATTCCAGAATGGAAGTGGGAAGTAATTTCCATGGATTTTATTATAGGTTTGCAAATGACGGTGAGACAACATGATTCCATCATGGTGGTGGTGGACAAGTTAACAAAGGAAACATATTTTATACTGGTTAAGTCCACACATAAAGCCGATGCCATTGCAAATATTTTCATGAAGGAAATTTTCAGATTACATGGATTTCCTAAGGCAATAATTTCTGATAGGGATACCAAGTTCACTTCCAATTTTTGGAAAGGACTCTTTGTAGATTTGGGTACACAATTGAAATTTAGTACCACATACCATCCTCAAACATATGGGAAAATAGAAAGAGTAAATCGGGTGCTTGAAGACATGCTTCACATGTATGTTATGGACAAACCATCCAAGTGGGAGGATTATCTACACTTGGTACAGTTTGCATATAACAATGGGAAACAAGCATCATTGGGAATAAGTCCATATGAGGCTTTGTACGACAGAAGGTGTAGGACATCAGTGACTTGGGACAATCCAGTGAACAGAGTTGTACTTGGGGTGGAATTGCTTGAGGAAATGGAACAAGAGATTTCAAAGATCAGACATAATTTAAAAGCATCCCAGCATAGACAGAAAATCTATGTAGATAAGCTTAGAGTACATAGGCAATTCAGTGTTGGGGATCAAGTGTATCTTAGAGTGAATCCAAGGAAGAGTTCCTTGAATCTTGGAGGTTGTGCCAAGCTATCACCTAGATATTGTGGGCCATTTGAAGTGCTTGAAAGAATAGGGACAGTTGCATATAGACTTGCATTTCCATGGGGGGTTCACTAGTGAGGCAATATCATATCACGTCCATTCATATTGGGGGTTTGAATACTCTTAAAAACCTCAAAAATGTATTTCCTCGTATTAAGGGGTCAAGGGGGGTTTTTAATTTGACATAGTAATATAAATGTTGGGGGTTATTTTATTTGGGTGTGTCAAGGAATAACCTCCAAATCATGGAACGGATTCATACATCCAAATCATGGGCTCAATTCATACCCACCTAAAATTTAAGGACACTCCATTTTTATTTGATATTGATTCTAATCCTAAGTTTTGCATAAATATGATAATAGTGTACCAATGATAATATCGATGGAAGTCTCTTTGGATTATTGTCCTTGAGCAATCCTTATTTAATAGCTTATTTAGGCTTAGTTTGAATTGACGTTATATTGTTTTTAATCTTTAAGTTAGGAGATGTAGCTAAACGGGAGTTCCAGACTTGACCGATTGTATTGTATTTTTTGTAGGCATTCAAGTAAAAGATCTAACTTTTCATTTTTTAGGTCGGGGTTTAGGTGGGTATTGAGATTTAATTAAACCTTGCTCCACGACAACCAAGGAAAGTGAGATCAATCTTTCTTGGTTCATTGGAACCAAGAAAAGTTAGATCAATGTTTCTTGACTAATTATTTCTTTCAACATTTTGTATTCTTCTTTAATATTTTCACATTGCGAGTTAGGAATAGTTGTTAGATTGAGTTATATTTGGCACATTCATAATTGTAATTTCAATTCATATATGCAAGGAATCCATCTTAATATTGTATTGGAACTGACATGAACATAGGTGAAAATATAAATCCTTATTTACATACCATATGCATTATCGTTACCATGAAATGGTATTATATAAGTTTCACCATTTGTGTATCTTTATAACTATTGCATGTTTGAAACCTAAAAATGGATAGTTTTCCCTCTCCTATAAAGATAAAAAAAGACAAGATATAACCCAAGAAAAGGTAAGTAAATATTGTTAATTCCCTTGATTGCGAGAATAAATGTAGAGGAAGTGGAGGAAATTCATTGGACCTTGTGAATGACCCAAATCCAAGCTATGCACATGATCATATCGTGCTATTGAAAAGTAAGAGGAATTTTTCAATGTTCATTTGGGTTCAAACATCAATGATGTTTATTTTGATAGGAAGGCATGGGAGTCCATCAACGAAAGGGTTTCAATTTTACATTTTTATGGAGTTTAATTTATTAAGCTTATAGAAAACATGAGCTCTATATGGATATACTTGTATTTACATGATATAAAATTGGTAGATTGACAGGCTGTGGTGTGAAACATCTGCAATTCTCATCTTTTCTAAGCATTCCACTAACTATTGGACTATTAGTATTTTACATTCTTTGTTATGTTGATCTCTTAACTAGGTTTTCTTTTATGCATTTTGCCTTCCCCAGTACTATTTCGTTGGGTCTTCCACTGTCCAATGCTACAAATTGATTAGTTTCCCCTACAATCCTAGTGGGATCAATATTAACATTATACTATTACTTTATGCATTTTTCCTTCCCCAGTACTATTTCATTGGGTCTCCCACTGTCCAATGCTACAAATGGATTAGTTTCCCCTACAATCCTAGTGGGATCATTATTAACATTATACTATTATTTTATTTAACATCTTCTTTTCTTATACTAAGATGTGTTAGGGATCTTGTTTGCTACAACTTGATAATATGATATAAAGGGGTGTTAAAAATGGGTTGATAGAAATGGATACCTACAATATCTGGTGAAACTAGGGGTTTTCTTAATTGGAAAGGAGTATTGGGAGGGGGGTTCAACAATACAATTTTAGGACACATTTTTCAATATTTAGTGAAATTAGGGATATTCTTTAATATCGTGCGAATGATCGTGCTATGCAACAAGTTCACTTAGTGAACCCCCCGTGTGCATTTCCTACTATCACTAGAGCTCATAATTTTTTTCATGTCTCTTTGCTTAAGAAATATGTACATGATCCTAACCATGTGATTAATTGGGATGTGATCCAGGTGGAACTCGAGGGAGAGTTCCAAACTGATCCATTGCGCATCCTAGACAAGAAGGTAACATTTCTCTGTAACAAAGCCATCAGACAGGTAAAGGTGCAATGGAGGCACTACGGTCCCAATGAGGCTACATGGGAGCTGGAGGATGCCATGAGAGTGCCATATCCATTTTTGTTCAATTTTGATGAGCACTGAGGATAGTGCTAATGTAAGGGGGAGGGGAATGTAATATCCCGATTTTGACCCTATTGCATTAAAATTGTAAATGATGTAAATATTCTTATTAATCATGGTGAGGAGCTCAAGGCCAAGGCCCCACCATTGATTTAACATTTTATGTATCGAAAATTAAAATAGATGCATATAGTTCTTGTGCTGGGCATGCACAATGTAAATTAATATATCATGTAAATACGAATTTTAATGAAATACCCACAACTAGCTATGCAATGCAACAAAGAGATGGGGGCATGATTTTTATAAGGAATAGGGAGGAAAATTATTCAAACCCTTGAGCCAATGGTGTTAACCCATGTGTCAATGACAAAACCCATAAACCCTCAACTACCCATTTTGGCTTATGCACCCAATCATTAAATTCTTCCAAGAGTTGGTTGAGGCAATTAATGCCTTGGGAGTGGAGAGGTATGGCAGCTAATTTCGTGCATGGGCAATCCATCAACCTGGGAATTCGTATTTTTGCTTCTTGGGCAAGAAAACACCTGTGAAATGGTGCCCAAATCCATCTTTCACCCATGGCCTTTGCCCTCTCACGTAGTCTGAGCTAGCTGGGCTTTCCCCATCACGTTTTTCACCATTTTTCCTCCATTTTCCATGCCTGGGAACTCGTTTATGTTTTGCACAATGGCTGGGAGAGGAGGACCACGATTTGGGGCTATCATGGAGGTCGTTTTTGCCTCAGAATGTCCATGGACGTTTTTCTGAAAATGGATTTGGCTTCCCAGGGTTGTTTTCCCCTTCTTCCATTTTTTTTTTGGCTGCCCACGATTTTCTGAAATTGGTAGAAACCCCGTTTTGGGCATCCCACTGTAAAAACGTTTTTCTACATGCCCAGAAATTGTGGTTTTGCTGTTATGTGCATCCATGTTTTGGTTTGAACCCGTGAGCAAGAAATTTGGAGTGGTAGTGGATAGAATTGGCTTGATAAACCTAGTGAAGGGAGTAACCTCTCAGAAAGATCAAGAGGGCTTTGGCTACTTTTCGATGCACACCCTGAGAGCACTAGAAAGGAATGTATGGCTTGAGGGACTATATAGTAGTGAAGAGACTACTTCCTTGTGTTGGGTGTGTAGGTATTGTGGGTGCCAAGTTAGATAGATCTTGTAGAGGTATCCATGGCTCTGTGCTTGAGCTCACTAGCTTAGCAATTCTTCCTTTCCATTTCCTAGCAGCCTGATAAACCCAATTGTAGATTGGCTTGGCTCATTTTGGTGCATGTTTGGCTATGTGTGAGTCTGTTGTTCCCTTGTTCCTTGTAGAAATCATGACCAGCTCGAGGGTGGTAGTTGTATCAAGAGATTGATAAGCACAGTTGGCCTATGGTTGGGTGGAACGTTGCAGTTGCATAGCTGGTTGCTCGAGACTACTTTTTTGAAGATAAGTACCCTCATGTGTTTAAATTCTGCAATGTATTTATTCAATGGCTGTCATGAAAATGCTAAATGTATGTTAGATATTAACATGATTTTGATTCCGTTGTGTTTAATTACGATATGCATATGTACATGTCTCTCATGTGCTAATTCTGTATTTGTTTTAATTGATGAATGGCATGAATATCTTGAATGTATGATGGATGTGTAATAGAATTTAATTCTGCTGTGTTTTCAAATATTTATGCCTTTGCATATGTCCATCTTCATTTTATATTAAACTTTGTTTACTAAGTATGGGGCTAGATGTCCATAATTAGAGTGATGTTCTCTCCCTTGCTTGGTCTGATGGGAGGGGACGTTACAGTGACTATATATTTATATAGTCCTTTGGATCTAAAAATTCCTATGGTTATACTCTAACTATAGCCATATCATATATATTCAAAAAGCTTGTTTTAAACTTGCATTCGTGAATGTTTGATTCTATTAAATCGTTTTAAATTATGGTCTCCATACCTTTCATGTGGCATAACCATAGCATGTCAACGAAATTAATTGATATGATTTTGTTTTAATGACACAAAGATCTAAATCGTTAATGCATACCTACATCAAGGTGCCGAAGTGGTAGTGAGTTGGTGTGACCATGTGAAGGCATTTACGAAGGTGGTAATACACCTACATGTTCCATTCACTTGGATTCCTGTGTGCCGTTGATTCCTTGTCATGGGATTGTAACTACTCTCTTCAAGGTTTAAATGGACAAGCTCGACGATTACGCCATTATTTTTCTTGGTCTTGGGGTTATGGTGTTGCGCTGCTAAGCCTTAGCTCTACGCATAGCTCACCCTGGTTGTAATGCTGCTGAAACTCTTGTTTAAGTGATAGCTTGTCTTCTTGATAATGTTGTTAGAAATAGTAAGCATTAGAGACCTCCTTATTGAGTGATCGTAGTGCTTTATGAGGGTTTTCCCTCTAATGTGATTTTGTTCTTTCGGCTCTAAGTTCGGCTCTGTAGTTTATATTTGGCTCTGTCATTCCGAGCTCACCTCTGTAATTTATTTTGGTTTGGCTCTGTGACTTTGCTATGTGTTTTTAGTTCATCTATTTTCATTCGTATTTAGTTATTGATTTTGATTTCTGGGTCAAGTAAAATAGCATCGTGATTCTCCTTATGGAGCCCTCACATTCTTCGTGCTTGTTTCTTGAGTTTGGTTAGTATTTATAAGTATGCCCATAATGCCGTGGAGACTTGGGTGAATACAAAGCTTGTGTTTGTCCTTAATAGAGTGGGTTTTCATTTGTAATGCTTCCCGTCTAAGAGCGTAAGGGTTCTCCCACCTTACTTCGGCTCTCCACTAGTAATTTCAATTCGTAAATATATTGTATGCAAGAGTTTATATATATATGGATATACATTTGTTTTTAGTAATGACCTCAATGTTTTTGTTCAGGTTTTCTTGCGAACCCGTGGGACTTGGGAAGCTTAATGTATTTCAAAGCTACATTACTACTTGCACTTGCTCAATTCCCATGGTTTCGAAGGGAAACAGAGAAATAATAAGGTGTTGGACGCTCGTCTAGTATTCTGGTCCCTTCGTTAACCATGTAAGTATTAGTACTTTTTTTAATATTACCAATTGATTATTAACTTACCTTAATATGACCCTAACCACACTCATTGTTGGTTATTTTTCATATACTTGTATGGACGCGACGGCTTCGGTTGCAAATACAGGTAAGTGATTTCCTCTCATCTCTGCGATGGAGAAAAATTCAGTTACATTCTCTATACAAGAGTCTTGAATAGCGCCATGGGAAATGCTTCTCATTTGCCCAAGCATTTCAAGGTTTACTTAAAAAGAGGGTGAGCCATACGAATTCCCTCATAACTTTCGACATTGGATATAATACATGTAAAATGAAGCCATTCGGCTCTTGTACTATGAATTTATGAGCATGAAATCCTTTCGGCTCCTTGTATTATGTGACTTCTACGAAGCTTTAGTTTCAACTATCCATTTGTTTGGATATTCATGATATCTACCTATGAAATAAATCGATTTACTTGAGAAATCTTGAGCCATGCGGTCCTGTGTATGAAATAGCTTTGGTTTGTAAATAAAATGTTGACTATGTATGAATAGATTTTATTTCTGTTATCTTCCTCAAATTTATATATGGTTATATTATAGTAACGCTGGACTATTTAACCTTTTGATTTAGCATAGGATAAGTTTGTTAATATAACTTACGTTCTCATCCATTATGTATGTTATATCCACGACAATCGGTTTTGCATCAAAAATTTGTATTGATATGTTTTTATAATCTATTATAAACAATAGTAGTATATTTACATATCTATTGAATCCTGTATATACTATGTAATACTCTGGTTGATATGCACATATACATTCATTCCTGTCTGGTTAAAACTGTGTAAACCATAGGTTTATGTGTATAAAATTCATTTATACAGAAACTTGAATTAACCATTAATATTACTAATATAGATCAGTAAATAAAATTTAACTTCACCATAATATTAAAAGAAGCTTAATACATTTAACCTATGCATACAAAAAATATGAACAATGGAAACATATAAATCATGAGGTTAGTACATTCTAAGATACATCTTTTAATGAAATATTCAGTCATTCAATAAGTAACAATAGTTTAGTCAAGCTGTAAGAAAACAAAAGCTCTAAGGTAAAATGATGAACACAAATAAATTATAAGAATCATGTCAACAATGTGTAGACCGAATCCAATATGAAGTTTGTTGTTCCTCCCAACCAATCTTCCAGAACAACCAATATTACTTGCTCTGAAACCCTCGAGCATGTTTGTTGTACCACAAGGGAAAATACTATTGAAAACTATTTTTGTACCAACACTTAATTCCACTCTTTTACTCAACAATGATATTTTCCCTCTTCCATCCAAGCCTCCTGCCTGTCTGATGGGAATGTGAATTTAACTTTTCCTAGGACTTAGGTCTCACATGAGCCTCCTACTCTAGAACCTCCATCTGGAGTTCTAACCTGAATTATAGGGAAGATGCCTCCTACACTTGTTGAGATATTAATTATATGTTTTCACCACTTGGGATTCTTGTCAAACACTTGTCATTTCTCATTTTGGGCTAGCAAACACTCTTTTAACAACTACTTCAGATTGGATTCCCCTGTTTATATTTATTAAATAATAATAATTATTCAAAATCCTCTCACAAGTGTCTTTGACCACACTTAGTCTAAATAATTGTTCAACAATAATTAAAAAAATACTACAAAGTATTTAACTTTAATTAAGGATATAGGTGACAACAAATTTTGACAACTGAACTATCCACATCAACATAAGTTTTATAATTATGCGCTTTGCTACGGTCCAATTCTGAACTTTTACTAGCCGCCTTCTCTCTTCTGTAGCTGCCATGGCAGCCTCCAGCGAAGGTCACTGTAGCCCATCCTTTAGCCAGATCATTTCTCGGCACTCTCAGACCTCCATGCCCCTCCTCTTATCGAGGATGACAATGCAACCTGTGAATCCAAGGGATCACAAAGGAAAAGGAGGAGAGGGAAGCGTGACTCCTCTGAATTCAGCTACGGCTCCTACAGACAAAAAACAAGAAGAACCAGCCACAAACACAGCGCATCAAAATGACACCAACAAATGCAAACCCAAATCGATGCAAATACCCAGGTATGAGGTCACTTCAACCCTAATCAGCCAACAAATCCAATTCATGTAGGACCATACGATAATCTGTAAGTTTATAGGTTTATGGCCTATTGAGAAGAATCTCACATGGTGGCTCATGAACACCTGGAAGCCGAAAGGACAATGTGAGCTTAAACTAGGATCTAAGGGATTCTTCACCGTAATCTTCCAAAACCTGGAGGACAAGCAGAAAATATTCCAAGGAGGACTGTACTTCATGCACTCAGCCGGACTGTACATGTGAAACTGGAAATAGAACCTTAGCTCAGAAAAAGAAGACTTTAAGGTGGTGCCAGTGTGGCTAAGGCTCTATTATGTTCCTGATGAATACTGGAATCTGGAAACCTTAGCAGGAATAGGCAATACCCTGGGCACCTTTGTTCCAGTTTCGGATGTTACCTTAGATTCCCGTTATACATCTGATGCTCACATTTGCATTTACATGGATATATCAGTGGCTCTCCCTGAAGTGATCTGCCTTACGTAACAAGATTTAGAATGGATCCAAACCATAGACCATGATCATATCTCCTTCAGATGCAGAAATTTCCATGAACATGGACATCTCTTCAAGGAATGTCCCCTAAATGTCAAAACCCCTCCCCCTCCTGCTCAAACGAAAACCAATGAAGAGGTATTTACCAGAGCTACGAAATGAAGAAGACAAGGGAAAAAATCCTCTGTCCCAAGCACCTCCTCCAACCCTGAGAAGCACAATAACTTCTATGTAATCTCTGAGCAAAACCCTGAAGGTTCTGGACCTCCCATCTAGACAATCACCCCCCCACTTCCACTTTCCAGGACCCCATATTCAAAGACGTCTTTCACTCTTCATATTTGCTTCCTCCTGAAAGAGGAATCGAAAAACCTGAAGATATGGAGTTAGGAGAACTTGATCTAGACTCCATTCAAGGAGCCTTAACAAAAAATGCTATACACAGCATTCCTCAGCACCAAATGGAACTCTTTCAAGAAGCTTATCACTCGATCGCCATGCAGCATAATTTCCCAACCCTATCGGAGGCCGCTTTAACTCCCATGGCTAACAATCAATTGGGTCTAAAGATCTTAAAGTTTAAGGAAATCTCAAAAGGACACACCAATATCCCCCAAAAAGGAAGGAAACCTAACAAACAATTGATTAGGGAACTAGGAGAACACCTAATAGACTTGGGCAAGAGTGCCAAGCTCGATACTCATTTTCAAGTAGTGAATTAATGGAGCTAAAATTCACCAGCTAGAATATAAGGGGAATCAGAAGTGATTCCAAAAGAAGAATGTTGAAGAAAAAAATTACTACTGAAAAGCCTGCTATCTTAGTGCTGCAAGAAACAAAATCAACAAAGCAAAGGAAACATTCTTTCATTAAAAAATGATGGAAAGAAGAATAAATGGCCATCATAGATGCCATAGGGACAACAGGGATCATTGAAATAGCATGGGATCCCACTGTCATCAGTATGGAAGGTTTCTTCTCCAGCCCCAACACACTTTCTGGGTGGTACCATATCTAAGGCTCCACGCACACGGGTGTGATCACGAATCTTTATGGCCCACAAATTGTAGAGAAAAAAATCAAATTTCTAAGACACCTCTACTATATTAACAAGCAGCTTCAAAACTCCCATTGGATAATTGGAAGAGACTTCAATATTATCACCTCCCTTGAGAAAAAAAAAGGTGGCATCCACAAATTGGATAGGGATAGTGCTTCCCTTCAAACCCTGATTCAAGACCTATCTCTAGTGTGTTTGGGTACACAGGGTACTACCAAAGGACCGAACACCAAGAGCAACCACTTCACACAAATAGATCGCAGATCAACACACCGATGTTTTGACGTGGTTTAAACCCTCTTGAGGGAAACACTCCACGGCCCCGGCCAAATAGCTTCTACAGGACAATTTATTATGCAAAGAAAGAAAGTTACAAATGAGCTTCTCATAATCGATCAACTAAACAATGACCCTCCATGCTCTTTAAATAGAGATCATGGACCAATCGGGTGTTAAGCCACGGATCAAGGTTAGGTTTGATCTAAGAGAAGTTGAGCCGTCGGATCACTCTATGTCGGAAACATATCGTGACCGTCGGATTAAGTATTTACAAATGCATACTAATGCATACTAAAGAAACACACTATCCCTAACGGATATATTACACAAGTTGATCTTAACTAACTCCTAAGTGTCTAAATATCCTAACATCCCCCCTTAAGAACAACTTGGGATAGGATTGAAGGATTTACAAAAGTGACACTATTAGGAGAAGGAAGGAGGCATTAGAGCCTATCCCCCCTTAATGACAAGTTCCTGAACTCCTAACATAGATCGAAGTTTAGAAAACTTCGCTTCTGTAAGAGACTTGGTGAAGATGTCTGCAACTTGATCATCTGTAGGGCAAAAGAGCACTTCAAGAACACGATCATGAACAAGATTTCTGATGAAGTGCATATGTAGCTCAATGTGTTTGCTGCGTTGATGTAAAACTGGATCTTTGGCAAGCTTGATGGCACTTTGATTGTCGCACCAAAGTGGAGTAGGCTGCTGCTGCTCGAATCCAAACTCTGAAAGGATCTGTCGAAGCCATAAAGCTTCCTGACTGGCATTAACTGCTGCTCGATATTCTGCCTCTGCTGAAGAAAGAGCAAGAGCTTGTTGTTTCTTACAAGCCCAAGTAATAGGTCCAGATCCCAGACTGAAAACATAACCTGCAGTAGACTTTCGATCATCAGGATCGCCGGCCCAATCTGAATCAGTGAAACCAACCAACAAAGGTTTCCCCCCTGTACTGTAATGAATCCCAAACTGAACTGTACCTCGAATATATCGAAGTATTCTTTTAGCTGCTTTCCAGTGACTTTCATGAGGTGTCTGCATATAACGGGTAACTCGACCAACGGCAAAGGAAAGGTCAGGACGGGAATGAGTCAAGTATAAAAGACTACCAACAAGCTGACGATACAAGGTGGCATCTACTTCAGATGAAGTACAAGTGGCAGAAAGTTTGACTCCAGACTGGAAGGGAGAAGGGGCTGGTGTACAATCTTCCATGTGAAAGCGACGAAGAAGGTCACAAGCATACTTAGACTGAGAAAGAAAGATTCCTTCTTTGTTTTGCAGAACTTGGAGGCCAAGAAAATAATGCAAATGTCCTAAGTCTGACATTTCAAAAGTTTGTTTAAGACTGGATTTCACATGGGTTATAAGATTAGGGTCACTACCAGTAAGAATAAGGTCATCAACATATACAACAAGTATGATGAGATGGTTTCCTACTTTCTTGGTATAGACATTGGGGTCAGAATGGCATCTAGAAAAACCAGTGTCAAGGAGAAAGTTATCCATTTTGGCATACCAAGCTCTAGGAGCTTGTTTAAGGCCATATAAGGATTTCTTAAGGCGGCAGACAAGGCTAGAGTTATTCTGAACATAGCCAGGAGGTTGTTCCATGTAAATTTCCTCCTGTAAATCACCATGTAAGAAGGCAGACTTGACATCCATTTGATGGACTTCCCAATTGTGTAAGGATGCAAGGGAAAGAACAAGGCGGATGGAGTTCATTTTGGCGACGGGAGCAAAGGTTTCATTGTATTCAATCCCTTCAACTTGGGAAAAACCTTTGGCAACTAACCTTGCCTTAAGTCTTTCAACACTTCCATCTGATGCATACTTAGTTCTGTAGACCCATTTACATCTGACAAGTTTTCTTCCTTTTGGAAGAGGTACAAGATCCCAAGTATCGTTCGCCATTAAGGAACGATATTCTTCATCCATGGCTGCATCCCAATCTGGATTCCCTGAAGCTTCTGCAAAAGTTTCTGGATCATGATTCTTAGAAACTTGATCCAAAAGAGAAGAGGCTCGCTGAAACTGAGAACGTGTTCGACGTTGATCTCTAGGATCACCGACAAGATCACCAGCTGCTTCACATGTTGAACGGGCCCATCGAGGAAGCACTTGTGCTGGTGCAACTGGAGGAACATGAGTAGGCGGAGGTGGATTTTCATCCTCACTGTCATCATCAGAAACTGAAGTTGGAAACCTGTCAAGGAAGTTGGAAGAAGAAGAAGAAGGCACAAATGCTGAATCAGGCTCGCAAGCCAAAGATGGCACACTCGCCGAGTTAGGCTCGCAGGCCAAGATATTTTCATCAAATTTAACATCTCTTCTAATGATTATAGCATGAGAATGTGGTTGAAGAAGTCTATAACCTTTTACATCTTCAGAATATCCAACAAATATGCACTTTTCACTTTTAGGTTGCAATGCTTTCTGTTTTTCATCCGGAATGTGAGCCCATGCTTCACTACCAAACACACGAAAGTGACTTACATCAGGTTTAATTTTACTCCATGCTTCTTCCGGTGTTATACCTTGTAATGCTTTTGTGGGGGTGCGATCACGGGGGGTTCACTCAAAGAACTTGTTACATAGCACGATCGTTCATAGGATATTAAAGAATATCCCTAATTTCACTAAATATTGGAAAAATCCTCCTAAAATTGTATTGTTGAACCCCCCTCCTAATATACCTTTCCAATTAAGAAAACCCCAACTTTCACCAAATATTGCACGTATCTATTTTTATCAACCCATTTTTAATATCCCCTTTATATCATATTATCAAGTTGTAACAAAAAGGAGCCCTTACACATCTTCGTATAAGCAAACAACATAATGGGGAGGCCTCCTCTGAAGCAAAAACAAAATCTTATACATCTGAAACAGTGGATGGATGAGCAAGGAATGAAAAGCTCGTGCGATATTTCAAATTGGAATGAGAGTAATGATAAATGGATAGGCTAGAAAGTTCTTAACACTCATTAAAAATTGATGCCTCTTTTGAATGAGCTACACATAGCCTTGGACGGTTGTGCTCCTAGTAACAAAAGAGAGGATTCAAGGGGCTGCAGTAAGCAAGGGTACTCCGTAAAAGAAGGATACAATTCAGAACTACAAAATCTTCCTCTTCCTCGGAATTCCAGGATGTGGAAGCATGTGTGGAATCCAAATGGCATTTCCAAAGTTAATATAATCAATTCCATATTCTAGTGCATGACAAACTATTAACTACTAATATTTATAGCGGAGAGAACTTTCGAGCCCTTCTAGAATATCGAACACAAAGGAAATTTTCAAATAAAACCTCTTCTTAAAAGAGTTTGGAATCTTCTCCCCAAGTATCTTTGCTTGAATGTGTGGTTATCTAGGAATGACACTATTTTTCAAGAGCAGTGTGACAACCCTCGAAGAATAGCCATAAAAGCTCGCAGGCTATTAAAAGATTACCTTCAAACTAAGAAGGCTTTAAATCAGAATATGCAACAGTTAGATAAAAATGAAAGGGACTAGTTAAGGGATATGTTGGAACCACCCTCTTTGCAAAAAAAAGTCATCATCTCTCAAGTAGACAAGAAATGGAAATTGAAGCTGTTCAATGATGAGTTCCAAAATGGGAAAATTATGTAAATAAAAAGCATCATGTTCTTTGATGGAGCCTCAAAGGGATACCCGGGGGCTATAGGTGCAAGAGGAATACTTTTGGATCCCAGTGGGAAATAAGAACTACACTACAAATGAGAACTGGGAAAAAACAAAAACAATCAAGCAGAAGTTACTGCTCTTTATCAGGGCCTCTTACAAGCTTGTCTTCTAGTATTAGAATGCCTTGAAGTGTTTGGAGACTCATAAATTATAATCAATTTGGTTCATGGTGTCACCTCTCTCAAATACATCACTCTCACTAGATGGATTGACAGAATAAATTATGAGATCAAGAACCTCAACACCCTCAATTTCTTCCATGTTCTTCATCATCAAAACCAGAAAGGTGATGAAAGGGAAAACAATGCCACTCGAAGTAATGAAGGGTATCTCAAAATAAATGAGACCATCTCATTAAGCCATATACCGTGATCCTTCTTTGAATAAAACATCCAACAATCAAATTGACATGTACAAATGGATAAGAGGCAAAGCACAATATATTTAGCATAAGTAGGAGTCTCGAAGCCTAAATTCTTGATCTAAAGGTAATAATGTTAGTCCATATTATTCACCACACCTTTGGGAATCATTTAGAGTTAAATTTAAAGGTAAGCTCCATCACTTCATGGCACATTAAACACAAGTTGGAACGAGGATTAATAAAGTGTAATATTAATAAATAATTATAATTATGATGTTGTCAATTTTCGGTAGCTCGTTTGGTTAAGGTGTGGGTCTCATCATGGTTTCTTAAGCCAAAGGCCAAATTAGAGAAATTCTAGCAAACAAATAACTATAATGTTAAAACCATCAATTTTATTTTATAATAAACATTTCTTAATTATAATTAACATATATTAATTTTAAAATTGTTTTATTTAATTTTATTGTTTATAATTAAAAAATTTGTTTATATTTAACAGATTTTATTTAATTTTATATTATTGTGGAATTAAACAAAAGTTTAAAACTTTAATTGAGTTTTAGATAATTTTGATATATTTAAAATTAAACAAAATTCCTTATCAAATTTTAAACAAACGAAATAAATTCAAATTTAAACAAAATAATACAATTAAGATCTTAATATTATACAAAATCCTATAAGCATAGTAATATTATAAATGAAATTTGAATCATTAAAAAAACTGTGCTCATCCCTAAAATTTAATACATACTATTATGACGAAATTTTTTTTTCTTTCTCCAAAACTAACTTATTCAAACTTCAAACAAAGTATTATGCTAAAAATGAAAAAGCCTCTGATGTAGGGAAGGATAGCAATGAACTTGATGAGAACGTAGGAAGGATAACAATTAGACTCAGAAATTGGAGCATAGACGTAGTTCTACTTTTTTCGAGTTCTCTCTCTGTCTCTATTAAATTCACATTTTAATTTCCATTTACAAGCCTGATACGAGATATTTGAAGTCTGAACTATGGATTCAATGACAATATCGTGGGTATCCTTAATTTTATGGCTATTTTATGACAATCCCATGCCTGCAAGAGGCATATGGTTGGATGGCAGAGCGATCACCCAATGCGTACAAATCATGGAAATGCCAATGATCCTACTGGGCCTTATCCTGCTGCTAATGATCCTCCTAGGCCATTATGTTTACAAACCTCTAAATAAATAGTAGAAAAATGCTGTGTATCCCAAACTATTTTCATATGTAAAAGAAATTCCAACTCCTACGGGGCACAATATTTCAGACAAATTTCCCCAATTTCCATTATATACCTGAAAACTTCTCCGCAGGGGCACTTAGCATTTCCAACGAACTATTTTTAGCCGGCAAGAATGAACTATTTTTAGCCGGCAAGAAGTAGCTCTCCCTCTATAAAGAATAGTTGGAAGTGAATTCGGGTTTATATCCGCCCCCTATAAGGTATGGTATCATTTCCAATGGATCGAGAAATATATCTAGACTATCACAGGGTTTATTTGGAAGATATATTGACCCACTTTTTTTATTGGGTTGTAAAGGTATCTGTCCCTTTTAGGAGAGGTATAGGAAAAATGGGATCTTAGCCTTGTAGCCTTTAAGGAACTGGGTTTTGCCTTTGAGGAACTGGGAAACCGGGACCTCCTGATCTAGCAATATCTCGACTTCCTAAACTCTCTTTGTGTGCTCTTCTCATATCTAGATTGTGGGAAAAGGAACTTTTAAACTACGAACTTAACTACATGTGTTCTCCAAATAGTATCTTCCCGCATACAACACTATTATTCGATGGAACGGATAACCAGATTAAATATGGGTAAATGCTAACCATTTCAGATAGTCAGAAAGGAAAGTATTGGTTGCAAAATATTGGCTAACTAGAAGACATGCTTCTTTTACAATAAGTTCTCATATATTTATTATACAAGTCAAGGATAAAGAACAATAATAACTGTTGAAAGCAATGTAGGGCTTAAATAAAATCCAAAACAATAGCCTATTTTTTTACAAGTGGTTTTAACAAAGGTCTAAAACCGAAAACAAGAAAGGAAACCTAAAGACCCTATTATACATTATATAAATCCTAGTGGAACTATATAACAACCCTACAGCTGAATTTTTAAGAGCAGACTACAATTTTTCATATAGAACACAGAGAAAAAAAGAATTCACTTACCCGGGAAGTTCATCCTTTTGTATGCGGAGAACCCAAGAGCGCCCAAGTTGAATCTGTGTTTTCAATAAATAGTGAAGACGTTAACACTGTCATATCCAAATATTATCATGGACACAAATTCTTTACAAAAAAAAGATTAGGTTTTATATTATGAATTAAGAAGTATTTGCGTTGGATTCAAGATGACCTGCCAATAGAACCCGTGAATATGACTGGACGCGAGTTGTGTTGTATCTACAAAGGCTGCCGAAGGGAGATATGAATATGGAAGGATATGACCATGGTTGGCTTCAAACTCTAGCCAAACCTATGTAACAAATAAATACAAATGAGTTAGCTTGACGAGGTATCATGTGAACCATACGTGAATAATATATCTGGAGACAAAAAACTTATTGCAAAACTATTACCTGCGAGAGAGTGTTCTTTTCTGTATTTTGCAAGTTAAAATCATCAGTTCACGAATAATTTCGTCAATTAAAAACATGAACCTCCGTCCTCCTCCATCCTAAAATCCATGCAGAGGAAGTGAACTATGTGTATGCTAGAGTTGGCATCGTATTCCATACCAGAGATGGTATTCCTTCTGTGTTGAGTCCTCGCAGAGGAAGAAACCCAATAATCAATTGGCGCATTTGTAAAAGAAGAGCAAGAAATTTACAATATTTTTTGAACATCGAGGTCGAGGCCTTTATGGTTTAGGTACTATAGTTACAGATGGCGAACTATGGAACTTGCGTGGGATAAAATACCAAGAATTCCATTAAAAAATCTTTGTCAGTCCACCTAAACCCTGTACTGGTTAATCAATGCTCCAGTTGTAATGTTTAGTGGTGTCGGTGCCAAATTATTGTAGGTTTACTACGTGGTGACCTAACTCACAACATAAATACATTGGTAAATACCACGAGGATGCTGGATAATTATTACTAAACATTATTATATGATATCGTTAGCAGACGATCCAATTTATAGTTTATAGAGATATGGTATCAAATCATAAGGAAAATCGTGATGTTATTATACATGTAGTATTAGTCCATGTGGTCATGAGAATTAATGCATTCCTTGGGAGTATAGACCAAAGTTTGGAGAAATCTATAATATATGAGTATTGTAATAATGGAGATTTTGATTATATTGAAGGTTATGGAATTGATCGTTAGTTATCTATATACTTGGTAATGTATAGTGTTTTTATAGTTTAATTAAAAATGTTAAATAACTAAATTATTGGAATCTATGAAATATTTAAGGTTGAATTTCCCTTTGAAAAATTAAAATAAACAAAAATGGTACGAGGAAAGCATGTTATTTGTATTCATTCCCATTAAAATCCAACAGTAAATTTCAATCCTGTCGGCAATGCAGATGGCCACAATCACTTTAAATTAGTTCTTAGTGCGAGACCCATTATAATTTTATTAGATTAATATTAATCTTTATATTTTTATACTATCATATTTCATTAATATGGTAAATGAAAATGGGTCTATTATTCGTTGGACAATAAAATGAAAAAATATAATATTTCATTTTAAATCTTTATTAATAAAAGAATGAAAAAATTATAACAATTTTAATCCAAAATCTTCTAACTAAAATTATCACATTATGAACCTATATCTTACTCTCTCTAACCATCTTAGAATTGACCACAAGGTGTGTTAACATCTTTAACGTGACATCAAGTGTAGAATTTGGAGGTCAAATTGTCATAATTTCCAATCATGAGGAAATTTTAGCACACCTACCATAGGTTCTATGAAATTGTCAAAAAATCATATTTTATATGAAAGAGAAACATATTTTATATTTATGTGAGCTTGTTCAAAACTTTTTAGTATATAAGAATATATCCATCTTGAAAGTTGTTATAATCTTGCAAGCTGGCATTAACAGCGCATAGAATCCCCCAATCCATGGCATCGATTTGTCAAACATTTTCCTTAGATTAATCAGTTACTACATAGAAGACACACAAGCAGTACTTGAGCTTCAAAACCCAGATCTTCTACATATCAAACCGAGCAAGAAGTAATTCAAGTTATGCTCACACAGGAACGAGGTTTCAACCCTATAAATACTTTTTTTTTTTTTTTTACATTGTAATTTCGTTTATGACTTTGGAAACAATACTTTGTCACTAAAACTTTAAGGCCTATTTATTAAATTAACTTTCTGACAGTTCAAATCGAAATCTTCAAAACCTCCATTCTTATTTATTTCCAGAATCTAACTACAGAAGTTCATTTCTTTAGATTGAGCGTCAAACTACAGTATTCGCAACAACTTTAACAGTACCGAATACAAAATAAAGAACAACGCAACATTTATTTTCTTCTGTAACTAAAAACCAGTATTATAATACCAAGTCAAATGAATTTCAATCCTTTAAAGCGAAGCTTGCAAGCTGTACTATGGCGAAGATTCCATTGTAAAATATTTTTAGTTTACAATGCAGGCTTGAATCCTCGGCAACACAAAAAATCAGTCTAAACAATATCATTGCTTACGGATTAACCCAACTCTTTTACTGAGCAAAACGTTTTAACTTCCGACGAGTCCAGGGTTATGGATGAACCCGAGACTTACCAGGACGGCGGAGTCCTCGACGTTCATTTGTCCATCAAGCTTGGATGTTAGACCTTTGATTGACCCTGCAAGTGAAACATACATCTAAATAAATTAGAATGAATCAAAATAAAGGATTTATGAAAACTCAAATTTCAATGATGGAACATAGAGACGTATTACCTTAAGTGGAAAGGCCAAAGATCCAACCCCAACACTGTAAAAATAGACTTTCACCCTGAAATAGAAACCACACCAAGGTCGTGGTATCAACTACTGAGCATTCACTTACAGGTCTGCAAAACACCATTAAAATAACGCAGAGGTTGCGGGTTCCCAACTCCAAGCAAACTTGCTAACCCTAAGTTTTAGCAGCGTGTCGGCCTCACACTCTAACTCCAAAACGTGAAAGTGAAGACTGAGAAACCCTCCAGCATTACTTACAACGAGAATTTAGGGTTTATCATTCAATGACCCAGATCTATTGTGATCGACGAGCGAGAAGGTGACAGCCTGATGCTTTGAGAATCGGGCAACCATAACATAAATACCTCATTTATTGTAACAGCTACGACAATGCCAACGCTGCATGCCAAGGAGTCAATCCCATGTACAGTTCGGAGGAGAGCTGCTTGTTCACTACGCATAGTTCGATTTCGCGAGTCACATTTTAACCAGGCTTCACGTGGTTTGACAACGTGGATACACAACATTACACTCCACTAAAGAGTTGGTTCAGAACCATTAATGTTTGGACGAGACACCATCAACCTATCAGATCGATGCAGCAGCGACATTAATAACCGTCACTTCCTTACTAGTGTCGTATTTAATGCTTGGTGTAATGTCGTTCATTATCAATACATAGAGTAAGGTCAGGATTGCATTGTATATCACTTCATCATTATGGTATTAACCATCAAATGCATGATTACATAAATCAAAAGTTTGTATTGGTAATAATCGCATGCATATAAGATTTAGATAGTTAGAACTTAGGTTAGAAAATAGTATCGGTACATTGTAATATTATTACAATAAACCATATAAAAGTTGTTTATTATAATAATGCACCAATATCACATTAGAATGGTTCACCCTATAGTTAAAAAGGGTCCACACTTATATTGTATTATGTTCTTAAATAAAATATGATTTTGACTTTATAAATATCAAGAATATATCCATATATATATAAATTATAAATGGAGAAAGTAGAAGCTACCATAGTTATCTTAAATAAAATACCAAGCATTGAAATAGTAAGTGAAACATGATGTTATAATAAAGGAATAAAGTTCAAATTGAATTTGTCCATCAATCATTTCACGTGGTAGTAAAAGGTTTCATGAATTGGAAAATATTGGCAGAATCATATTAGCAATTCATTCATCAAATCTAGTAATTAATCTTAGGATTTTTAAGCATAGATATTTCTACCAAGATAATGTACTTTTGAACCCTGTTTAAATATTATTAAATTCTGCAACTTGTATTTTTTTTCGAAATAATATATTTAGAACTTGGATAGAATTCCATACCTGAAACAAGGAGGTACTTATAATTTCTTTAACCAAATAAGACGACTGATTGGAAAATATAAATACTCTTAAACATTGTTTTGTCATTGTTATCCTTACCTGCGAATATTCGCAAGAAGGACAGGTACAAATGCTTTAGCTAATTAGCTAAGTAAGTCTCGGGGCACCTCGCAGGAACCCTTTCATCACCATCCCGAAATTAAAACTGTCAGTACCTTGTCAAGGAGAACTCCGTATTATATTGTTTTGAAATTTCAGTTATTACAACTACAAACAAATTAGTGTCGTAATCATTTTTATGGAGGTAAGACACATCACTGTCTTAAAGCATCATTAGTTAAAAGGACATAGTAGTTAAATTGTTATATACATTAATGACTTTATTATTTAATACTTCCTTAACAAGTATTTATTACTTCCGCAATCACAATTTTAACATTTAATGCTGGTATAATTTTTTTTTAAAAATTTTATGAAATTATCGGGATGTTACATTGCTCAAGGACAATAATCCAAAGAGACTTCCATCGATATTATCATTGGTACACTATTATCAAATTTATTCAAAACTTAGGATCATAAGCAATATCAAATAAAAATGGAAGGTCCTTAAGTCTTAGGTGGGTATGAATTGAGCCCGTGATTTGGACGTATGAATCCATCCCACGATTTGGAGGTTATTCCTCAACACTCCCAAATAAAATAACCCCCAATATTTATATTACTATGTCAAATAAAAAAAACCCCTTGACCCCTTAATACGGGGCAATATATTTTTGAGGTTTTTAAGAGTATTCAACCCCCCAATATGAATGGACGTGATATGATATTGCCTCACTAGTGAACCCCCCGTGGGTGCGATTAACTATGTAATTTGCACAATTTATGGCTTCAGCCCAAAATTGAAGACTTAGTCCCTTAGATTGGATCATACAATTAGCCATTTCTTTTAAAGTGTGGTTCTTCCGCTCAGCTACACCATTTTGTTGTGGTGTATATGGAACAGTGTGCTGTTGTTGGATGCCTTGTTCAGTGCAGAAAGTAGTGAACTGTTTGTTAACATATTCTCCTCCATTGTCAGATCTTAACTTAATAATTTGATGACCAGATTGTTTTTCAACAAGGGCCTTGTAGGCCAAGAACATGTTAAATACTTCGCTCTTAAGTTTTAGGAAATAAACCCAAGTGCGTCTGGTGTAATCATCAATGAAAGTTAAGAAATACTTGAAACTAGAAAAGGAAGCAGATGGAAGAGGGCCACACAAGTCACTATGCACAAGCTCCAAGGGTACCGAGGCGTGCCAAGAGGCACGTTTGTCAAAACTGTCCCAATGATGTTTTCCAAGTACACAACCGGAACAAACACAATCTCTGCAAGATACCATCGGAAGACCTGTCACCATATTTTCTTTACATAGTTGTTGCAATGAGCGATAATTTAAGTGACCAAATCGCTCATGCCAAAGTTTGCTCAAGTTATCACTATGAGCAACAAAAACTGAAGGGAAAGGTGATGACCCAAAGTTGTTAAACTTGTACAACCTGGTAATATCATCAACAATTCCGGTAGCTAGAACCTGTTGAGGATCTTTAAAATCCTTGATTACAACTTGGTGAGGTGTAAAGGTCACAGTTTTACCTTCACCAGAATGAGTGATCTGATAGACTGATAACAAATTGCAGGAAATTCTTGGAACACATAGTACATCACTAAAATGACCATTATCTACTGGAACTGTTCCAGCTCCTACAACACTTAGAGATCTATCATCACCAACAAATATTTGTTTGGTGTTACATTCATGCATAGTAGAAAAGATGGCTTGATCCTTAGCCATATGATAAGATGCTCCAGAATCAATGAGCCATTCATTTGAAGTAGAAGAAGAAGATGCATTATAAGAATAACCATAAGCACAAAGTGCATGTCCATGAGAGGTAGATTCTGATGGCGAATCTAGGCTGATGTGGTGCTTCTTCATTGCTGCTTCCAAGGCTGCCATCTTCTTGAAACACTTTGATTCGTCATGATTATCTTTCCCGCAATAGTTGCAATGCCGCTCATTCTTCTTGCCTTTTGGCTTGGATCCTTTGTCATTTTTTAAAGAAGGAGCTGACTGAGAGGGTTTGGGACCCTTGTTTGACTTATTATTGCGAAAATTTTGTTTCTTAGGAGGCTTGGACTTTTCTTTCTATTGGGACAATAAGGCTTTCCCAGATGTATCTGCTTTGTTGATTATTCCAAGGTGAATGAGTTTATCTTGTTCTCTAATCAAGGAATCACAAAAGGATTCAAGACTAGGCTCTTGATAGCTAGCTGCATTCAAGGATGATTTCATGGAGTAAAATGTAGATACAAAAACAGAATATGCAGGTCCAAGTTTGGAAAGAATATGATAAATGCACTGTTTGTCTTCCCTCTCAATCTTACATTCTGAACATAAAAGCTTAAGAGTTTTGTACTTAGATAAATAATCTTGAATGCATGAAAAGTCACTTGGATTTAAAGAAATCAACTCATTTTCGAGTTGGTGACCTCGAATTTCATTGTGTTTACCAAACACAGTTTCCAACTTGTCCCAAGCAGTATTAGGTTCATCAATTCCAGATATGTGGAATCGCAAATCAGTAGAGATTGACATCCCAATCAATCCACGAGCTTCATCACATCTATTTGCCCATTTTATTTTCTTATCATCATCAGTGGGTTCTTTTTCTTTCCCTGTGGTAATTCTGAAAAGTCCCCTACTTCGTAGAACATCCTCCATACGAGATTTCCATGAGAAATAGTTAGAACTGTTAAGTAGAATATCACAATGGGCAGCCATATTTGTAAAGTAATGGCTATAAAAGCAGAAACCAATAGTCTGGATGTGAACAGCTCGAAAAAATAGGCGGTTTCAAAAAAAACGGCACTGAAAACTGACTCTGTATGATGAAGTTATGCTTGAACAAAGAAACTGTTGAAGACGTCCCTAATAGTGACGTGGCAGTTAGAGAATGTCCAGCAAAAAAAGAACCCCCCTCTTCCCAAGATGAACCTTTTGACAATCACTTTAAAAAAGTTGCTTTAAGTGAATCACTTTTGTAAAATAAGTGATTTCACTTTTACAATGATATTACTTTTTAAATAGTGCAATAATAAATAAAAACTTAAGTGACTCACTTGTATTTTTATTTTTTATTATTTAAGTGAGATGCACTTTTACAATAAAGTAACTTGAAAATAGAAATTGCATGCACTTTTCCTTTTAAAAGTGACTTCCTAAGACTTGAACTCAAGACCTATTAAGGAATAAAGCAACTTTGAACCAAGTGAGCTAGATTAAAAGGTATGTAAAATATGGGAATGAGGAAGGGGGCTTTTTTTTTTTTTTTTTTACTCTTCTTGCTCGGTTTGCGTGCTTGCCCTTTTTCCTGCAAAATAGACCACAAAACGAAACAAAAAAACTTTTCCACACTTGTGGAGTTAGATCTTGTTAGCTTGCCCAGAAAGTCTACGTTTTCTCTCTGTTTCTGATTTGCCGAGATTGCGCAAAGGTGCACGGCAAAGAGTATACGCAGCCGAGAAAAACCCTTTCTCTTTCTGTTTCTGATTTGCCGAGATCGCTCAAGGTGCACGGCAAAGAGCATACGCAGACGGGAAAGCAACAATCCGAACCCAAAAAAAATCTAACAGTAAAAAAAAATGAAATATGAGCTTTTTTTCTTATTAAAAAACGAAATAAAAAAAATGCATCACTGTAACATTATACCTTCAGATCTGATGAAATACGCGTTTCTGGAGCAACCGGGAACCGTTTTCGATCAAACGAAAACTATTTCCCAATGGAAACGACGCTCCGGACGCAATGGAACACCTCCCACAGCCCAAAAATGCACATAAATACCAGAACTAGAAACCCTTTCGAGTTTCGGCAACAACAGTTCAAGATCTAGATCATAACCGGAAGCGGCACTTCATAAAAGCTCTGATACCATGTTCGGGTACACAGGGTACTACCAAAGGACCGAACACCAAGAGCAACCACTTCACACAAATAGATCGCAGATCAACACACCGATGTTTTGACGTGGTTTAAACCCTCTTGAGGGAAACACTCCACGGCCCCGGCCAAATAGCTTCTACGGGACAATTTATTATGCAAAGAAAGAAAGTTACAAATGAGCTTTTCATAATCGATCAACTAAACAATGACCCTCCATGCTCTTTAAATAGAGATCATGGACCAATCGGGTGTTAAGCCACGGATCAAGGTTAGGTTTGATCTAAGAGAAGTTGAGCCGTCGGATCACTCTATGTCGGAAACATATCGTGACCGTCGGATTAAGTATTTACAAATGCATACTAATGCATACTAAAGAAACACACTATCCCTAACGGATATATTACACAAGTTGATCTTAACTAACTCCTAAGTGTCTAAATATCCTAACATAGTGGACCTCGAAACCAGCAATGGAATCTATACCTGGATCACTTTCTCATCTCAAACTCCCTTTTGCAAAATCAGCTCAACCTCTCCAGCACCATTCTGCCGATGGATGGCTCAAATCATTGGTCGGTTTGTCTCCACATAGAATCAGATACTCCTAATTCCAAAAGGCCATTCAGATTTGAGCAATTCTGGCTAACCCACCCAAAATTCAAATACAAAATCAAATATTGGTGGCACACCTCGGAATGGGTGGAGGGACCCACCATGTATCGCTTCTAGCATAAATTAAAGTTTATCAAGAATTAGCTAAAATAGTGGAACAAAACTGAATTTGGCCACATTCGGGATGAAAAAAGAAGGCTGGAAGGAGAGCTTGAAGGAAAACAATCCCAGGCCATTGACACTAGATACACCGAAGATATAAAGCAGCAGGAAAAACACCTATAGCATCAAATAGACGTCAAAGGGAAACAGGAGGAAATACTCTGGCACTAGAAATCCAAAATCCAATGGCTCAAGGATGGAGAGAAAAACATGAAATTCTTCCACAAGGCTATGTTACAATGCAGACAAACAAATATGATCACAAGGCTATGTTACAGTGCAGACAAACAAATAGGATCACCAGGATGAAGAAGAGAGCAGGAGATACTTTACTCAATAAGGAGGACATCGAACAGGAGTTGGTTCTCTTCTATAATGACCTCATGACATACCCAAATCCAGATAGATTGCAATCCTCTCAGCAGATCCTGCAACACATCACCCACCTAATCACGGTGGAGCAAAACACAAACCTCTCCAACCCTATTTCCATGGTAGAAGTTGAGTCAACAGTAATGGACATGAAGCCAGGAAATGCTCTCGGTCCAGATGGCTTCAACATTGACTGCTTCCAATCCTATTTGGATATTATGAAAGAGGATGTCTAGCAGGTAGTCGAAGATTCCATAGTTTCAGGCTCCATAATCCCTGCCTTCAACACCACCTTCCTCACGCTCATTCCAAAAACTGACAAAACGGCTGATCCAACTAATATTCGTCTCATTTCCCTTTACAATGTCATCTACAAGATCATAACCAAGGTCATAGACTTATGACTCAAACCCCTACTTCTCACTCTCATTTCTCCTGAGAAATCAGGCTATGTCGAAGGAAGACAAATACTTGATGGAATCATTACTACGCACAAGGTGATTCACACCCTTAAAACCTCCTCCTTGTCTAGAATGGTCATAAAGCTAGACCTGGCCAAAGCTTTCGACAAAACCAATTGGAACTTCCTCAGAGACACCCTTTTTTCCTTCGGCTTTTCTCCCTCTTTGGTCAGTTGGATCATTTCACTTGTCTCCTCGGCCTTCTTCTCCATCCTAGTTAATGGATCCCATTCTCCCACATTCTCCCCCTCTAGGGGAATCAGGAAAGGTGACCCCCTATCCCCTTACCTTTTCATCCTCCTTGCGGAGAGCCTGGGAATAAGATTAAAAGCTACGGTCTCACAAAATCATATTCAGGGTATCAGTTTTGGCAGGAACGAAAACCCCCAGTCTCAATTTCAATTTGTGGACGACACGATGCTGATGGGAAAAGCCACGGTTATGGAAGCAAAATCCTTTAGCGACGTTCTTCACTCCTTCAATGCAGCCTCTAGGATGACCATTAATAACCTCAAGTCGCAAATCTTCTTCTTCAACACTCATCTTCACACGTAAACCCAGATTAATAGAATTATGGGTTTTCAAAAGAGCTCCCTTCCGTCCAAATTCCTTGGAGCCCCCCTGGTACACTCAACCATAAAAAATTCTTCCTGGAAGGACTTGTTGGCCGCCCTGGAACACAAGCTTTCCCCCTGGACTTTCCGAGCCCTAAACTTCCCTAGCCGTCTGATTCTACCGAAGTCTGTTCTTCAAGATATGCCTCTCTACCTTTTCTCGGTCATGGTGGATCCTAAATATATTCTCAAAGCCATCTGCAACCTTCAACGAAATTTTCTTTGGGGAGGAACCAACGAGCATCGAAAGTGGGCGTTGGTGGCGTGGGAGAAACTCTGCACTCCAAAGCTGGAAGGTGGTCTTGGCCCCAGGGACCTCGTCACCCTGAATGAAGTTCTCTGTGCCAAATTAATCTGGAGATGTTCCACCGAGAAATCCACACCTTGGACAAATATTTGGATGCACAAATATGGAGACAACATACAGCATCATAAGCTCATTAGGAAAGACACCCATCCGACTGGTTCCCTCATCTGGAATTCGGTTTGGGCTCAAAGGTGTAATGTCCCCATCTTGACCCTATTGCATTAAGATTATAAATGATGTAAATATTGTTATGTAATCATAGTGAGGAGCTCAAGGCCAAGGTCCCGCCATTGATTTAGCATTTTTATGTATCGGCAATTAAAATTGGTGCATATGGCTCTTATGCTAGATAGGCACAATGTAAATGGAGACATCATGTAAATATGAAATTTAATGAAATACCCACAACTAGCTATGCAATGCAACAAAGAGATGGGGCATCAATCTACAAGGAACAGGGAGGGAAATTATTCAAACCCTTGAGCCCATGGTGTTAATCCATTTCATTGAGAAAACCCATAAATCCCAACTACCCATTTTGGGTTATGCACCCAGTCATTTAATTCTTCCATGAGTTGGTTGAGGTAGTTAATGCCTTGGGATTGGAGAGGTATGGCAGTCAATTTCGAGTATGGGAAAGCCACCAACCTGGAAAATCGTATTTGGTCTCCTTGGTCAAGAAAACACCCACGAAATGGTGACCAAAGCCATTCTGAACCCATAGCCTTTTCCCTCTCACGCAGTCTGAGCTAGCTGTGCTTTCCCCATCACATTTGTCACCATTTTTCTTGCATTTTCCATGCCCGGGAGCTCATTTTTGTATTGTACAGCAGCTGGGAGAGGAGGGCCACGAATTGGGACTGTGATGGAGGTCGTTTTTGCCCCAAAATGCCCATGGACGTTTTTTGTGAAAATGATTTCTGCTCTCCAGGGTTGTTTCCCCATCTTCCATTTTTTGTTTTGGGCTTTCCCATGTTTTTATGAACTAGTAGAAGCCCCATTTTGGACATCCCACTGAAGAAACATTTTTCTCATGCCCAACAATTGTGGTTTTGCTGTTATGTGCATCCCTGTTTTGGTTTGAACCTGTGAGCAAGAGATTTGGAGTGGTAGTGGACAAAATTGGCTTGATAAACATAGTGGGGGGAAATAACCCCTCAAGAAGATCAAGAGGTCTAACTACTCTTCTATGCACACCTTGGACACTCTAGATTGGAAGGTATGGCCCAAGGGACTATGCATTAGTGAAAGGGATACTTCCTTGAGTGGGGTGTGTAGGCATTGTGGGTGCCAAGCTAGATAGATCTTGTAGAGGTATCCATGGCTCTATGCTTGAGCTCACTAGCTTAGCAATTCTTCCTTTCCATTTCCTAGCAGCTTGATAAACCCAATTGTATATTGGCTTGGCTCATTTTGGTGTATGTTTGGCTATGTGTGAGTCTGTTGTTCCCTGGTTCCTTGTAGAAATCATGCCCAGCTCGGGGGTGGTCGTTGCATCAAGAGATTGATTACCACAACTGGCCTATGGTTGGGAGGAACTTTGCAGTTGCATAGCTAGTTGCTCAAGGACTACTTTGTTTTAAGATAAGTACTCTCATGTGCTAATTCTGTATTGTTTCAATGGATGAATGACATGAATATCTTGAATGTATGATGGATGTGTAATAGAACTTAATTCTGCTGTGTTTTCAAATATTTATGCATTTTCATATGTCCATCTTCATTTTATATGAATGTTTGTTTACTAAGTATTGGGCTAGATGTCCAGTATTTTCATTAGTGTTCTCTCCATAGCCTTGGTAGGATGGGAGGGACATTACAAAAGGGAGTTCATTCACAAGCACAACTTCTATGAATTTAGGGATGGAAATAGAGCACTCTTCTGAGAGGACACTTGGAATTAGATGTCACCACTGCAACAACTCAATGGCTTGGAAGAACTGTAGATTCACACTCAATAGCAAGGCAAGCACCGTATAACACAGTACTAGGAGCCTTCTAACAACAACGACACCTGGCAATCATGGACAGTAGAAGAACATTGGAACTGGAACTTCGACAATGAAGTGGGGAAAACCAAAAGCATCTGCTCAACAACTGTATCTTTGCCCATCATGGAGAAAACCAAAAGCATCTGCTCAACAACTGTATCTTCGCCTCCACCCTCTAGGATTGGGGTGAATCTATATTTCGCCACTCCAACAGGCACAGGGAAAATGTTACTACCACCCATTGTGACTGGCACTCGACACCCTTCTCCAGTCCCATCTTGAACCGATTCTCGATACTCTTCCCAAGCTTTGTTTTATGGAACATTTGGAAAGAGCGCAATAGAATAATTTTCCTTGGCACCTCTCTTCCCCTAACTTACATCCAAGCTCACATTCAATCCAACCTTTAGGAAACAATTATGTTAGAATCTTGGTCAGACTCAGAACATGCTTGTCCGCCCTAAGAAAGAATCATCATGATAGATTGGAATTTCAATCTTAACTCTATCCATCCCCGAACCTATCCCCCTGCTTCCATCCGCATCCCCTCCTCTTGGACCCCTCCAATTGATATCCTTATCAAGCTTAATTTCGACGGAGCCTCCAAAGGCAATCCTAGACCTGCAGGTATCAGAGGAGTATTCAGAAATGGCACAGGATAGATCATGCATATCTACATTGAATACATTAGGTACACTACCAACAATTTGGCAGAATTGTTTGCTTTAAACACTAGCTTGAAAATAACCCACAGAGAAGGCCGAAAAATGCTAATCATTGAAGGTGATTCACAAATCATCATCAACACGGCTCGCAGACTTCAGTGCGGCACCAACTCGGCCAAGCTAACCAAACACTAGTGACTGGAATGGATCAAGGAACAGTTGTAGGAACATATTTACCACTTTCAAGATCTCAATGTTAACCATGTTCGCCACATGACCAACAAGCTAGCCGATCATTTAGCCAATCATGGAGCTGTCCCTTCTAATAACAGAAAGGAGTCCCCTTGGCTTAACATCAGGGAGAAACCGCTCAGAAAGCAGTTAAAGTACATAGCAATTCAAGATCTATCTCCCCCACCGCGGGTGATTAGTGTGGGCCTTCCCACAAGGACTAACGCCAACCTTCCGCTAGCCAAGGGGCCAGGAACGTGACATCCCATGCAACCGACGCGTCCACTCATCCCGCCCACGTGTCAAGGACACCGACATAAGGTTGGCTTGTTAAGTCACAGCCCCCCTGACCTGCTCCATTCTTCGGTCTGGGCTTTAGGATGCCATCATTCTCCGGTCAGGGCGTTAAGTAGTTTAATGGTTCCCGCATGTATGCACTCCCATCTCTGTACTCACCTCCAGCCTGAGTTATTGCCATAATTGATTTGGAACCTCGAAGGAGTATTCATATGTGCAGCAGCAGGAGGAAGACACATAGTTCACAAGGCTTGCAAGTTAATAGAATCCTGGTAATTGATAGAAGTCTAACCCTCTGCAACATGATCTTGATTTGGGGAGGCTCCTCCTACAACCTGAACTCTACTTCTGTTAAAATGCCGCCTGAGAAGAGAATGTATATCCGACGAAAAACAAAGCCGACCCGCCCCTCGCCTGGAATGCTAGTAAGTTTTATGAGGGGATCTGTTTGGAAGGCATGCAGGTTCAAGCATGAAACTCTGCCGAAAGCTCAAGCAGAAATTCAGGAGGCAGAGGATGCTGCAATGGTGACCAGAGGGTGTTTGTCAAACACTGAAATTCAAAATGAATTTGCGGCTTTAGTCCTGGACCCTAAGAACACTAGGGACCGAACTACTCTATACCAGAAAATCTTGGATTACCATTGGCAACAGAAGGCAGTTCTTGGGAAGGCTTTAGTAGAAAGAGGGGAATCACATGCTAAAATCCTCCTTCAGTAAGATGAGATGGTCCTCCTCCTCACGCAAATCATTCAGAGTCAGAAGCAGATCATTGAGCGACTGGGCATCGATCTCACCGGTTTCCATGTCGGCAAGATTGGTTAGATCATTAGTCTAGTTTCAGACTCTGTCTTATTTAGTTTTCAAGCTAGCATTTCAAACTCTATTACGGTTATATTACACTTCTAGTTAAACTGGAGGTTATTCTCAAAACTCGTAGTTGCAGTCTTAACTCTGAATTTGGGTTTGTTTTCTCTATTTTTGGAAGGCTCTATAAACTTCTTTATTTTTGTCCTGGGTCTTTTTTCTCAGCTATGAGAAGGACCTGTAAACTGTTGTTTATGTTGATGAATGAAATATAAGGATCCATGCTAACTTACAAAAAAAAAATAAGGATCTAGGGGTATTACAGCAGAAGCAATGCAAGACATAATCCAGTTTGTGACAAGAATGGGAAGACCAATTTGGAGGAGAAGAAGTCTAAGGTAAACCGAGTCAACCCGGTCATAATCCTTCACTAAATCCATGTTCAACATAAGAGAATAAATATTTGTTTGATTAATTGTATGCATGACTTTCTGAGTAATGCCAATGGCATCCAGTATTTGTATATTATCCAAAAACCAAATTGTTCTAAAGACATCCTTCTAGAAACGAAATGCTTGATTCTATTTGAAATAATTTTAGTGATGATCTCCTACGCCAAGTTGCATAAAGAAATCGGTCTAAAGTCACTAAAAGAAAGAGGTTTGTTGCATTTAAGAATAAAATTGAGGAAGGTAGAATTTAAGGCACCAGAAACAAAACCTTCCATACTTGATTGCTCCACCATGGTAAGAAGATCCTCCCCCATCACATCTAAGAAGGAAATAAAGAGTTCCACAGTCCAAGCATCTGGACCTGGACTCTTATCCTTAGCAAACTATTTCAGTACATCTTCAATTTTACCTATAGTGACAGACCTACCAATGTCTTCACCTTCCTCGGGATCTAAGAAGGTAGGTAAATGAATGATCACTTTTAATTGGGATTCAATTTGACAAGAACCAAGATCCTTAAATGTCTCAAAGAAGTAGGATTTTTCCATATATTTTATTTTTAACCACACGACCTCTCTCATAAATCATCTCCCATATAATATTAAAATTTCTTCTATAAGAAACATAATTGTGAAAACATCTTGTATTATTGTCACCAAGTGCCACCCACATAACTACCACACTTCTATAAATATGTATCAAACAATCCTCATAAACTCTAAACCTTTATATTTACAACTTCAATAATAATAAAACTTTTAAAGAATGAGTAATATATTTTTTACTTTATATTGGTTAAGAATACATAAACTTAATAAAAAAATTTACTACATTACTTATTTATAACATATATCTGAATAATAAAACCGTAGTAATAATACTTGGTCTTGAAAATAATTGTAAATCGGTGAACCTGGTCATGTGGGATAAAAAAGAGTTCATCTTTGAAACTCTTGTCATCCATCTTATCTTATACGGTTGTGAAGTATGGGGGTGCAACATTTCTAGAGAATCTCGGAGAAAGATTGAGCAAATCCAGAAGTGGTTTATAACTTATAACCTCAAAATTAAAAGCAATACGCCTTATCCTATTTTCCTCATAGAAGTGGGTCTTTCCCCCATCGACATCATGGCTATGACTAGGTACCTAATGTATAAGCACAAGATAAATAACATGGGAAACGAGAGACTTCCTAAAATTGCTTTAAATTCAAGTCAAAACAAACTACACCTCAAACGGAGTTGGTGTAGAGATACGATGGCTTGGTTAAACCATTGGGGCATTGGGGCATCGATAATGTCAAAAATATTATCACCTTTAAGTTTAAAAAGAAATTGTGGTGCAAAGAAAATTTAGCGGATAAGAAAAAACTAAGATACTATAAGGAGGTCATTAACTCTAATTTGGAAGATCATAAATATCTATCGATAGTAACTAGTTCAAAGATGAAAATTAATATAGCCAAGATTAGAACGAATTCCCATGAGCTTCATAGTGTTCCCAAAATTTCATGCGTGGAAAGGGTTTGCCATCTTTGTGAGTTTATGAGTGTTGAGGATGAAAATCACTTTCCTTATGAGTGTTGAGGATGAAAATCATTTTCCTGAAGAATAAAACTAATTAATAGGAGAATTGTGAACCTGAGACTTGCCTTCGCTTTCTCTGTTGGTTGGTGCGTGACTTGGAGCGGTGCATTAACTTCTTCGTCCAATAGATTGAGTTTCTCATGTCCCGTGTATCATGAATGCTCTTCATTGCAATATGCTGCCCATTGGATGTTGCATGCTCCTTCTGCAAATAATCTCCCGCCGCCACAGTGTATTTGGGTGCCATCTACGCCCTCCAGAGCCCAATGGTTGGGGCAGGATGTGGCATGATCCTCATCCTATTCGGGGATGAATTCAGTTTTAAATTTTTTTGTTTTATTTTATTTCTTAATTTCTTAATTTAGTTTTTAATTTAATAATCAGAATCTGTTTTATATTAGGTAAATTTATTCTTCATTTCATAGTTAATTTTTATTTTATTTTGTTTTTTACTTGTAATTTATTTTATTTAGTTTTACATTTGTATTTTTTTCGTGAGTAATTTGTATTATTTATAATTTGTAAATTAACAATTAAATTTATAAATTAAAATGTAATTTGTAAATTTATTTTTTTAATTTATAAATTTTTATTTTCAAATTGACAATTATCATTTCTTATTTTTAAAATTATAATTATAATGGTATATACTTTTACTTTAAAATAGATATGGTTGTAATAGTAATAATAAAGTTATAATTTTTTATTATTGATAATGTTATTTTTATTTTTTTAAATTATAATTATATATATTTTAATTTTAATATAAATATGGTTTAATAGTAATATGATGTTAACTTTAAAATACTGTAAGTGGAAAAAATTTGTCATTTTTATGAGTGTACACCTATATTGAAATGCAATTTCATATTCTTTGGTACAATATAAACCTTCTTACATGTCAAAATTATAACCACTTAAAAATACTTCTTTCTAAGTTTTTTAAATATAAAAATAAAATTTTATAACAAATCAACTAATTAATTTTTTAGTTTCAATAAAAAGTTGATCTCAATAAATGTTAACTACTATTATCATTATTAACAATAATAAAACTTTAAATTTTAATGCAATATATATTAAAAAAACATTTCATTAAAAAATATACATACACTAAGTCATTGACCATAATTAAAACTCATTAAGTAATTGTAACTGAGGAATCTAGTCCAGAATGGAAGAAAGAAGAGTCCAAAATGGAGGAATGGACTCCAGCCAGCGCGCAAGGAAATACACCTTGCTCAAAAGACAGTGGGTTACTGACACGGCATAACTAATGTCCAACAAATATATGATTTTTTGGATTAGAGTTTGTTGAGTTGTAAATGTTCGTTTGGAGATGGAGATGTGGTATATGTAAATGTAGTTTGGGAGTAAGTTAAATTTTAGATGATTTGTATTTTTGTGAAAATCAAGGTGATGTGTTTTATTGTTAAAATTGTAATTTTGAGTGTTTAAATTGTAATTTTGATTGCAGAAATAGATTCAGGTTTCTTGAAGGACACCTTGATTATGCAATTCCAATAACTCTAAATTACCATTTCAACAATTTTAACTAGATTTTGACCAAACAAAATCACCAAATTCATTTAGGTGCAAATCTTCAAAAATTTAACTTACTATGTTCGTTTAAATATAGAAATGAAGGCACATGGAAAGGTGGGATCCGACACTACACTATCAATTGCCTGTTCAGGATGGTAGACAAAGACATAAACACGGCAAATTTTTTTGGAATTTTGATGATCTGGGTCGTCTTAAAATGACCCAAAATCTTTATAGACACAATTCCATGGCATAGTTCCGCAGTAAATCGAGTAAAACTGCACCAATTTTTATAACCAAATCTAAAGATCAAATCACCAAAAAAATGTAGCGATTTGAATGCCAGTTATCCCACGCCATCTACAGACAGTTAGTTGACCGACCACTTGGGCAGAAATCCACTTTTAACTTGGGTAACAAGCCACAAACCTAATCAAACCCTTGTAATAAATCGTTAGTCTTCAAACAGAATGCAGGTATATCAGCGCTTGTTTGACTGAGATCGCCGTGTTCTCGCCGGAGAGCAGACTCGATCGGAAATAAAAACCCTACGTTAAATATGTACTCAGCAGTTTGTTTATTTAGTGCTGGTGCAGGATTATCTGTCGTTAGTTCAAATCCAAGGACTAGTGCACATCTAACCAATCATAATTCCACAGTAACACATTAAATGCGCTTATGTAGGATGCTTATTGAGCAGTGAGCACCTCAAAACCCTGCAGTGAAATCAAAATGATTTCAGTAACGGCAATGTAGAAACAATTAAGCGACAGACACCCAGAACCTTTGTGTCCACTTATGCGGCTCATACGAATAATATATCTTTGTGTCCATGGGTATCAGTAATACTACGAGTTATAACTGGATCAATAATGACATAAGTGTCACAGACCTCCCCCGGCTCCTTGAACAGATTCGCTAGCATTTCTGCGTGGCCGCCATAACAACGGCCATCTTTGGGCACCGTGTATTCAGAAACGTGCTGGTTTAGTTTCAGAAACCCGACGCTCAACTCCTCTTAGCCTATAATTCTATTAAAAGATCACATTTGAAAATTATGTTGCAGATGCATAAAAGAATAAAAAAATCCTAGCAAACAGTTAAATTAATTTCTCACATTCCATATATCACAAGGTCACATCGAAAACGTGATGATGTTAAAGATGACATTTTACTTATTGTAAAAGTTCAAAATAGCGTAAGAGATGGAATGAGCACCACAACTTGAAGCGCAAAACTCTATGGATTGTTTTCAAAACGCAAAAAGGTCCCATATAAAATTACTTTTTATGCAATTATTTATACGAGCTATAAAGGATCTTTCCATAAAACATATGCATTTCATTCCAGTTTCTATTACGTCATTGGAAATCAACACACTTTAAACAGGGGAATGCCAGCTACAGGGGAGATTCACAAAAACCTTATTCAGACTAAATCACTGCATATTGAACAGGGGAATGCCAGCCAGACTAAATCACTGCATATTGAACAGGGGAATGCGGGCCACAGTAGAGGAGAGATTCACCAAAACTTTTTTCAGACTAAATCAATGCACAATGAACAGGGAAATGGCACCTAAAGCACAGGCGAGATTCACCAAAACCCTATTCAGACTTATTCACATGAAACAGCAAGAATTCAAAAGCTGAACCTGACCACATGAATAAAAAGACAAGCTATGGATAACATCCATCATTAAAATAATAATATAGATCTCTGTCCTCATTTTATAAGGCTGACATGGGTTGCTCTAATTGCCAGCAGGAGGTGATATAAATGTGGCTCTTCTAGCCAGTATAAATTCCACCTGCTTGGACAGATCAGGCATAACATCTTTCACTCCATCGGACTTACAGAATCGGTCCATCCATGCGCTTAGCAACGGCATTTTCTCGTGACCTATTAAAACAGTATCGGTGGCCTTTTCGAGGCCTTTGATAAACACTGACGTAGAACCCAATGCGATGTCAAGCAAGCCTATCTCATCTCCTCCAAAATACGGTTTTCCTGAGAAGCAGCTGTTCGTTCGCAGAGCTTCCTCGAGCAAAAGAGTGTTTGTAACGAAATCTTCAGCTACTTTCTGTAGCTGCTCGCCCTGGCCTCTGAAAAGTCCTCGAATACATGGAAGGAGCTGAGGCCACACATATTAAACATGAGCGTATTAGTTACAGAATAAAAAAAAAAGTAATGGAAACTTTTTAAAGCACAAATAGCAGATGAGGAAAAGGTCAATAAGATCTTGATGCAGGTGATTAGGAATGGATGAAAAATTACCTTATCGTCTACAAAGGCAGCCCAGAATCGGGCAGTGGCTCGGTCATACGGATCTTTGGGCATAAGATTAGGCGCCTGAGTGTCCCATGCGTCCTGGATGTACTGCACAATAATCAAAGATTCACAAACAGGCTTGCCATTGTGAATGAGCACTGGAATCTTCTTGTGAACGGGGTTTGATTGCAGCAGCAACTGGCTCTTATTTTGCATAACATCCTCATCCTCTTCAATGAACTGGTAATCGATCCCTTTAAGAGCAAGTGCTATGCGAACCCGCAGCACGAAGGGACTGAAATTCGTACCTAGGAGCTTCAATCCACAAGCCTCTGTCGCCATTGCACCGAAAATGTAGTGTAACGTAATGAATGTATGTTTTGCTGAGTTATATGTATCTGCCTTAGTTTCTATCTCGGAATGCCATGCTAATTCCCCGACCCGTAACTATATAGGCGTCGCAAAGCCAAGAGTCCCGATCTTGCACGAAAGCTACTTGCTTCGCGGAATCGGAGAAGGTCCACAGAGACTAAAAATCCCATTAAATTATAATACGAAATTAAAAGTAGAGCGCGCAGACGTAATGCATGATGTCACTAGATGGTCTCTAATTCGCACATTTGCACTACAGTTTTGAGTGTTTATCTAGAATTTTCAAAGTCAGAATTGATGGCTACCGCTCTTACTAGGGCCAGACGCCCAAAGTGAGGCCTTGGCACAAGGGTTCCGTGAAGTATGGTTTGGTCGGTTGCACTACTTTAATCATCTAGTGATGGAATATGATGGGTTAATTCCACATCACGTGACAATTTAATCGTCAAATATGGTTAAAAATTCATCCGGAGGTTTAAAAAAAATGGATTTATAATGACAATTTTAACTAGTGTCAATCATTTATGATTCCAACCCTGTGTCAATCATATAAAATTCCAACCCTGATCTGAATAGCTTCAGATCGGAGTTGAGATTTAACCACGGACTCTTTGAGATGCTTCGATATATTTAAAATCCAAGTAACCAACATTAAAAAATGTCAGTCACACTTTACAATTCTTTATTTAAAATAATGTTTTATTTTTTTTATTTTTAACTTTTAAAATTTAAGTAACCGACCAACTTGGAGCACTCAAAAATGTCCCATGACACTTTACAATCCCAATGAAATGATTCAATTTAACAATATTGGTTCAATTCAACAATATTGGCTCACCGTCATTTAATTATATAACCTCTTACTAATTGGGTCATGAAATGACAGGTCATCTTCGTATATTTAGCCAGACGCCAAAACGCCCTGCCAAATTCTCTTATCCGCGACGTGGAAAATTACTAAATTATTTATATTCGTATAATGTACGAAATATACCACAGAAAAAGCTCACTCAAGTTATTGAAAACAATGGGTGCAACAAAGATGTGACACATTACCATCTCTAGTGTGTTTCTCATGGATTGCGTAAATTAATTTTATCTCCCCATTTTCCAACCATTAGATTTCTATACCTGTCGATGGTAGGTATATAGTAATCGCTTTGGAGTGAAAGCTTTTTTTTTACTCTATTAATTTTATTGTTGTTTTTAAAAAAAAATTCAAATGTTTCCTACAAAATAAGTATTAAATAAAAATTTTAAAAAAATTAAAAAATTATTTTTGAAAATTTTCAAATTAATATTTTTATTTTTCTATTGGTAAATATTTTGCATCGAGTTAAAATATAATTGATGCTTAATTCCAATAAAGAATAACAAAGTCAACATTTTCTGTTGAAAATAATAATAAACGTACACATTTCAATCAAAGAAAAGCGACAGTTACCTAACATAAATACGAAAATTGTCCCAAAAAAAGCTCTCAACCTTCCTTGTATCCAATAAAATTGTTCAACATAGTTAAAATTTAAATGTTGAAGGTGCTGGAATCGCCCCTCTTTTGTCTATGTGAAATATAATTTAGACTACACATTTTAAAATATAAGTTTTGATAATAAATATAAAATTAATTATAAATTATTACGATTATTTATTTAATATATATTTTTCTATTTTTCGTAAAAACACTCTAATGCATATTTACATATTTTATAATTACTTCAAAATTGATAAAAATTAAAGATTTAAAGAAATTTTAAAAAGCTTTTGAAATTATATTTTTTATATTTGATAATTATTTTAAGTTTTAAAATAAACACAACTAATATACCAAAATATTTTTTAAAAATGTAAGTGTTAATTTACTTTACAATATCTTTTACATAATAGGTAGGTACTAAGCAACTATATTGTTTATAATGTACTTTAGTACACTAATGTACATCTCAAACTATGCAACATTTTTTACCCTTGTACTAGTGTATAATGTTTACCAAAAATCACTCATTAAAGTATGAAGGACTATGTAGACCATAAATAGCTCATGAGATTATGAAGTGCTATGTAGACCTTAAATCACTCATCATGTTTACTTAAAATTGCTCATAAGTCTATGAAGGGCTACTCAATCCTCAAATGACTCATAGAGCTCTAAATGGCCATGTATGCTAGCTAGTGCATAAAATTTACCAAAAATTAACCACGAGACTATATAGCCTTTCATTTTCTTATTAGTGATTTTTGGTAAAGATTATACACGCAATTATGATCAATTTAATTATTTATAACTTTCATATTAAAAAAATCAAAACCAAATAAATGCAATTTTATAAAAACAAAATATTTGTCTCACCATATTTATAGATATTTATGTTTATTTACCAGTGAATACTTATTTTTAATAAAAATATTATTTTCATATGCTCTTTTCCATGTATTAAGTCTCTGGACTTCATTTCTAACCTATTGACTAAATTAGCTATAAATTAACTACAAACTAATACCACTATTTATCTAATATAACACTCTAATAGGGTAAAAAAATTATTTTCATATTCTCCCATTTAAATGTAATAATATATTTTATAATTACTTTGATATTTAACTTTTGGAATTATATTTTTTTATATTTGATATTTATTCTAATTTTTAAACTAAACGCAACTAATATACTAAAACATTTTAAAAAAATTAAGTGCTAATTTATTTTATAATGTCTTTTACATAAAAGGGAGGTACTAAACAACTATGTTGCTTATTCTACTTGTTTTTAAAATATTATTAAAAGTGAAATGAAGTTACTTTGAAATTAAAAAAAATATTCACGATGTTAATGCAAAAATTAAAATTAAAACAGTGTAAGGTAAGGTTTCCAACCACTATGAAGGATAATAATTGAGACAACATAAATTTTAGTCAAGAATTTAAGAGAAACCTTCAGAGAATAGAAAAAAAGTGAAATATAAAACAATGTTAAAAGTAAATAAATAAAATAATGTAAAAATAAATAAAAAGGAAAATGATGTAGAAAAATTATAAAATTAAATCAATGTTAAATAGTTAAAGTATTAAATATTTAAGTGTTATATTGGGATCACTTTAAAACATATGTTTATAAATCTATGGGTTATTTTTTATATTTATTTTATAATTGTTTATTTGGAATTGGGAACAAATTCCATAAAATCAATCTAACAGTACATTTGTCTCATCCTTGTGCAATCTAGAAAATGGATATGCACTAGTCCACCCCAAATTCTAAAATATAAACACCTATCGAGGTCAAGGGTTCAATTCTCTGGATCCTCCGAGTTAAAGAACCCAAGTTTGGTGCCATAGATAGGATACAGAAAAGCCTAACAAGGTGAGGCCCCTTCAGATGGAGACCTTGGATTGCTTCTTCAGAGATGCAATGACCCCATCTTGGAGAATGAACCACATTGAAAAAAAACTATAAAAAATAGATATCCTAAAAAAAAAATATATCTTATCCATTAAATTTTATCTTATTGTATAAATAATCATTACTTTTTATTGTATTTTTGTTGTATTTTATAGACAATGAATTTGATTATCTACTTAAAAAACTATAATAAAAACAGTTTGACATAATTATACTATTAATTATGTTTAACTTGCATACGACCACCATCTAGAGCTTTACATTACCATGCATCTTAAAAGCCACGATATATATCACTTGCATATCAGGAATTTATCAACCAAGGGTAAAACAAGAGATTGTATGAAGAAAATGTGAAATAGACATTTCTATAGCAAGTGAATTTACAATTAAAGCACGGTTATAAATTATTTATCATAAAGTTATTACTATGTTCCTATACAGGAAGAATATAGTATATTAATTAATATAATATATATAACACAACAAAGTTATATATATATATATATGATTAAACAAGGTTTTGAGAATGTTTTTCAGTTACTTGGAAAACAGTTCAAAGATGAGGCACAAAAGCTAAAACCTGAGTTTAATAGTTTCTGGCTAGAATCAACATTAATAATTTTGTTTTCCAATGTATAATGGCATTGTAGCTTGGATGGATGTTTGCTTTGTTGATGTATTTGTAACTTTGGATTGTATTTCATATATGTATATTGTATTCCTATAGAGATGTTATTATTCCTCTATATGGAAGTGTCATCATTTATATTGTAAGTGTCGTAACTTATACTTGATCGGTTATTAGACCACCTTGATGGGGTCGGCCCTGTATAAGTCATGTGGGTTAAAGGGTTATTAGACCACGCTATTGGGATTCGGCCCTGTCAACATTAAATTATGTGATTAAGTTGAGGCCGACCTAGTAAGGTTATTAGGCAAGTGAAAGTCATGTATAAATAGAGTGTGGGAGGCACTCTATTTGATCATTCACTTTCTCACTCATACACTCATTGGAGAGTGGCGCACTAGTGGAGGAGGATAAGCTGTTGCTAGGAGACTATCTCTTATGCTTGGGTTTTGTATCATTGCTCTATCTATCTCTGAGGAAGTTATTGGGGTTTTCACCTTCTTGGTTTTCCCCAAGGAAACTCTGTGTCTCTATTGTCTCATGTGATTACTTGTTGTGATTGATATGCTTGATATGTTGTACATGTTATTCTCTCAATAAAGATCCTAGAGTATGTTGAATTAATGCTCAAAAAGTTAACATGGAATCAGAGCTAACCTTAGAAGAAGACACTGTGCAGTTGCGGAAGCTAGGGCTTCTTTTTTTTTTGGGTTTCTCTCCATAGATATTGAAAGGAAGGAGACTAGATTGACTCTCCTCAGTAAGGCGCATCTTTCTGTCCAGTCATAATTCAATTTTGAGCACTTTCACTTCTGGCCCTAAAAATTAGGGTTTCTACAAAAAGTGGAATTTCTAAAATCTGAGACCATGGCTGGAAGCTCCTTGGAAAAATCAAAGTTTAGAGATTTGTATCAAACTTTTTGGTTGGGTGAAGCTCCAGGAAATTCAAACCCTAGTTTGGGGTCCTATCTAGTGAAGCCGGACATTAGGGTTTCTGCAAAAGTTGGAATTTCTTAAATCTGAGACCATGGCTGGAAGCTCCTTGGAAAAATCTAAGTTTAGATCCTTGGATCGAGCTTTTTGGTTGGGTGAAGCTCCATGAAATTCAAACCCTAGTTTGGGGTCCTGTCTAGTGAAGCCAAAAATTAGGGTTCTTGCAAAAGTTGGAATTTCTGAAATCTGAGACCATGGCTGGAAGCTCCTCTAAAAAATCGAAGTTTAGAGACCAAGACTGAACTTTTTGGATGGGTGAAGCTCTGGGAAAATCAAACTCTAATTCAGGGTCCTCCCTAGTGAATCGAGAAGTTTGAAAAGCAAATTTGAGGGGTGAAACTTTGCAGTTTTCAAATTCTGAGTATACCAGCTTGATTAGCTCATCAAGGCGCATCTTTCTATGGCGAAAACATGAAGTTGGGAAAGAATTTTGGCTTGTTTTTGACAAAAAAAACTGCTAATTTTTATGTTTTTCAACTTCAACCTCTTCAAACCCATATCTCCCTTAGGAATTTCAACTTGAAGTAAACACAAAGGTTTTACAGAATTGAATTAGGTTACTACTCGTATTTTGTTTAATTTTTTTTATGGACATACCTTGGGACAAATTTGTTGTCAACAAACGACATATACTTGCAAAGTTTAGGTATGGCTTATGAGTGACCTGTGTTGACGACGATTTTTTGACAGATGGTTATTCATTTTAGGGAAAAAAATTGTATGCTCATAATCTACACACACTAAACTTGATCCTAGACTATATTTCTAGTTTATTAAGACTTGGGAACTATTTTTTATTATTTATCGAAACAACGTATGTTCAGAAAATGGTGCATTATCGATACATGTTTTTGTCTTCACATTTTCTTTCAAATGTTACTCTTATCAAAGAAACTAAAACCAACCCATTGAAGAGGACACTTCAAGGAACATCCTAGTATTTTTTTTAAAAAATTTGGCTTCGTCATTGTGATGATATTGAATTTTTATTGTGACTAATTTTTCAGACACTTAATTTTTTAATGATAAAGTTTAGTAAAAAAATAGAAAAAATAGTAATCCTAAATGAAATTGAAAAAAACTTATATTACTAGAAAGTAGATTGAATGATGAATCTATTGGTATAAACTCCGACATGTAATTCTCATGTTTTGCAGTGGTCCGACCTTGTTAAAGTGACACATTTCTGAATTCTGCAGAAATGGTGCTGGAATTGTTGACTAGAAATTCTCGGGTGAGAAAATGTCTTCCAAACTCTCGGCCTAGAGTTTAGTTCAAACTCTCATCCGAGAGTTTTTTTTAAAATACAGCGCGGCGATTGGTTCAAACTCTCGACCTAGAGTTTTTTTAAACTCTCGGCCCAAATTTTGAACTCTCAAAACTCTCGGCCTAGAGTTTCAGTTTGACTTTTTTTCGCGTGATCATCCACCCGCGCTCCATTTTTTTTCACTATGTTTGTCACAGAAGTGTTTCCTAGGTTCGCAATTTCACCCTCTATCCTTTCAAAAGTTTGATGTTTTTAGGGTTTCTTTGACAAACCCTAATCCAGCTCCAGATCCAGTTTTCAGCAAATCAAGTGGTAAGACCTAATAAATTTTCTATTTCCATTTGAAGTGCTTCTTAAGATGTCTCACCACACCAAGCTTGAGGATAAGCTTGAAAGGGGTGTGAAAATACTCACAGCAGATCTCAGAGATGATGTATACCTCACAAGAGAATAATTATGATTAAGCAGGAAAATAGAAGAAGAGTGGTCAATGCAGTATAATGAGAAACATAATAATAATACAGTAAAACTCAGATAGAAGCAAAAATACTTCACACACACTAATTAATTAATCACAATATGGACAAATAAATAGTACAATGCATGAGGATTCGAATGCCAAGGTGGCAATTCGAATTAGCCTTCGTGGAGTGATCAAAAGATCACTAGAGTGTCATTGGAGCACAACTAGTAGTCTATCTCATCATCGGTGGAGTCATCAATGCACAAGTAACTGTCAATCATCAGTCAAACTGAGTCTAACTGAGTGTGGTAGGTGTAATTGAATGTAATTGGCACATGGAGACACTAACTAAATGAAGGAGGCTCAGTGGAGGGCGCATGAGGAGCTAACTAGAGTCAGAATGGGCAGTCAAGTCTCACTGGAGGTCCATCGGAGTGATACAGTCAGTTGAGAGTCAGTCAAGCCTAAAATCAAGGAGAGAACTGATGATAACTGAATGGTAGATAAGGAAGGGCGCCTTTCGCAATTGGTAGATGAAAGGAGGGTGCACTAAGCTCTAGGAGGGCTAAAACTGAGTGGAAAGAAGCTCTGGGGGCTACCTAACTGAGGGCTAGGTGTTGGGACTGATGACTGGGATGCATGCAAACCCTACATAATGCATGCAAACCCTAAAAGTGCATGCATGACTGAAAATGCAAATAATGAAAATGCTGCTAGGACTAGGATGGAGTATAGGAATATCCTAACACCAACCCTTAATCCATACTGGGCCCTGGTAACTAAGACCAAAGGTCACCCAATACAATGAATAATAACAGTCAATAAACTGAGGAAATGGGGAAAACCTCATGGGAAAAATACCCCCCCTCAAAATAAACTGTAAGGCACACACAAAAATAAATCCTCCAGACTCAAGCAGGTGTGATGCTTGGTCATATGTCTGGAGGTATATTCTTCTTGGGAAGAAGTGGATCATGCTCAAAAGGCATGTGCTTGTACTTGCTCTTCAGATCGAATGTGATGAGAACAAATCAAAAAGTATGAGGATGATCCTTGAACCTATGATTTGAATCAGCTGAGGTAGGATCAAATCTACGAATGTGCAGATAGTCTTTTTTCTTCTCCTTCGAACCATCATGGGTGAGATTATGCCAAAAGGAACCATCAAATAATAGTAAATGTTTTGAATCCAAATCAAATCCAAGACTTAAAGAATGGTTTCTTGAGATCTCCTTTGAACCAACAGGGGTGAGATCAAAACCATCATATGCATGAGAAATTATCCCAAGTAGTGATTGCTTAGAATCCAAATTAGATCCAAGACTTGAATCATGGTTTCTTGAGATCTCCTTTGAACCATAAGAGGTGAGATCAAAACCAGTAAGTGCATGAGAATTTATCCCAAGCGAATGGCAATGGCCATATTCTTCAATAACCTTCTGAAAGCATGGAATAATGATCATATAGTAGTAAATAAGAGGTGATTGCTTGAGGAGAGCGAATGCATTACCTTTAATAGTTGATTTGACCTCTGATACATTCAATAGATCATGATGCATACCAACAGACTCTGGTGCAAGAGAGGATTTAGGGCCTTCTGCAATATCTAGAGTGTGAGCTGGCACAAAATTTGAAATAGAAGAAGTTTGGAGCATGAGTGTAGAATCTGCAAGTTCTTCTTCTTTTTGGAAAACTTCAATATGAGATATGTTTGATACTGGTTCATGATCAATGAGATCATCAAGGAGGTTGAATGCATCACTTTGCTTGCTCTCGAAAGGGTTTGGACCAATCCCTTCATTCTGTCTGCCAAATCTTTCATTCAGGTGGGCCCATAGCTCTTTTGGAGATTTAACATATTCAACATCAAGGGAGTAGAATACCATGCTTCGAGATGTAGCATACATCATGGATGAAATAAATCTTCCACCTTCATCTAACCAGTCATTCTCTTCTTCAGAGGATTCGAACTCTCTTTCAAAACAATAATCAAAGAGATCATGTCTCTTCAAATATGCTATCATTTTTGGTTTCCATTCAACATAGTTGAATAAATAAAGAGGAGGATCTTCTGAAAACATGGAAGCTATAGAAGACCTTCAAAAACAATAGAAAATATCTGCAACTGCTATTGCTGCAAAAATGCAGAAACTGCTACAACTGCTGCACTCGAAATCTTGATAATAACCTGGAAAAAACTCTCAGGAATGGAGATAAACAATACTCTCAACATGCTCTGATACCATGTGAAAATCCTCACAGCAAATCTAAGAGATGATGTATACCTCACAAGAGAATAATTATGATTAAGCAGGAAAATAGAAGAAGAGTGGTCAATGCAGTATAATGAGCAACAAAATAATAATACAGTAGAACTCGGATAGAAGCAAAAATACTTCATAATACAGTAGAACTCGGATAGAAGCAAAAATACTTCACACACACTAATTAATTAATCACAATATGGACAAATAAATAGTACAATGCATGAGGATTCGAATGCCAAGGTGGCAATTCGAATTAGCCTTCATGGAGTGATCAAAAGATCACTGGAGTGTCATTGGAGCACAACTAGTAGTCTATCTCATCATCGGTGGAGTCATCAATGCACAAGTAACTGTCAATCATCAGTCAAACTAAGTCTAACTAAGTGTGGTAGGTGTAACTGAATGTAACTGGCACATGGAGACACTAACTAAATGAAGGAGGCTCAGTGGAGGGCGCATGAGGAGCTAACTAGAGTCAGAATGGGCATTCAAGTCTCACTGGAGGTCCATCGGAGTGATACAGTCAGTTGAGAGTCAGTCAAGCCTAAAATCAAGGAGAGAATTGAAGATAATTGAATGGTAGGGAAGGAAGGGCGCCTTTCTCAATTGGTAGATGAAAGGAGGGTGCACTAAGCTATAGGAGGGGTGAAACTGAGTGGAAAGAAGCTCTGAGGGCTAGCTAAATGAGGGCTAGGTGCTGGGACTGATGACTGGGATGCATGCAAACCCTAAAAGTGCATGCGTGACTGAAAATGCAAATAATGAAAATGCTGCTAGGACTAGGATGGAGTATAGGAATATCCTAAAAAAGGGGCTGATAACTTCCGAGCATGGAAGTAAAGGATTGGGTTAATCCTAGAAGAGAATGAGTTGGACACTTACATAAGTGAAGAGGTTCCAGTCCCAAAGGGAGAAGAGGCTAAGGTCTTATAGAAGAAGAAATTGGTCAAGGCTAAGAGAACCATTGCTAATTCTATAAAGGACCATCTCATACCCCATGTGTCTTCCCTAAAGACACCTAAGGAGATGTTTGACTCCTTAACTAAGTTGTTTGAAGGGAAATAAATCGGAAGATGACTCTGTGGAACCAATTAAAAGGGGTAAAGCTTCAGAATGGAGAGACCATTCAATCCTACTTTTCTAAAGGTCTCTCAAATCAAGGAACAACTTGAAGTTGTGGATGAAGTGGTGGAGAATCTAGAAATTGTCATGACCACTTTGAATGGCCTACGTAGGTCATCGCCGGACTCCTTCATCCAAGGAATCCGTGCAAGAAAGAAGTTGATCTCTTTCAGTAGACTATGGGAGGAATGTTCACAAGAAGAATCTAGGCTTCTGGCCCAAGAAGAAAAATGAAGATCAAGCTCTCACAACACATACCAAGAAGAGTAAGAAGGAGCCATCTCATAACAAGAGATCTTCACACCACCATCATCATAGAGATAAGAAGATCTGAGATGCTTTTTCCTCAAATTGTCCTAAGAACAAAAGGAACAACAACAACAACAAATACAAGCAATCTGACAGGTATGACTTACAGTTATGTTTTGAAATTTTTTCATGATTAAGTTTATAATATGATTGTCTTCATGATTTTAGTAACAATCTTGTTTAATTTTAGACTTGTCCTATCACCCTAGCAAAAGTACGAATGCATGATAGAAGACATTCATTGATTAGGGTTATGACACTTATGATTGTATTATGATTGTACTAATGCACTGTGGTGTTGTATGAGGAGAATGTTATCCGTTAACATGAAGGTACAAATCAAGTCCTAGATCAAGACCATAGTGACATGAAGTGTAACATACCCTTTTTGCTGAAAAACATTTTATGTTGGAAACATTATGTTAACTTTTATTGTAAAGTTTTATAATGGACAAGTGTCCAAGGATGACTGTATTTGCACAATATTTTATTATCTAATAAATTAAATAGGAGACAAACAGCTAAGGGGACTATTGAAAGAGAGTTTACAGACCCACTAGGTGGAATGGAATCTGGGGTAGAAGGCAATGGACAAGTGGAAACATCATGATGCAACTAACTAGATGTTGGTATGGGACAACTCCCTTGAAATGTGGTTATAGTTCTCTGGAAGGTGGGACTGGAGCTTGAGGCTCATTTATTTAAAACTGACCACTAAAGACCTAGGTAGTCTATATAAGAGCTATCGAATTATGAACTCAAGTTCATCACTCTTCCTGACGAGGAAATTTACCTTGGGGTTTTGCTGTGCTTGCACCCAAGAGATTCGATCAGGGGATATGCTGAGTTTGTTTGATCATGGTGTAAGTCTGCTTATTATACTACTGAGTGTAGAAGTTATATTGCTGAGTGCAGAAGGAATATTTGAGTGCAGAAGTTATATTGCTGAGTGCAGAAGGCATATTTGATTGCAGAAGTTACACTGCAGAGTGCAGAAGTTATATTACTGAGTGCCTTGCTTCTACACAGATTCCATCTACTTAGTGGTTCAGTAAGCAAGCTTGGGGGTCCAAAGGAAACAAGTATTTTGGATGCTTCTTTTGGAAAAGGTTGGAAGGAACAGGCCTCCTTAGGTGTTTGTTGGCCCTATCTCCATTTACAGGTTCTACTTGTCTTTTCTAATTTTAAGTAGTTTAAATTTCTATCTGCAATTATTGATTTACTGTTGTCAAGGGTATTATTAAAAAAATATAATTATTTTAGTTTTCTGATCTAATTAGGATTTTGTATAGCAATGATTATGTAAGATGAAATGAATACAATATTTCTCTGCATTTTTCCCCATGCTAATGGAGCTCCATTGTACTCTAGTACAGAGAAGAAATTAAGGTAGATAAATTGACAGGCATATTGCCAAATGAATGAGAAGGTTAATACTATTGCATTCCATTAATTTTTCTTACCATTAATATTCTATATTAAAGAATATAATTCTATGTCTTTCTCTTATCATTCCGTTCATCAGTAAGTGTTTAAAGTTCACTGTATTTCTTTCACCAGTCTATATTGAAAAATAATAGCTGTAAAAATATTATTTCCTAAGTACATAGTACAGTTATCCATTAATGCTAGCAAGTATTTACATTTTTGAAATAAAGATCTCTTTTCAAAATATGAACTACTGTGAGGTTATTTAGTATTAATATTTATACACAACATTCATTTCTTTTATATTACTTTATTATTTAAATTACAGCTAATCCCATTTAAATTTAACATAGATTTGATCTGTTCTCAACAGACTGTTTTCAACCACACCCTAAATATTGTATTATGTATTTTCAATCTTTATCAAGCACTACTTAAAATAGAGAATGACCATTTTCTTTTAAGACATCTAATCCATGACATAGGAGGTACGAAACCCTTATTATTTATGTAATACAGTGAGTGAACATTGCAAACCCTATTCAAGGAAAAACATCAATTTTTACTAATCCTTACAGGATATAACCACAGGTATTAAACCCTTGTAAAACAACATAGTAATAGAGACGTGACTGCAGCGAACTCAAATAATCAAAATTCTTTCATACATCACATAGCCAAGAGTCGATACTACCAACCTTTAATGTTTTCATTTGAAATTTAGCCATAGCTGACCTCACAAAAATAGAAAGCCATAATTTCTTTTACAGTCACATTATTGGGTCGGAGACCCATTGCATCGTTTAGTTTCAATTTAAAACTTAAAAACGTTTCATAAAAACGACGAAGGCATAAACCCTTTAGGAGAGATACATTATGATAGTATCAACAGTACAACAATTTCAAATCCTGTATCTAAAAATTCTCATTTCATAAAACATATGAGGGTTAACCCTTCCAAAGAAATGTCTTTCAACTAAGTAACCCAGCAGCGAAACGCTGTGAGGACTATCATCAAGCAGGCCACAGATCTCTATAAATTGCTGCTCCCATGAGACCTAGCAACGACGACTATACTCACAGCCCAGAATCAAAAGATTTGCTAAACATCAACTACAACAAACAGTGGCTAAGAGGCTGAACCACCGGGTCTTACCATTGTAACGTAGTAACCCCTCAACTTCAGCAAGAAGACTCACAGACGAAAAACACCTGCCACTTAAACAAACATTAGATAAAGTATCACATTTTGGAAATGAAGAAACCATTGTATAAGCAACTAATAGAAGTACATTTTGAAGCATTACCTCAGAGTTTCCTCTTGGTAACAGAGCTGCCATGGCCAACGAAAAACTAGAATCCATCACCTCTTAAGCAATGACTGTGTTCAGTTCTGAGATATACCTTACACGCAGTGGAAAACAACCAACGGTCTAAAAACTACTACCACAAACTCTGAACCCTTTCAACCCACTAAAACTTATATAGTAAGGGTTCGGCTCTGGGGCATAGCTTGCTCAACCACACGTCATGATTTCGAATCCTGGGAAGTGTCCTCACCTTACCAGAAACCCTACAAGCTCGTAGCATGTCGGCCTGCCTCGAAACCCCACTCTTGCACATTGAATGAGAATTGCAATGAAAGAACTTACCAAAGGAGCGTTAGGGTATCATCAACCTCGAGGAAGCTAGCACGTGAGAATCGCCACGTTGATGCCATGTAGACTTTCCATTCACACTTCTTTAATGCACTTTATGAATCCAGGATTATCGTAGTACTGAGAATCCCTGCTATGGGATCATGCATCGGGATTTACATATCTATATTACCCTAAGTTTCCCTTTTTTCAAACCTTGAAGTATTAACACATTTAACCTATCATCACAAAGGACTCCGAGTTAGGTCCGATATTATATCACCATGAATTTATCATTATAATGTTTTATGATATGCTTGGTTTCCAAACTTTGTGTATCGCAATTTATTTATTAATCACTCTTCGTTTCATCACTATAAGTTATATAGCGGGAAATATAATATATACATAAGACTAAAGTATTACACTATACATTATGTGAAATCACTTGTAACGAACCCTAAGCATGGTGTAAGGATTTCTTCGATTCATTATAAAGTTGAATGCATTATTACTCTATACATCATTTCTATCCATAGTTTTGACTTTATCCCAAATAACTTGAATTGTTAGTTTGTATCAAAATGACTACTATGCTATCCGTTATATTTCATAGAACTAAAAGACCAAGTATAGAGATACTTTAAAACACCTTAAAACGAGGCATTGCTCCTTTCACCCTGAAAATTATAGGAAGCATCATAATCTCGTAACTAATGCTTGATATTGAATTATGAAGTACATACTTTGTGTCTAGTGAATTCTGTAAATGTAGACTCGCAGGAATAACATATTGAATATATAAGTGAAGAGCAGCAATTTTAGATCTCACCCTGGGTTTCCTTTTTGGCGATCTTTTTCCATTTCATAACTGGAAAAATTTAATTGATGACGTTTAAATTCTGCACTTTTAAAATGTCCTTACCTGCGATATGCGAGAAGAACATTTCTAATGCTTTAGCATAAATACTAAGTAAGCCACGGGGTGCCATAGGGCCCCTTCGTCATCAAAAGAAAAGAAACAGTTAGCATATGCAATCTATAGCAAATAACATCATCATCATTTCGGAATTTAAGATAGTTCAAATGGAAAGTCACTTCCACATTCTATTTTCTTTATGTCCTTTGATTTATTAAATCAATATTTATTGCATCTTCTGCTTAGTAAGTACATCATTAAATGCTACCTTAATTTTTTTTAAATTTTTGTAAATTTTTGGGATGTTACATGTGGTATCAGAGCGCGAGTTCAAACTCTAGGCCTGAAATAGGCTCACGCATGCAAACAAAAAATCAAAACCAAAAATTTTATGTTACTAACTTTTTTTTAATTTATTTTTGTACAGAAAGATTTGTTATTAAATTTCAGTTATGGACATACCGGAGGAATCAACAGAGGACAGATCTCCTCGTAATGAGCACAATAACAATAATAATAATGAAGGAATTTATGTTCAATTAAATAACCAGTCTTCAGAACTTCTTTGTACTGTAAAATATTTAAAATCTGAGATAAGAACTATTAAAAAAGAAAATGAACGCATTATGAAAGCACAGGAAGAGTTAAATCAAATTCTAATGGAGAAATACCATCACGAAGAAAGAGGAAGAAAATCAGAAGTAAATTCTGATTTTGGTACAATGTCTCACAAACATAAGAGTAAGAAAGTTAAAAATGGTAAAAGTATTAGTTACTCTTCATCTGAGTCTGATCGAAGTAATGATAAATCTGATTGTGACAGCAGTGACAGTGATTGATGTTCCAAGAAGAAGAAGTATAAGCATCATGAACAAATTACTAGAGAGTTTAAAAAGATTGAGCCACCAACATTCAATGGCGAAACTGAAAAGGGTGAGACAGTTGAACCATGGCTACCTAGAATGAAGAAGTACTTTAATATATATGATTACTCTTCTTATTTAAAATCCAAGATGGCTATTTACAATCTGATAGGAAAGACAAATATCTGGTGGCAGGATCTTAAAAGAATTAAGATCATAAAGGAAAGAGACATAACCTGGAATATGTCTAAAAAGTTCTTGTCAGAACAGTACTATGAAGATAAATCAAAAGAGTTTTATGATCTGAAACTGGGTACTATTAACATGAAGGAGTTGTGAAGCAAGTTCCTTAGCTTGCTGAGGTATGTACCTTACATGGTCGAAGAGAAGCCTAAGGTGCAAAGGTTTCTAAGTTGTCTACCTTTCAACATAAAAGATAGGATTGAGTATGATAACCCTTCCACTCTGGAAGAGGCTATGAGGAAAGCAAATTTCTGTTTTGATCAAAACAGAAAAAGAGAAGGAACAACTCGCTGGAAGAGTAATAAGCCTAATCATTTTGATCACAAAAAGAAGAGTTTTAATCAAAATTCTGGAAGTTTTAAGAAAAGTTTTAATAACATAAATTTTCCAAGTAATAATAATTACAGGAGTAATGCACCACAGAATTTTACTGCTACAAGAAATGTACCTAGTAATAATAACAACACAAGGTATGCTGAATAGAAAGGACCTTTGAAGTGTTTTGATTGCAGTGGACCACATAAGAAAGCAGATTGCCCATGCAACAAAAGGACAATCAACAAAATTCATAGCATACAAGCAGAACCAACAGTTGGTGATGTGGTAAGAGAAAAGCCAAGGATAAATGCAGTGTTGGAAAATCGGCAAGCAAACCATCAAACGTCCATGGTCGAAATCGAAGGTATACTACAAAACTGATCTATTTCTGTTTTGATAGATCTAGGTGCAAGTTTGAGTTACATTTCACCTGAATTAGTGAAAAATTGCAAGTTAAGAATAGAAAAGTTTGATAATTCTTGGTTAGTTCAACTAGCAACAGGCACTAAAAGAAAGGTTACAGACTTTGTTATAAATTGTGATGTATTTTTGAATCAGCTGAAAACCCAAGTTAATCTCAATGTTTTACCCTTAGGGTCATATGACTTGTTGATTGGCATGGATTGGCTTGAACAACATAGAGTAGTGCTTAATTGTTATGAGAAATCGTTTACTTGTCTGAATAACGAAGGTAAAACTGAAACAATAAAAGGAATTCATACGAATATTTCAGTAAGACAAATTTCTGCGTTACAAGTTAAGAGAACTTCCAGAAAGGGCTGTAAAATGTTTGTTGTTAATGTTATTAATGGCGAGTGTTCATCTAAAGAAGACAAGTTAAAACTGGAGAATATTCCCATCCTTAGGGACTTTTCTGACGTATTCCTGAAAGAAATTTTATGATTACCTCTGAAAAGGGAACTTGATTTCACCATTGAGTTAGTACCAGGTGCGATACCAAACTCAAAGGCTCCCTAGAGGATGAATATTCTGGAGTTGAATGAGTTAAAATATCAGCTGGAGGAATTAATAGATAAAAACTACATAAGGCCAAGTGTCTCTCCTTCGGGAGCACCAGTAATTTTCGTTAAAAAGAAGGACGGTACCATGCGGTTGTGCATCGATTACCATCAGCTTAATAAAATGACAATTAGGAACCGATATCCCTTACCCCTCATAGATGATCTATTTGATCAAGTACGCAGAGCAGATATATTCACTAAAATTGACTTAAGGTCTGGCTATCATCAGGTTAGAATAAAAGACGAAGACATATTCAAAATGTGATATGGACACTATGAGTTTGTAGTTATGGCTTTTGAGCTAACCAACGCATCGACAGTGTTCATGTGTTTAATGAACAACGTTCTGCATAAATATTTGGATAAGTTTGTAGTTGTGTTCATTGATGATATTCTGATTTACTCAAAAACTAAAGAAGAGCATGACGAACATTTAAGAATAATTCTGCAAGTTTTAAGAGAATATCAGCTTTACGCTAAGTTCAGTAAATGTGATTTTTATAAAGATAAAATACAGTACTTAGGTCACATAATTTCTAAAGACGGAATTTATGTCGACCCTGATAAGATAAAAACAATTAACGAGTGGCCTATCCCTAAAGATGTAACTGACGTTCGATCATTTATGGGGATAACAGGTTACTATCGAAAGTTTATCGAAGGGTTTTCAAGAATTGCGAACCCCATTACTTCTTTGCAGAAGAAGGGGAAGAAATTCGTATGGGATCAAAAGTGTCAAGAAAGATTTAATAAGTTAAAAGAATTATTAACCACTGCACCAATTTTAAAAATTGTTGATCCTAACAAAGACTTCATTGAATGCACTGATGCATGCAACGATGGACTTGGTGGGGTCTTAACTCAAGAAGGTCATGCTATTGTTTTTGAGTCTAGAAAGTTAAAAATCCATGAAAAGAATTATGCAACTTACGATCTTGAGTTGGTAGCCCTAATACATGCATTAAAAATGTGGCGCCATCATTTGATTGGAACAAAAGATAATAAGGGTTTAAAGTATTTGTTGGGTCAAACAAATCTTAATGCAAGGCAAGCTAGATGGCTAGCTTTCCGTAGCGAGTATGATTTCGAGATTCAACACATTAAGGGAAAGGAAAACAAAGTTGTTGATGCATTAAGCAGGAATCCCATATTAAGCTTTATGGCAGCAATCAGCATGTTTAAGACAGATTTGGAAAATCAAATTGAAGAAGGAATTAAACAAGATGAAAATTATCGAAAATTGCTTGGTAAAGTTGCTGAAAACGTATCTAAAAATTTAATAACATATTTCAGCATCGATAAAAAGGGCTTAATGACTTATAAAAATAGAATTTATGTACCAAATGTGTCAAAGGTTAAGCTGTTAATTTTGGATGAAGTTCATAAGAGTCCTTATTCAGGACATCCAAGTTATTAGAAAATGATAACTATGTTAAGGAAGAATTATTTTTGGCCCAACATGAAGAATGAAGTGGCTGAATACATAGCTAGATGTTTTGAATGTCAAACCATTAAGGCTGAACATCAACATCTAGCTGGACTATTGCAGCCATTTCCAATTCCATAATGGAAATGAGAGATTATAAGTATTGATTTTATTACAGGTTTGCCTAAAAACTAGAAACATAATGACTCCATAATGGTGGTTGTAGACAAGTTAAGTAAGGATGCTCATTTTATTCCTATTAAAACCACTTTTAAAGCTTCTAACATTGCAGATGTATTTATGAATCAAATCTTTCGCTTACACGGAATTCCAAAGGTATGTTAATTTTTTAGCATTAATTGAAGATACTCTAGGATCTTTATTGAGAGAATAATATGTGCAGTATATCAATGCATATCAATCATAGCAAGCATGTCAATCATCACAAGAAGCAAACATAAGAGACAATAGACACAAAGTTTCCGTGGGGAAAACCCTAAGGTGAGAAACTCCACAACTTCCTCAGAGATAGATAGATAAATGATACAACCAAAGTATACAGAGATAGACTCCTTCTAGTAGTTGATCCTCCTCCTCACATGTGCACCACTTCCCAAGTGAAGGAAGAGTGAGTTCTAAAGTGATCAAAATAGAGATCGGGAGATCTCTATTTATACTTGTCCTGACTGCCCAATAAAATTATGGGGCCAACTTGTCTAGCTTAGCACAACAACCTCATGTTACATTAATCCGGGCCAACCCCTTACAAGGTGGTCAAATAACCCATCGGCAAGTTAACACACTTACGACACTTGTCAATACAAATGATGACACTTCCATATAGAAGAATAATACATCTCTATAGGAGTACAATAAATATATATATGAAATACATTCTGAAGCTACATATTCATCAACACTCCCTCTTAACTAGGAAGGTATTTCTCGACATAGATCTGCTAGCACAAGTCTTATTCTCTAGATCATCATTAGCAAATCATCATCCTCGAATCATCGTCATCGCCACTGCTACTGCTATCTAAATCAATCTCTGAATCTACTCGTCATAGGAAGTTCTACAGAGCCAGTCCTTTTTCATACTGGATGTAGGCCCACCACCTGGAGGTCTTCATCATCACTGGTCATACTGTGGAATCCTCAAGACTTATTACGTGCATCACAAAACCTCGAAAGAGCATCCCAGGACTGATTACAACCACACAGCTCAACCTATCGGATCTCCCAGGACCTTTTACATGCTACTGCACAACTTGTCCATGACCACAGAGTATCATGAAGCACAACCTAGATGCACACACATAGAACTTACACTCACTGACATGGGAGGACCAACCTACCACCATCCGTGAAAGGCTCACAGCACTTACATCAACGACCATGGGAGGACCAACCTAACACCATGTCGAAATGGCACAACACTTATATTGCAGCCATGGGAGAACACATCTATAACCATGCTCAAATGGCCCCAACACTTATATCGCAGCCATGGGAGAACACATCTACAACCATGCTCGAATGGCCTTGGCAATTACATCACGACGGAGAACACATATGCCACTATGTCATAAAAGCCCAACAATTATATCGCGACCATGGGAGAACACATCTACAAACATGTCCGAAAAGCTCATGTGCATCTGTGTCTTCAAAACTCATCACACATAATCCAACTGATTATGTAATGTATCCACCTAATACATGTCATCATATATGATCATCCTGATCATCATCAATACATCATCCTGATGCATGTCATCTGGAGCAACATCCTGAAGCTCGTCATCCATGATCATCCTGATCATATAATGCATCCACCTGATGCATACCAAGTATCTACCTGATACATATCATCATACATGATCCACCTGATCATATAATGTATCTACTGATACATACACAGATACATGATCCACCTGATCATACAATGTATCCACCTGATATATATCAACATACATGATCTACCTGATCATACATGATCCACCTGATATATATCTACATATACAGATACATGGTCCAAGCATCCAACATGATGCATATACACATACATATAAATGATCCAACTGATCATATCCAGCATCCAATATGATGCATACATACATAAATGATCCAACTGATCATATCCAGCATCCAACATGATACATACATAAATAAATGATCCAACCGATCATATCCAGCATCCAACATGATGCATACATACCTAAATGATCCAACTGATCATATATAGCATCCAACATGATGCATATATATATAAATGATCCAACTGATCATATCCAACAAAAACTAGAACATCATCCTGATGCTCATAATCCAACGCTTACATCCATAGCCATGTGAAGGATCCTCCTTCCACCATGCTTGGAATGGTTTTAGCAAATGTCTCCATCACTTCTTCCTCGAAGTGTCATCGATCTGAAGAACACCAAGCCTCTCTCTGAAGTACTCGAACTTCACTCTGGCTAGTGGCTTCGTCAACACATTTGCAATCTGATCATCCATCGCAACATATAGGAGCTTCACTGCTCCCCTCTGCACCATATCCCTGATATAGTAATATTTGATCTCTATGTGTCTCGACCTGTCGTGGAACATCGGGTTCTTAGATAGCTTCACACAACTCTGGTTGTCACAAAATATACTAGTAGCCTCCAACGGTAGATCAAATAACTCAGACAGTAGCTTCCTCAGCCATACTACCTCACAACTAGCCAAAAAGGCTGCAACATACTCTACCTCGGCTGTACTCAGTGCTACGCAAGACTGCTTCCTACTAAACCAAGAGATCACACCTGATCCCATGCTGAAGTAGCACCCATAAGTGCTCTTCCTATCAGCAACATTGCCTGCCCAATCTGAATCAACATAACCCTGCAGGTTAAACTTTTGATTCGCATCATACTTGAGCCCATAGTCAACTATACCCTTGAGGTACCCCAGAATATGCTTTACAGCAAATAGGTGAACACCTCTGGGATCCGTCAGGAACTGGCTCAATGTGTTCACCGCAAAGCAAATATCTGGTATAGTGTTCGTCAGGGACATCAAGGACCCAATCATCTGACGATACACAGTGACATCAACCGGATCAGATGAAGAATCACACAGAAGCTTCAGGTTCGATGCCATAGGTGTGGCCATGGCCTTGCAGCCCATCATCCTGAACCTCTTCAGGATCTCTACTGCATACTTCCTTTGTCCAAGGAAGATACCATCTGCACTTTGCCACACCTCCATGCCTAGAAAATAGTGCATAATCCCCAAGTCCTTCATCTTGAACTCGGCAGCAAGCTTCCTCTTGGTATCGACAATCAAACTATCATTACCTGTTACAAATAGATCATCCACATACAAAAGTAGTATCACTGGATTGCCTTCCTCAACCTTGTAATAAAGGTTGGAATATGCTTTACTCTTGGAAAAGCCCAAACTGGATAGGAAACCATCCATCCTACAGTACCAAGTCCTGGGAGCTTGCTTCAAGCCATATAAGGATTTCTTCAGTTTGCACACATATGACTCCCTGTCATGTGTCTCAAAACCAAGTGGCTGCTCCACATACACTTCCTCTTCAACTACACCATTCAAGAAAGCAGTCTTGACATCCATCTGGTGTATCTTCCATTTCATCACTGCAGCCAGAGCAAGTACTGATCTGATGGAAGTGTACCTGGATATAGGAGCAAAAGTTTCTTCATAATCTATTCCCTCTTTCTGAGAGAAGCCACGAGCTACGAATCTTGCCTTGTATTTCTCTACGCTGCCATCTGCAACATGCTTGATTTTATAGATCCATTTGGAAGTCACAATAAACTTCCCTTCAGATCTTGGGACAACATCCCAAACATCATTCTTCACTATTGATTGGTATTCTTCGACCATGGCATCCTTCCATTCTTTCTTTTTTGCTGCTTCTTCATAATTGGAAGGTTCTTTGTTCATGATATCACAGAGTAAATCAACATAGCTGGTATGGGATCTAGTTCTCTTCTTTGCTCTGTGTTCTTCTTCTGGAATGCCATATCTTTCTGCATCTTGAATGAACTCTCTAGCCCATGCAGGTTTCCTCTTGTGAGAGTTATTCTCACGGGGTGGATCTACGGGTTCTTGCAGATCTTCAATTTCACGATCTGCATCTGGAATTGCTTCAGTCATAGTAGTGTCCTGAAATCTAGTTTCCTTAGGTTCTTCATAATCTTCAACAAGTATCTTCCTTGATTTGATGAATGCAGATTTTTCATCAAATGTCACATCCCTACTGACATCAATCTTCTTGAACCTTGGAAAGTATATTTTGTAAGCCTTCGAGCTTTCACTGTAACCCACAAAGATACCCTTCTTTCTTGAAGGATCTAGCTTTGTCCTCTTTTCCTTTGGGACATGAGTGTATACTGGATAACCAAATATTCTGAGATGGCTGACTTTAGGTTTCTTACCAGAGAAGACCTCTTCTAGTGTGTTGTTGTCCAATATCTTGTGGGGTGTTCTGTTCTGCACACATACAGTTGTCCTAGCTGCTTCTGCCCATAGATGCATAGGAAGATCCTGTTCATGCAGCATTGCCCTTGCTACTTCCATGATTGTTCGATTCTTTCTTTCTGCAACTCCATTCTATTGTGGATTGTAAGGAGCAATCAACTCCCTCTTAATCCCTGAATCACTGCATAACTTCTTGAAGTCACCTAAAGTGAATTCTACACCATTATCGGATCTGAATGTTTTCATCTTCTTATCAGTTTGGTTCTCCATCAAGGTTTTCAATTCCTTGAACTTATCAAACACTTCATCTTTGTTCTTCAAGAAGTAAACCCAAGTCTTCCTGGAGAAGTCATCAATGAAAGAGACATAGTAAACATACCCACTCAGGGAACTGGATGACATTGGACCGCATACATCTGAGTGGATGATTTCCAAGATTCCTTTAGCTTTGCTTTCACTATTTGGAAATGGTTTCTTTATGTTCTTTCCTTTTTCACATCCTTTGCAAACACCTTCATGCTTTTTCTTTATTTCAAGAAGACCCTCTACAACTTTTCTTGCAATTGGAAGTGCCCTATAGTGCATATGAGCAAGTCTTCTATGCCAAAGTTCACTTGGCTCCATGGAATCATGCACCGTGGCATGTCCAGGTTGTCCCTTCAATTTATAAAATCCTCCCTCTTGCTCTCCAATCACCACTGCATCATCTATGGTTTTTCCCTTTTGCCACATTAGAACTTGGCCATCCACAAATGCAAACTTCATACCTTTTGAATCCAATGCGGATATGGAGAGTAGGTTCTTCTTGATCCCAGGTACATAAAGAACTTCTTTCATCTTCAAGGACTTTCTAGAATCTAGGTTGTAGGAGGCTTCCCCACTTCCTTTGATAGGGTATTGATAATCATCCCCAAGTTTCACCTTATGGGGTGATTCATGTTCAGATAGATTTACAAAAGATTCTTTAAACCCAGTCATGTGTTTGGAAGCTACATTGTCAATAAGCCAATCATTACAACCATGAGAGATAGTACCTGTGAGAGCAGAGATTAGAACATACTCTTCTTTGCTTGATGAGTCAACATCATCACTTTAAGATCTAGACTTCTTCTTGGGAGGTTCATCATCCTCAGCAGCATGAGCATGATATTTTCTTTTGTTGCCCTTCTTCTTTTTGTTGAAGTTGTTATTGTTGTCCTTCTTGTTCTTGGGACAATCTAAGGCAAAGTGCCATTTCTCATTACATGTGAAACATCTTAGATGTTTCCTATTTTTAGAGTGGTGAGAAGGTCTCTTGGAATGAGAATGCTCCCCCTTGAACTTGCTTCCCTTCTTGGTGTGAGCAGTGAGAGATTGATCTTCATTTCCCATCTTTTCTTCTCGAGCCACAAGCCTTGCTTCTTCTTGATAGAATTCCTCCCAAAGTCTACTGAAAGAGATCAATTTCTTTCTTGCACAGATTCCTTGAATAAAAGAGTTCCATGACCTAGGTAGGCCATTCAGAGTGGTCATAACAACTTCACCATTGTCTACTACTTCATCCACAGCTTCAAGTTGTTCCTTGATCTGAGAGACCTTGGAGAAGTAAGATTGAATGGTTTCCCCATTCAACAGCTTGACCCCTTTCAATTGATTCCGCAGAGTCATCTTTCAATTTATGTTCTTCCCTTCAAATAGCTTGGTCAAAGAGTCAACATCTCCTTGGGTGTCTTCAGAGATGACACATGTGGTATGAGATGGTCTTTGATAGAATTAGTAGTGATTCTCTTTGCCTTAACCAAGTTCTTCTTATGCAATACCTTAGACTCTTCATCCTCTGGGATAGAGACCTTAGAGCTAATGTAGGTGTCCATTTCATTTTCTTCCAGGATTAACCCAATCCTATACTTCTAGGTTCATAAGTTATCAGCCCCTTCAAGATTATCCTCAAGCTTGGTGTGGTGAGACATCTTGAAGAGTACTTCAAATGGAAATAGAGAATATTTAGGTCTTACCACTTGATTTGCTGAAAACTGGATCTAGTCCTAGATTAGGGTTTGTCAGAGAAACCCTAAAAATTCAAAATGTGAATTTCAACTTTCTGAAAGGACAAAAAGATGTGCCTTGATGAGCTGATCAGCCTGGTATATTTAGAATTTGATTTCTGCAAAGTTTCACCCTTCAAAAGTGCCTTTTAGTCTTCCCGGATTCACTGAGGAGGAACCTGAATTATGGTTTGAGTTTCCTGGAGTTTTACCCAGCCAAAAATCTCGATCCAAATCTCTAAACTTCGATTTTTCCAAGGAGCTTCTAGCCGTGTCTTCAGATTTCATAAATTCCTATTTTTTAGGAAACCCTAATTTTTAGGGCCAAAACTGAAAGTGCTCATAATTGAATTCTAATTGGACAGATAGATTCACCATGCTGAGGAGAGTCAATATATCATATTACTTTTCCAAAATCTGTAGAGAGAAACCCAATAAACAAGAAACCTTGGTTTCCATCATTGCACAATGTCTTCTTCTCAAGTTAGCTCTGATACCATGTTAATTTTTTAGCATTAATTCAAGATAATCTAGGATCTTTACTAAGAGAATAACATGTACAGTATATCAATGCATATCAATCATAGCAAGCATGTCAATCATCACAAGAAGCAAACATAAGAGACAATAGACACACAGAGTTTCCGTGGGGAAAACCCTAAGGTGAAAAACCCCACAACTTCCTCAGAGATAGATACAACAATGATACAACCAAAGTACATAGAGATAGAATCCTCCTAGTAGCTGATCCTCCTCCTCACATGTGCGCCACTTTCCGAGTGAAGGAAGAGTGAGTTATGAAGTGATCAAAATAGAGATCGAGAGATCTCTATTTATAGTTGTCCTGACTGCCCAATAAACTTATGGGGCCGACTTGTCTAGCTTAGCACAATAACCTCATGTTACATTAATCCGGGATGACCCCTTACAAGGTGGTCCAATAACCCATTGGCAAGTTAACACACTTGCGACACTTGTCAATACAAATGACGACACTTCCCTATAGAGGAATAATACATCTCTATAGGAGTACAATAAATATATATATGAAATACATTCCGAAGTTGCATATACATCAACAAGGTAATTATTTCTGACCGGGACTCTAAGTTCACTAGAAATTTTGGACAACACTATTTAAAGGTTTAAATACTAAACTAAATTTTAGCACTTCTTTCCACCCACAAACTGATGGTCAAACAGAAAGGGTAAACCAGATTTTAGAAGACATGCTAAGAATGTATGTCAAAGATCAACCATCTAAGTGGGAAGATTATCTACATTTAGCAGAATTTGCATACAATAATCATTATCAAGCATCTGCTAAGTTAATTCCATTTGATATTTTGTATGGAAGAAAATGGTGTACTCCTATTTCTTGGGATAACCCTATAGACAGATTAATGCTAGGACCAGATTTATTGAAAGAAATGGAGCTAACCATGAAACAGGTTCAAGGTAACTTAAATGTTTCCCAAGATTGGAAAAAACGTTATGGAGATTTGAAATGCATTGAAAGAGAATTTCGGGTTGGAGACCATGTTTTTATAAAGGAAAAACCCAATAAAAGTTCTTTGAATCTTGGGAGTTGTGCTAAACTAGCACCAAGGTACTGTGGACCATTCGAAATCCTATCAAGGATTGGAGCTGTTGCATATCAATTGGCCTTGCCATCTAATTTAAAAATCCACAATGTTTTTCACATTTATGTTTTAAAGAAATATGTGCACAATGCTACTCATGTGCTAAATTGGAATGATATAGGTGGAGATCGAAGGAGATTTTCAGGTGGAACCGGACTGTATTCTCGACAGGAGGGAAATTATGCTTCGAAATCGTACCATAGGGAAGGTAAAGGTGCAATGGAAGCACCTTAGGGTCCTGATGAGCCAGTTCTATTTCGGGAAGGATTGGATGATGAATAAGCAACATCAAGGACGATATTGAGCTTAAGTGGGAGTGTTTGTAACATACTCTTTTTGCTAAAAAACATTTTATGTGGGAAACATTATGTTAACTTTTATTGTAAATTTTTATAATGGATAAGTGTCCAAGGATGACTGTAATTGCACAATATTTTATTATTTAATAAATTAAATAGGAGACAAACACCTAAGGGAACTGTTGAAATAGACTTTACTGACCCACTAAGTGGAATGGAATCTGGGGTAGAAGGCAATGGACAAGTGGTAGCATCATGATGCAACTAACTAGTTGTTGGTATGGGACAACTCCCTTGAAATGTGGTCATAGTGCCCTAGAAGGTGGGACTGGAGCTTGAGGCTCATTTATTTAAAACTGACCACTAAAGACCTAGGCAGTCTATATAAGAGCCATCGAATTATGAACTGAGGTTCATCACTTTTCCTGACAAGGAAATTTACCTTGGGGTTTTGCTGTGCTTGCACCCAAGAGATTCGATGAGGGGATATGTTGAGTTTGTTTGATCATGGTGTAATTCTGCCTATTATACTACTGAGTGCAGAAGTTATATTGCTGAGTGCAGAAGGCATATTTGAGTGCAGAAGGCATATTTGAGTGCAAAAGTTATATTGCTGAGTGCATAAGGAATATTTGAGTGCAGAAGTTACACTGTTGAGTGTAGAAGTTATATTAATGAGTGCCTTACTTCTACACATATTCCATCTACTTAGTGGTTCAGTAAGCAAGCTCGGGGGTCCAAAGGAAGCAAGTAGTTTGGCTGCTTCTTTTGGAAAAGGTTGGGAGGAATAGGCCTCCTTGGGTCTTTGTCGGCCCTATCTCCATTTACAGGTTCTACTTGTCTTTTTTAATTTTAAGTAGTTTAAATTTCTATCTGCAATTCTTGATTTACTGTTGTCAAGGGTATTATTAAACAAATATAATTATTTTAGTTTTTTGATCTAATTAGGATTCTGTATAGCAGTGATTATGTAAGATGAAGTGAATAAAATATTTCTCTACATTTTTTCCCATGCTAATGGAGCTGCATCATACTTTAGTACAGAGAAGAAATTAAGGTAGATAAATTGATAGGAAGATTGCCAAATGAATGAGAAGGTCAATACTATTGCATTCCATTAATTTTTCTTACCATTAATATTCTGTATTAAATAATATAATTCTATGTTTTTCTCTTATCATTCCTTTCATCAGTAAGTGTTTAAAGTTCATTGTATTTCTTTCACCAGTCTGTATTGAAAAATAACAGTTGTAAAAATATTATTTCCTAAGTACATAGTACAGTTATCCATTACTGCTAGACTGGTGAAATAAAGATCTCTTTTCAAAATATGAACCATTGTGAGGTTATTTAGTATTAATCTTTATAGACAGCATTCATTTCTTTTATATTATTTTATTATTTAAATTATAACTAATCCCATTTATATTTAACATAGATTTGATCTGTTCTCAATAGACTGTTTTCAACCACACCCTAAATATTGTATTATGTATTTTCTATCTTTATCAAGCACTACTTAAAATAGAGAATGACCGTTTTCTTTTAAGACATCTAATCCATGACACAGGAGGTACGAAACCCTTATTATTTATTTAATACAGTGAGTAAACCTTGCAAACCCTATTCAAGGAAAAACATCAATTTTTACTAATCCTTACAGGATTTAGCCGTGGGTATTAAACCCTTGTAAAACAACATAGTAATAGAGACGTGACTACAGCAAACTCAAATAATCAAAATTCTTTCATACATCACATAGCCAAGAGTCGATATTATCAACCTTTAACGTTTTCATTTGAAATTTAGCCATAGTTGACCTCACAAAAGAAGAAAGCCATAATTTCTTTTACAGTCACATTATTAGGTCAAAGCCCCATTGCATCCTTTAGTTTCGATTTAAAACTTAAAAACGTTTCATAAAAAACAATGAAGGCATAAACCCTGTAGGAGAGATACATTACGATAGTATGAACAGTAGAACAGTTTCAAACCTTGTATCTAAAACTTCTCATTTCATAAAACATATGAGCGTTAACCCTTCCAAAGAAATTTCTTTCAACTAAGAAACCCAGCAGCGAAACGCTATGAGGACTATCATCAAGTAGGCCACAGATCTCTATAAATTGATGCTACAATGAGACTTAGCAACGACGACCATATTCTCGGCCCAGAATCAAAATATTTGCTAAACATCAACTACAACCAATAGTGGCTAAGAGGGTGAACCAATGAGTCTTACCGTTGTAACGTAGTAACCCCTCAACTTTAGCAAGAAGACTTGCAGACGAAGAACACCTGCTAGTTAAACAAACATTAGATAAAGTATCACATTTTAGAAATGAAGAAACCATTGTATAAGAAACTAATAGAAGTAAATTTTGAAGCATTACCTCTGAGTTTCCTCTTGGTAGCAGAGCTACCATTGCCAACAAAAAACTAGAATCCGTCACCTCTTAAGGAACGACCGTGTTCAGTTATGAGATCTACCTTACACGCAGTGGAAAACAACCGACGGTCTAAAACCTACTACCACGAACTCTGAACCCTTTCAACCCACTAAAAATTATACAATAAGGGTTCGTCTCTAGGGCATAACTTGCTCAACCACAGGTCATGATATCGAATCCTGGGAAGTGTCCTCACCTTACCAGAAACCCTACAAGCTCGCAACCCATCGGCCTACCTCGAAACCCCACTCTTGCACATTGAATGAGAATTGCAATGAAAGAACTTACCAAAGGAGCGTTAGGGTATCGTCAACCTCGAGGAAGCTAGCACGTGAGAATCACCACATTGATTCCATGTAGACTTTCCATTCAAGCTTCTTTAATGCACTTTATGAATCTAGGATTATCGCAGTACTGAGAATCCCTGCTATGGGATCATGCATCGGGATTTACATATCTATATTACCCTAAGTTTCCCTTTGTTCAATCCTTGAAGCATTAACACGTTTAACCTGTCACAAAGGACTCAGAGTTAGGTCCGATATTATATCACCATGAATTTATCATTGTAATGTTTTATGATATGCTTGGTTTCCAAACTTTGTGGTATCGTAATTTATTTATTAATCACTCTTCATTTCATCACTATAAGTTATATAGCGGGACATATATATATATACATAAGACTAAAATATTACGCTATACATTATGTGAAATCACTTTTAACGAACCCTAAGCATGGTGTAAGGATTTCTTCGATTCATTATAAAGTTGAATGCATTATTACTCTATACATCATTTCTATCCATAGTTCTGACTTTAGCCCAAATACCTTGAATTGTTAGTTTGTATCAAAATGACTACTATGCTATCCGTTATATTACATAGAACTAAAAGACCAAGTATAGAGATACTTTAAAACACCTTAAAACGAGGCATTGCTTCTTTCACCCTGAAAATTACAGGAAGCATCATAATCCCGTAACTAATGCTTGATATTGAATTATGAAGTACATACTTTGTGTTGAGTGAATTATGGAAATGTAGACTCGTAGGAATAACATATTGTATATATAAGTGAAGAGCGACAATTTTAGATCTCACCCTGGGTTTCCTTTTTGGCGATCTTTTTCTATTTCATAACTGGAAAAATTTAATTGATGACGTTTAAATTTTGCACTTCTAAAATGTCCTTACTTGCGATCTGTGAGAAGAACGTTTCTAATGCTTTAGCATAAATGCTAAGTAAGCCTCGGGGTGCCATAGGGACCTCTCATCATCAAAAGAAAAGCAACAGTTAGCATATGTAATCTATAGCAAATAACATCATCATCATTTCATAATTTAAAACAGTTCACATGCAAAGTCACTTCCGCATTCTATTTTCTTTATGTCCTTTGATTTATTAAATCAATATTTATTGTATCTTCTGCTTAGTAAGTACAACATTAAATGCTACCTTAAAATTTTTTAATTTTTTGCAAATTTTCGGGATGTTACATGAAGACAAAGACTCATCCATAGTCATGGATCACATAGAGGTATGTATAATTTGGTTCTACAATGGTTAACTTATGAGTTATGTAGGTCATTGAAGAGAATAAGAAAAGCATTGCTAGACATAACTAGCAAAAATGATGACCAGGTATGTTTTTCCTATATCAAGTTACAATCCTACCCTATGTAAGGATCTTATACTTTTGTATGATTGATAATGATTACTCATGAAGTTACAAGTTTGAGTAATCTAGGGTTTATGCATATTATGTCTCTTACCTTGATTGATGATATGACTAACCAGAAGAGTTCTATGGTCAAATGTGAATATGCATGAGTAAGAGAAGTCTTCCCTGAAACTTTAAATGCTAATGCTTATTATCTGTGTTTGAAATGATCATGACTATACATGTTTAAGATTATTGTGTTTTGATAGTATTAAGATTATACTATTGAATGTATGATTATGTATGAGATCTCGAGGATAACACAATGATGATACTAGTAAGCATGCATAGTGATCGAGGATGGATATAAGTTCAAGGACAAGTAATCCAGGAAGCAAAGATCAAGATGGAGCACACTCCAGTAGTTCCTGCAAGGAAGAAATTATTGAGAGGGAGTCCACCCTACAAACAAACAAAGATAAGTATTTGAATTGTCATTTCTTGTATATTTGATTGTTTAAATAATACTATTCAATGATGTATATACTTATGTTCCTAGACTTAGGTTGTGTACTATGCATATTAGAATAATTGCATTAATGAACAGTATACTACTAATATGCATGTGATGGGTAAGTGGCCTATGGCACTGTACAACATTCCATTGCTACTTATCTAGAATGAAACCTCTTTGCTGACATGTTGGGGGTTGTGCACACTCTTAACATTGTTCTCGTAGAGATTGGAAGCCATCTAGAAAGTTACGGGATATGGATAAATGTTGTATTGAATCATTGGCTAAAATAATTGCATGATTGTATGACATATTTCTTTATGTGTAAGAATTTGTTTTGAAAACTATGAGATGTTTCTAATCATGCAATTTAACTTGTCTTATAGGAAAGATCGTATAACATCACCTACAAAAGAAGGACTGCAACATTTGTTCAGCAACAAAACTATCTATTGAAGAATCTAAAGTTCCCAGGATCTGGGATGAAGTGTAACGTACCCACCCTTGGACCTAGTGCAAGGAAGGGAACCTGATGCCATTCTATGGGGATTTTCATAATCTCAGCCATATTCATTAGATTCACAGCCATAAAAGAGATGTGTGCAGATGGAAAATCAAACAAACATGCACAACGGAAATGAACTCATCCACCCACATATTATATGACTGTTATTCAATTTAACACAGTCAACAAATTAACACGTTTGCAGAAGTAAACACAATACAAAATACTCATCTTGGTATAATGTTGTCCCAACAACTAGCTATGTCGCTGCAACGTTCCTATCAACCATAGGTCTCTGCCCAGCCTATATTATTTCAGCGCTCAGAGACCACCCCCGAGTTGGGCATGATATCTATAAGGAAAAGAGAACATTCAATCTCACACACAGCCAATTGGTCATTTCATCTCAGCCAAGCCAGTCCATAGCTGGGTTTATCAAGCTACATCTGAACCCTGGATGCTTGCACTCAAGCTCAAGCCAAAACAATGGATACCCATCTCAACGCCAACATTCTCTTACACCCCAAAACTCAGATATGGGCTCTCAAGCACACTTTCAGCAGTGGGACTTAGGAACTAGATAGACAGGGGTTTTCCCAAAAACATAGGCACACCAAAAATGGATTTGTGAGAAAGAAAATCATCCATAGGGAAGAAAACGATTTCTCCCACAGATATACAAGCAATCAGTGAGTCAAAACAACCCCGATGGTCCCAAATCGATTTCCCTTTCTTCCCCACTATTACACAACACAAAAACGCCCTTCCTGGTTAGGAGATTGAACAAAGACACAGTAAAACCATGGAGAAAAAAATGCCCAGCTAGCTCTAACTCGTGAGGGAGCAAGATTGATGATTGAATAATGGCTTGGGGGAAATTTCTTGGCTCCTTTCTTTCCCAAGAAGCCAAACACGAAAATATAGGAAGGGTGGCTTTCCCATACCCGAATTTGGACAGCCATACCTCCCATTCCCCAAGGCATTAACTACCTTAACCAACTCTTGGGAAAAATAAATGATTGGGTATAGAAGTCAACATGGGTAGTTGAGGGTTTGAATGGTTCTCTCATTGACACTTGGATTGGCTTGATTGGCCCCAAGGGTTTGAATGTTTTCCCTCCCAATTCCTTGTAAACATCATGCCCTCATCTCTTGTTGCATTGCATAGCTAGTTGTGGGCATTTATATTAAAATGCATATTTACAATTCCCATGGTTCACTAGCACATGGGTAGCATAATATCAAATACTTGCCTCTTCTAGATCGAGCATTCACTAGCGGGGCCTTGGCCTTGAGCTCCACGCTAGGAATCATACATAATATGCATAGATTATTTACATTATAGCCCAAAATATTACAAGGTAAAAATGGGGGACATTACATGAAGTAATGGAAGGATGCCATGATTCGTTGATCATGAAGAATGATGTTTGGGATGTAGTCCCAAGACCTGAAGGGAAGTTTGTTAGTGGATCTACAAGATCAAGCATGCTGCAGATGGAAGCATAGAAAAATAAAAAGTGAGGTTTGTAGCTCGTGGATTCTCCCAGAAAGAGGGAATATACTATGAAGAGACTTTTGCTCTTGTAGCTAGATACATTTCCATCAGATTAGTACTTTCTCTGGCTACAGTGATTAAATGGAATATACACCATATGGATGTCAAGACAAATTTCTTGAATGGTGTAGTCGAAGAGGAAGTGTATGTGGAGAAGCCAATCGGTTTTGAGACACATGCCAGAGGGACTCATGTGTGCAAACTAAAGAAAGCCCTGTATGGTTTGAAATAGGCACCCAGGACCTAGTACGATAGAATAGACAACTTCCTATCCAGTTTGGACTTTATTAAGAGTAAAGTGGATTCCAACCTTTATTACAAGGTTTTGGAAGGAAATCTAGTGATACTATTATTGTATGTGGATGAACTGTTTGTTATAGGTGAGGATAGATTGATTGCCGACACGAAGAGGAAGCTTGCTGCCGAGTTCGAGATGAAGGACTTGGGGATGTTTCACTACTTTCTAGGAATGGAGTTGTGGTAGAGTGCAGATAGAGTCTTCCTTGGACAAGGTAAGTATGCAGTAGAGATCCTGAAGAGGTTCAGGATGATGGACTGCAAGGCCATGGCCACACCTATGGCATTGAACATTCAACAAAATTTTCTTTCGAGAGGAACCAACGAGCATCGAAAGTGGGCATTGGTGGCGTGGGAGAAACTCTGCACTCCAAAGCTGGAAGGTGGTCTTGGCCCCAGGGACCTCGTCACCCTGAATGAAGTTCTCTGTGCCAAATTAATCTGGAGATGTTCCATCGAGAAATCCACGCCTTGGACAAATATTTGGATGCACAAATATGGAGACAGCATACAACATCATAAGCTCATTAGGAAAGACACCCATCCAACTGGTTCCCTCATCTGAAATTCGGTTTGGGATCAAAGGTGTAATGTCCCCATCTTGACCCTATTGCATTAAGATTGTAAATTATGTAAATATTGTTACTTAATCATGGTGAGGAGCTCAAGGCCAAGGTCCTGCCATTGATTTAGCATTTTTATGTATCGGCAATTAAAATTGGTGCATATGGCTCTTGTGCTAGATAGGCACAATGTAAATGGAGACATCATGTAAATATGAAATTTAATGAAATACCCACAACTAGCTATGCAATGCAACAAAGAGATGGGACATGATTCTACAAGGAATAGGGAGGGAAATTATTCAAACCCTTGAGCCCATGGTGCTAATCCATTTCATTGAGAAAACCCATAAATCCCAACTACCCATTTTGGGTTATGCACCCAATCATTTAATTCTTCGAAGAGTTCGTTGAGGTAGTTAATGCCTTGAGATTGGAGAGGTATGGCAGTCAATTTCGAGTATGGGAAAGCCACCAACCTGGAAAATCGTATTTGGTCTCCTTGGGCAAGAAAACACCCACGAAATGGTGCCCAAAGCCATTCTAAACCCATAGCCTTTTCCCTCTCATGCAGTCTGAGCTAGCTGTGCTTTCCCAATCACGTTTGTCACCATTTTTCTTGCATTTTCCATGTCCGGGAGCTCGTTTTTGTAATGTACAGCAGCTGGAAGAGGAGGGCCACGAATTGGGACTGTGATGGAGGTCTTTTTTGCCCCAAAATTCCCATGGATGTTTTTCTGAAAATGATTTCTGCTCTCCAGGGTTGTTTCCCCATCTTCCATTTTTTTGGGGGGGCTTTCCCATGTTTTTATGAACTGGTAGAAGCCCCATTTTGGACATCCCACTGAAGAAACATTTTTCTCATGCCCAGCAATTGTGGTTTTGCTGTTATGTGCATCCCTGTTTTGGTTTGAACCTGTGAGCAAGAGATTTGGAGTGGTAGTGGACAAAATTGGCTTGATAAACCTAGTGGAGGAAAATAACCCCTCAAGAAGATCAAGAGGTCTAGCTACTCTTCTATGCACACCTTGGACACTCTAAATAGGAAGGTATGGCCTAAGGGACTGTGCATTGGTGAAGGGGATACTTCCTTGAGTGGGGTGTGTAGGCATTGTGGGTGCCAAGCTAGATAGATCTCGTAGAGGTATCCATGGCTCTGTGCTTGAGCTCACTAGCTTAGCAATTCTTCCTTTCCATTTCCTAGCAGCCTGATAAACCCAATTGTAGATTGGCTTGGCTCATTTTGGTGTATGTTTGGCTATGTGTGAGTCTGTTGTTCCCTGGTTCCTTGTAGAAATCATGCCCAGATCGGGGGTGGCAGTTGCATCAAGAGATTGATTAGAACAACTGGCCTATGGTTGGGAGGAATGTTGCAGTTGCATAGCTAGTTGCTCAGGGACTACTTTGTTTCAAGATAAGTACTCTTATGTGCTAATTCTGTATTGTTTCAATGGATGAATGACATGAATATCTTGAATGTATGATGGATGTGGAATAGAACTTAATTCTGCTGTGTTTTCAAATATTTATGCATTTTCATATGTCCATCTTCATTTTATATGAATGTTTGTTTACTAAGTATGGGGCTAGATGTCCAGTATTTTCATTAGTGTTCTCTCCATAGCCTTGGTAGGATGGGAGGGACATTACAAAAGGGATCTCATTCACAAGCATAACTTCTATGAATTTAGAGATGGAAACAGAGCACTCTTCTGAGAGGACACTTGGAATCAGATGTCATCACTACAACAACTCAATGGCTTGGAAGAACTATAGATTCACACTCAATAGCAAGGCAAGCACCGTATAACATAGTACTAGGAGCCTTCTGACAACAACGACACCTAGCAATCATGGACAACAAAAGAACATTGGAACTGGAACTTCGACAACGAAGTGGGGAAAGCCTTTTGGGAAGCTCTCAACTCAAGAAATATCTTGATCTCAGACAGGATAGACAAGCTCAGGTGGGGACACTAATAGAAAGGTTATTTCACCATAAAAGAATCCTAAAACCTAACTCTTCCCACTCCCTTACTTCCCAAGGACTCGATTTTGACAAAGATTTGGGACACACACATATGGACAAAAGTCTAAACTTTCCTCTGGTTAGTGGCGAGGAAAAAATCCTTACTTGGGACCAGCTTATAAGACAGGATTTTGAAGGACTATCAATTTGCGTCTTATGCAACCAAAATGGAGAAAACCAAGAGCATCTGCTCAACAACTGTATCTTCGCCTCCACCCTCTAGGATTGGGGTGAATCTATATTTCGCCACTCCAACAGGCACAGCGAAAATGTCACTACCACCCATTGTGACTGGCACTCGACTCCCTTCTCCAGTCCCATCTTGAACCGATTATGGATACTCTTCCCAAGATTTGTTTTATGGAACATTTAGAAAGAGCGCAATAGAATAATTTTCCTTGGCACCTCTCTTCCCCTAACTTACATCCAACCTCACATTCAAGCCAACCTTTAGGAAACAATTATGTTAGAATCTTGGTCAGACTCAGAACATGCTTGTCCGCCCCAAGAAAGAATCATCATGACAGATTGGAATTTCAATCTTAACTCTATCCATCCCCGAACCTATCCCCCCTGCTTCCATCTGCATCCCCTCCTCTTGGACCCCTCCAATTGATATCCTCATCAAGTTTAATTTCGACGGAGCCTCCAAAGGAAATCCTAGACCTGCAGGTCTCAGAGGAGGATTCAGAAATGGCAAAGGAGAGATCATGCATATCTACATTGAATACATTAGGTACACTACCAACAATGTGGCAGAATTGTTTTCTTTAAACACTAGCTTGAAAATAGCCCGCAGAGAAGGCCGGACAATGCTAATAATTGAAGGTGATTCGGAAATCATCGCCAACACAGCTCACAGACTTCAGTGCGGCACCAACTTGGCCAAGCTAACCAAACATTGGTGACTGGAATGGATCAAGGAACAGCTGTAGGAACATATTTACCACTTTCAAGATCTCAACGTTAACCATGTTCGCCACACAACCAACAAGCTAGCTGATCATTTAGCCAATCATGGAGCTATCCCTTCTAATAACATAAAGGAATCCCCTTGGCTTAACATCAGGGAGAAACTGCTCAAAAAGCAATTAAAGGACATAGCAATTCAAGATCTATCTCCCCCACCGTGGGTGATTAGTGCGGGCCTTCCCACAAGGACTAATGCCAACCTTGAGAGAGACAAGCACCCACCAGCCAAGGGGCCAGGCACGTGACAGCCAATGCAACCCATGCATCCACTCATCCCGCCCACGTGTCAAGGACACCGACATAAGGTTGGCTTGTTAAGTCACAACCCCCCTGACCTGCTCCATTCTTCGGTCTGGGCTTCAAGATGCCATCATTCTCCGGTCAGGGCATTAAGCAGTTTAATGGTTCCCGCATGTATGCACTCCCATCTCTGTACTCCACCTCCAGCCTGAGTTACTGCCATAATTGATTTGGAACCCTGAAGGAGTATTCATATGCGCAGCAGCAGGAGGAAGACACATGGTTCGCAAGGCTTGCAAGGTAACAGAATCCTACTAATTGATAGAAGTCTAACCCTCTGCAACACGATCTTGATTTGGGGAGGATCCACCTACAACCTGAACTCCGCTTTTGTTAAAATGTTGCCTGAGAAGAGACCGTATATCTGATGAAAAACAAATCCGACCCGCCCCTCGCCTGGAATGCTAGTAAGTTTTATGAGGGGAGCTGTTTGGAAGGCATGCAGGTTTAAGCATGAAATTCCGCCGAAAGCTCAAGTAGAAATTCAGGAGGCAGAGTATGTTGCAATGGTGACTAGAGGGTGTCTGTCAAACACTGAAATTCAAAATGAATTTGTGGCTTTAGTCCTGGACCTTGAGAACACTAGGGACCGAACTACTCTGTACCAAAAAATCTTGGATTACCATTGGCAACAGAAGGCAGTTCTTGGGAAGGATTTAGTAGAAAGAGGGGAATCACATGCTAAAATCCTCCTTCAGTAAGATGAGATGGTCCTCCTCCTCACGCAAATCATTCAGAGTCAGAAGCAAATTGTTGAGCGACTGGGAATCGATCTCGCCGGTTTCCATGTCGGCAAGATTGGTTAGATCATTAGTCTAGTTTCAGACTCTATCTTATTTAGTTTTCTAGCTAGCATTTCAAACTCTATTACGGTTATTTTACACTTCTAGTTAAAATGGAGGTTATTCTCAAAACTCGTAGTTGCAGTCTTAACTCTGAATTTGGGTTTGTTTTCTCTATTTTTGGAAGGCTTTATAAACTTCTTTATTTTTGTCCCGGGTCTTTTTTCTCAGCTATGAGAAGGACCTGTAAACTGTTGTTTATGTTGATGAATGAAATATAAGGATCCATGCTAACTTACAAAAAAAAAAAAAGGATCTAGGGGTATTACAACAGAAGCAATGCAAGACATAATCCAGTTTGTGACAAGAATGGGAAGAAGAAATCTAAGGTACACCGAGTCAACCTGGTCATAATCCTTCACTAAATCCATGTTCAACATAAGAGAATAAATATTTGTTTGATTGATTGTATGCATGACTTTCTGAGTAATGCCAATGGCATCCAGTATTTGTATATTATCCAAAAACCAAATTGTTCTAAAGACATCCTTCTAGAAACGAAATGCTTGATTCTATTTGAAATAATTTTAGTGATGATCTCCTGTGCCAAGTTGCATAAAGCAATCGGTCTAAAGTCACTAAAAGAAAGAGGTTTGTTGCATTTAAGAATAAGATTGAGGAAGGTAGAATTTAAGGCACCAGAAACAAAAACTTCCATACTTGATTACTCCACCATGGTAAGAAGATCCTCCCCCATCACATCTAAGAAGGAAAGAAAGAGTTCCACAGTCCAAGCATCTGGACTTGGACTCTTATCCTTAGAAAACTATTTTAGTACATCTTCAATTTTACCTATATTGACAGGACTACCAATGTCTTCACCTTCCTCGCGATCTAAGAAGGTAGGTAAATGAATGATCACTTTTAATTGGGATTCAATCTAACAAGAACCAGGATCCTTAAATGTCTCAAAGAAGTAGGATTTTTCCATATATTTTTAAATCTGTTTTATTTTTAACCACACGACCTCTCTCATAAATCATCTCCCATATAATATTAAAATTTCTTCTATAAGAAGCATAATTGTGAAAACATCTTGTATTACTGTCACCAAGTGCCACCCACAGAACTACCACACTTCTATAAATATGTATCAAACAATCCTCATAAACTATAAACCTTTATATTTACAACTTCAATAATAATAAAACTTTTAAAGAATGAGTAATATATTGTTTACTTTATATTGGTTAAGAATACATAAACTTAATAAACAACAAATTTACTACATTACTTATTTATAACATATATCTGAATAATAAAACCTTAGTAATAATACTTGGTCTTGAAAATAATTGTAAATAGGTGAACCTGGTCACGTGGGATAAAAAAGAGTTCATCTTTGAAACTCTTGTCATCCATGTTATCTTATACAGTTGTGAAGTATGGGGGTGCAACATTTCTAGAGAATCTCGGACAAAAATTGAGCAAATCTAGAAGCGGTTTATAACTTATAACCTCAAAATTAAAAGCAATACGCCTTAGCCTATATTCCTCATAGAAGTGGGTATTTCCCCCATCGACAACATGGCTATGACTAGGTACTTGATGTATAAGCACAAGATAAATAACATGGGAAACGAGAGACTTCCTAAAATTGCTTTAAAATCAAGTCAAAACAAACTACGCCTCAAACGGATTTGGTGTAGAGATACGATGGCTTGGTTAAACCATTGGGGCATCGATAATGTCAAAAATATTATCACCTTTAAGTTTAAAAAGAAATTGTAGTGCAAGGAAAATTTAGCGGATAAGAAAAAACTAAGATACTATAAGGAGGTCATTAACCCTAATTTGGAAGATCAGAAATGTCTATCGAGAGTAACTAGTTGAAAGATGAAAATTAATATAGCCAAGATTAGAACGAATTCCCATGAGCTTCATAGTGAAACAGAGCGTTGGTCTATTCCCAAAACTTCATGGGCGGAAAGGGTTTGCCATCTTTGTGAGTTTATGAGTGTTGAGGATGAAAATCACTTTCTCTTAGATTGCCCTGCTTACACCCACATTAGATATGAGTTTCATAGTATTTGCTACAATACAAGTCTTGTTAACCTTCTAACTTGCGGAAACTATAGTGAGCTTGGAAAGCTTCTTACAAAGCTTTTTAAGCATAAGAACTCAAATTTAAAGCAAACCAAGTAATAACCTTTTTAAGGTCGGATAGAACAAAGTTGATCTCAATGGACGTTAATCATCATCATCATCACATATATTAAAAAATACATATATAAGAGAGCATTATATACATTATATTTGCTAGATACACATTTTTAAATGTATTAGATTTATATTTAACAAATGCAGAGAGCATTATATACATTATATTTACTAGATACACATTTTTAAATGTATAAGATTTATATTTAACAAATGCTTAAATGTATTAGGTTTATCCCATTAAAATTTATTTTATTAAAGTTTTGGTGTATTATATTTATTAAATTAAGTTTACATTTATTAGATTTATTTTATAAATTTAGTTTATTTATTTCCTATAAATTATGTATTTTATTATTTTTTTAATTCGCAACTTAAATTAAAGAACCAAAACAAACATATATATATATATATAAGATATCCAACTTGATCTTCCATGCATTTTTGCCAAAATAGAAACTACACTAGCCTATGGAGGACACATATGTCAGCTTGAGTAGCAGTCATGAGAATTATAAAATAGGGAAACCAAAATAGCCCACGAAAGTTGGAAAGTAGTGATCATGATTTACACTGAAGAATAAAACTAATTAATAGGAGAATTGTGAACCTGAGACTTGCCTCCGCTTTCTCTGTTGGTTGGTGCGTGACTTGGAGCGGTGCATTAACTTCTTCGTCCAAGAGATTGAGTTTCTCATGTCCCGTGTATCATTAGGTAAATTTATTCTTTATTTTATAGTTAATTTTTATTTTATTTTGTTTTTAACTTGTAATTTATTTTATTTAGTTTTACATTTGTATTTTTTTCATAAGTAATTTGTATTATTTATAATTTGTAAGTTAACAATTAAATTTATAAATTAAGATGTAATTTGTAAATTTATTTTTTTTAATTTATAAATTTTTATTTTCAAATTCACAGTTATCATTTCTTATTTTTAAAATTATAATTATAATGGTATATACTTTTATTTTAAAATAAATATGGTTGTCATAGTAATAATGAAGTTATAATTTTTTATTATTGATAATGATATTTTTATTTTTTAAATTATAATTACATATATTTTAATTTTAACATAAATATGGTTTAATAGTAATATGATGTTAACTTTAAAATATTGTAAGTAGAAAGAATTTGTCATTTTTACGAATGTACACCTATATTAAAATGCAATTTTATAATCTTTAGTACAATATAAACCTTCTTACATGTCAAAATTATAACCACTTAAAAATACTTCTAAGTTTTTTAAACATAAAAATAAAATTTTACAACAAATCAACTAATTATTTTTTAAGATTCAATAAAAAGTTGATCTCAAAACTACTATCATCATTATCAACAATAATAAAACTTTAAATTTTAATACAATATATATTAAAAAAATATACATACACTAAGTCATTGACCATAGTTAAAACTCATTAAGTAATTGTAACTGAGGAATCTAGTCCAGAATGGAAGAAAGAAGAGTCCAAAATGGAGGAATGGACTCCAACCAGCGCGCAAGGAAATACACCTTGCTCAAAAGATAGTGGGTTCAAAAGACAGTGGGTTACGGACAAGGCATAACTAATGGCCAACAAATATACGATATTTTGGACTAGAGTTTGTTCAGTTGAAAATGTTCGTTTGGAGATGGAGATGTGGTATATGTAAATGTAGTTTGGGAGTAAGTTAAATTTTAGATGATTTGTATTTTTGTGGAATCAAGGTGATGTGTTTTATTGTTAAAATTGCAATTTTGATTGTTTAGATTGCAGAAATAGATTCAGGATTCTTGAAGGACACCTTAATTATGCAATTCCAACAACCCTAAATTACCATTTCAACAATTTGAACTAGAGTTTGACCAAACAAAATCACCAAATTCACTTAGGTGCAAATCTTCTAAAATTTAACTTACTATGTTTGTTTAAATATAGAAATGAAGGCACATGGTAGACAAAGACATAAACACAGGAAAAGAGCCAATCTACAAAGGCCTGTGATAACTGGCACTCAAATCGCTCCTCGTGGCGGAAAATTTTCCAGTGAGGCACAGTTCCACCCTTTTAGTTATTTTTTTGGAATTTCAAAGATCTGGGTCATCTTAACCCAAAATCTCTATGGGCACAATTCCATGGCATAGTTCCGCAATAAATGAGGTGGAACTGCACCAATTTTTATAACAAGATCTAAAGATCAAATCACCGAAAAAATAGAGCAATTTGAATGCCAGTTATCCCACGCCATCTACAGACAGTTAGTTGACCGACCACTTGGGCAGAAATCCACCTTTAACTTGGGTAACAAGCCACAAACCCAATCAAACCCTTGTAATAAATCGTTAGTCTTCAAACAGAATGCAGGTATATCAGCGCTTGTTTGACTGAGACCGCCGTGTGTCTCGCCGGAGAGCAGACTCGATCGGAAATAAAAACCCTACGTTAAATATGTACTCAGCAGTTTGTTTATTTAGTGCTGGTGCAGGATTATCTGTCGTTAGTTCAAATCCAAGGACTAGTGCACATCTAACCAATCATAATTCCACAGTAACGCATTAAATGCGCTTATGTAGGATGCTTATTGAGCAGTGAGCACCTCAAAACCCTGCAGTGAAATCAAAATGATTTCAATAACGGCAATGTAGAAACAATTAAGCGACAGACACCCAGAACCTTTGTGTCAACTTATGCGGCTCATACGAATAATATATCTTTGTGTCCATGGGTATCAGTAATACTACCAGTTATAACTGGATCAATAACGACATAAGTGTCACAGACCTCCCCCGGCTCCTTGAACAGATTCGCTAGCATTTCTGCGTGGCCGTCATAACAACGGCCATCTATGGGCACCGTGTATTCAGAAACGTGCTGGTTTGGTTTCAGAAACCCGACGCTCAACTCCTCTTAGCCTATAATTCTATTAAAAGATCACATTTGAAAATTATGTTGCAGATGCATAAAAGAATAAAAAAATCCCAGCAAACTGTAAATTAATTTCTCACATTTCACATTCCATATATCACAAGGTCACATCGAAAACTTGATGATGTTAAAGATGACATTTTACTTATTGTAAAAATTCAAAATAGTTTAAGAGATGGAATGAGCACCACAATGTGAAGCGCAAAACTCTATGGATTGTTTTCAAAACGCAAAAAGGTCCCATATAAAATTACTTTTTATGCAATTATTTATACGAGCTATAAAGGATCTTTCCATAAAACATTTGCATTTCATTCCAGTTTCTATTACGTCATTGGAAATCAACACACTTTAAACAGGGGATTGCCAGCTACAGGGGAGATTCACAAAAACCTTATTCAGACTAAATCACTGCATATTGAACAGGGGAATGCCAGCCAGACTAAATCACTGCATATTGAACAGGGGAATGCCAGCCACAGTAGAGGAGAGATTCACCAAAACCTTCTTCAGACTAAATCAATGCACAATGAACAGGGAAATGGCACCTAAAGCACAGGCGAGATTCACCAAAACCCTATTCAGACTTATTCACATGAAACAGCAAGAATTCAAAAGCTGAACCTGACCACATGAATAAAAAGACAAGCTATGGATAACATCCATCATTAAGATAATAATATAGATCTCTGTCCTCATTTTATAAGGGTGACATGGGTTGCTCTAATTGCCAGCAGGAGGTGATATAAATGTGGCTCTCCTAGCCAGTATAAATTCCACCTGCTTGGACAGATCAGGCATAACATCTTTCACTCCATCGGACTTACAGAATCGGTCCATCCATGCGCTTAGCAACGGCATTTTCTCGTGAGCTATTAAAACAGTATCCGTAGCCTTTTCGAGGCCTTTGATAAACGCTGACGTAGAACCCAATGCGATGTCAAGCAAACCTATCTCATCTCCTCCAAAATACGGTTTTCCTGAGAAGCAGCTGTTCGTTCGCAGAGCTTCCTCGAGCAAAAGAGTGTTTGTAACGAAATCTTCAGCTACTTTCTGTAGCTGCTCGCCCTGGCCTCTGAAAAGTCCTCGAATACATGGAAGGAGCTGAGGCCACACATATTAAACATGAGCGTATTAGTTACAGAATAGAAAAAAAGTAATGGAAACTTTTAAAAACACAAATAGCAGATGAGGAAAAGGTCAGTGATTAGGAATGAATGAAAAATTACCTTATCGTCTACAAAGGCAGCCCAGAATCGGGCAGTGGCTCGGTCATACGGATCTTTGGGCATAAGATTAGGCGCCTTAGTGTCCCATGCGTCCTGGATGTACTGCACAATAATCAAAGATTCACAAACAGGCTTGCCATTGTGGATGAGCACTGGAATCTTCTTGTGAACGGGGTTTGATTGCAGCAGCAACTGGCTCTTATTATGCATAACATCCTCATCCTCTTCAATGAACTGGTAATCGATCCCTTTAAGAGCAAGTGCTATGCGAACCCGCAGCACGAAGGGACTGAAATTCGTACCTAGGAGCTTCAATCCACAAGCCTCTGTCGCCATTGCACCGAAAATGTAGTGTAACGTAATGAATTTTTGCTGAGTTATATGTATCTGCCTTAATTTCTATCTCGGAATGCCATGCTAATTCACCGACCCGTATTTATATAGGCGTCGCAAAGCCAAGAGTCCCGATCTTGCACGAAAGCTACTTGCTTCGCGGAATCGGAGAAGGTCCACAGAGACTAAAAATCCCATTAAATTATAATACGAAATTAAAAGTAGAGCGCGCAGACGTAATGCATGATGTCACTAGATGGTCTCTAATTCGCACATTTGCATTACAGTTTTGAGTGTTTATCTGGAATTGTCAAAGTCAGAATTGATGGCTGCCGCTCTTACTATGGTCAGACGCCCATAGAGAGGCCTTGGCACACGGGTTCCGCGAACTATGGTTGGGTCGGTTGCATTACTTTAATCATCTAGTGATGGAATTTGATGGGTTAATTCCACATCACGTGACAATTTAATCGTCAAATATGGTTAACACTTCATCCGGAGCGTTAAAAAGAAATGGATTTATAATGACAATTTTAACTAGTGTCAATCATTTATGATTCCAACCCTGTGTCAATCATATAAAATTCCAACTCTGATCTGAATAGCTTCAGATCGGAGTTGAGATTTAACCACGGACTCTTCGAGATGCTTCGATATATTTAAAATCTAAGTAACCAACATTAAAAAATATCAGTCACACTTTACAATTCTTTATTTAAAATAATGTTTTATTTATTTATTTTTTTTTAACTTTTAAAATTTAAGTAACCAACCAACTTGGAGCACTGAAAAATGTCCCATCACACTTTACAATCCCAATGAAATGATTGAATTTAACAATATTGATTCAATTCAACAATATTGGCTCACCGTCATTTAATTATATAACCTCTTACTAATTTGGCTAATGAAATGACAGGTCATCTTCGTATATTTAGCCAGACGCCAAAACGCCCTGCCAAATTCTCTTATCCGCGTCGTGGATAATTACTAAATTATTTATATTCGTATAATGTACGAAATATACCAAAGAAAAAGCTCACTGAAGTTATTGAAAACAATGAGTGCAACAAAGATGTGACACATTACCATCTCTAGTGTGTTTCTCATGGATTGCGTAAATTAATTTGATCTCCCCATTTTCTAACCATTAGATTTTATACATGTCGATGGTAGTTATACTGCAATCGCTTTTGAGTGAAAGTTTTTTTTTTATTCTATTAATTTTATTGTTGTTTTTAAAAAAAATTCAAATGTTTCATATAAAATAAATATAAAATAAAAATTTTACAAAATAAAAAATTATTTTTGAAAATTTTCCAATTAATATTTTTATTTTTCTATTGGTAAGTATTTATGAAATAAGAAATTTTATCTAGTTTCCATCGAGTTAAAATCTAATTGATGCTTGATTCCAATAAAGAATAACAAAGTCAACATTTTCTGTTGAAAATAATAATAAACTTACACATTTCAATTAAAGAAAAGCGACAGTTACCTAACATAAATACGAAAATTGTCCCAAAAAAAAGCTCACAACCTTCCTTGTATCCAATAAAATTGTTCAACATAGTTAAAATTTAAATGTTGAAGGTGCTGGAATCGCCCCTCTTTTGTAATATATATTTTTCTATTTTTCGTAAAAACACTCTAATACATATTTTATAATTACTTCAAAATTTAATAAAAATTAAAGATTTAAAAAAAATTTAAAAAGCTTTTAGAATTATATTTTTTATATTTGATAATTATTTTAAGTTTTAAAATAAACACAACTAATATACTAAAATATTTTAAAAAAATGTAAGTGTTAATTTACTTTACAATATCTTTTACATAATAAGTAGGTATTAAGCAACTATATTGTTTATAATGTACTTTAGTACACTAATGTACATCTCAAACTATGCAACATTTTTTACCTTTGTATTAATGTATAATGTTTACTAAAAATCACTCATTAAAGTATGAAGGACTATGTAGACCATAAATAGCTCATGAGATTATGAAGGGCTATGTAGACTTTAAATCACTCATCATGTTTACTCAAAATTGCTCATAAGTCTATGAAGGGCTACTCAATCCTCACATCACTCATAGAGCTCTAAATGGCCATGTATGCTAGCTAATGCATAAAATTTACCAAAAATTACTCACGAGACTATATAGCCTTTCATTTTCTTATTAGTGATTTTTGGTAAAGATTATACACTCAATTATGACCAATTTAATTATTTATAACTTTCATATTAAAAAAATCAAAACCAAATAAATGCAATTTTATAAAAACAAAATATTTGTCTCACCATATTTATAAATATTTATGTTTATTTACCAATGAATACTTATTTTTAATAAAAATATTATTTTCATATTCTTTCTTCCATGTATTAAGTCTCTAGACTTCATTTCACCATATTTATAGATATTTATGTTTATTTACCAATGAATACTTATTTTTAATAAAAATATTATTTTCATATTCTTTTTTCCATGTATTAAGTCTCTAGACTTCATTTCTAAGCTATTGACTAAATTAGCTATAAATTAACTACAAACTAATACCACTATTTATCCAATATAACACTCTAATACATACATTGGGTAAAAAAATTATTTTCATATTCTCCCATTTAAATGTAGTAATATATTTTATAATTACTTTGATATTTAGCTTTTGGAATTATATTTTTTTATATTTGATAGTTATTCTCATTTTTAAACTAAACACAACTAATATACTAAAACATTAAAAAAAAATTAAGTGCTAATTTATTTTATAATGTTTTTTACATAAAAGGGAGGTACTAAGCAACTATGTTGCTTATTCCATTTGTTTTTAAAATATTATTAAAAGTGAAATGAAGTTACTTTGAAATAAAAAAAAATTCACGATGTTGATGCAAAAATTGAAATTAAAACAGTGTAAGGTAAGGTTTCCAACCACTATGAAGAATAATAATTGAGACAACATAAATTTTAATCAAGAATTTAAGAAAAACCTTGAAAGAATAGAAAAAAGTGAAATATAAAACAATGTTAAAATAAAATAAATAAAATAATGTAAAAATAAATAAAGAGTAAAATGATGTAGAAAAATTAAAAAAGTAAATCAATGTTAAATAGTTAAAGTATTAAATATTTAAGTGTTGTATTGGGATCACTTTAAAACACATGTTTATAAATCTATGGGTTATTTTTTATATTTATTTTATAATTGTTTATTTGGAATTGGGAACGAATTCCATAGAATCAATCTAACAGTACACTTGTCTCATCCTTGTGCAATCTAGAAAATGGATATGCACTAGTCCACCCCAAATTCTAAAATATAAACACCTATCAGTTGAGGTCGAGGGTTCAATTCTCTGGGTCCTCCGAGTTAAAGAACTCGAGTTTGGTGCCATAGATACGATAAAAAATAGCCTAAAAAGGTGAGGCCCCTTCACATGGGCACCTTGGATTGCTTCTTCAAGGATGCAATGACCCCATCTTGGAGAATGAACCACATTGAAAAAAAACTATTAAAAATAGATATCCTACAAAAACGTATATCTTATCCATTAAATTTTATCTTATTGTATAAATAATCACTACTTTTTATTGTATTTTATAGACAATGAAGTTGATTATCTACTTAAAAAACTATAATAAAAACAGTTTGACATAATTATACTACTAATTATGTTTAACTTGCATACGACCACCATCTAGAGCTTTACATTACCATGCATCTTAAAAGCCACGATATATATCACTTGCATATCAGGAATTTATCAACCAAGGGTAAAACAAGATATTGTAAAAGAAAATGTGAAATAGACATTTCTATAGCAAGTGAATTTACAATTAAAGCACGGTTATAAATTATTTATCATAAAGTTATTACTATGTTCCTATACAGGAAGAATATAGTATATTAATTAATATAATATATACAACACAACAAAGTTATATATATATATATATATATATATATATATATATATATATATGTGATTAAACAAGGTTTTGAGAATGTTTTTCAATTACTTGGAAAACAGTTCAAAGACGAGGCACAAAAGCTAAAACCTGAGTTTAATAGTTTCTGGCTAGAATCAACATTATTAATTTTGTTTTCCAATGTATAATGGCATTGTAGCTTGGATGGATGTTTGCTTTGTTGATGTATTTGTAACTTCGGAATGTATTTCAGATATGTATATTGTATTCCTATAGAAATGTTATTATTCCTCTATATGGAAGTGTCGTCATTTATATTGTAAGTGTCGTAACTTATACTTGATTGGTTATTAGACCACCTTGATGGGGTCGCCCCTGTATAAGTCATGTGGATTAAAGGGTTATTAGACCACCCTATTGGGAGTCGGCCCTGTCAACATTATATTATGTGATTAAGTTGAGGCCGACCTAGTAAGGTTATTAGGCAAGTCAAAGTCATGTATAAATAGAGTGCGGGAGGCTCTTTATTTGATCATTTACTTTCTCACTCATACACTCATTGGAGAGTGGCACACTAGTGGAGGAGGATAAGCTGCTGCTAGGAGACCATCTCTTATGCTTGGGTTTTGTATCATTGCTCTATCTATCTCTAAGGAAGTTATTGGGGTTTTTCACCTTCTTGGTTTTCCCCAAGGAAACTCTGTGTGTCTATTGTCTCATGTGATTACTTGTTGTTATTGATATGCTTGATATGCTGTACATGTTATTCTCTCAGTAAAGATCCTAGAGTATGTTGAATTAATGCTCAAAAAGTTAACATGGAATTAGAGCTAACCTGAGAAGAAGACACTGTATAGTTGCGGAAGCTAGGGCTTCTTGTTTTTTTGGGTTTCTCTCCATAGATATTGAAAGGAAGGAGACTAGATTGACTCTCCTCAGTAAGGGGCATCTTTCTGTCCAATCATAATTCAATTTTGAGCACTTTCAGTTCTGGCCCTAAAAATTAGGGTTTCCACAAAAAGTGGAATTTCTAAAATCTGAGACCACGGCTGGAAGCTCCTTGGAAAAATCAAATTTTAGAGATTTGTATCAAACTTTTTGGTTGGGTGAAGCCCCAGGAAATTCAAACCCTAGCTTGGGGTCCTCTCTAGTGAAGCCAAAAATTAGGGTTTCTGCAAAAGTTGGAATTTCTTAAATCTGAGACCATGGCCGGAAGCTCCTTGGAAAAATCTAAGTTTAGATCCTTGGATTGAGCTTTTTGGTTGGGTGAATCTCCAGGAAATTCAAACCCTAGTTTGGGGTCCTCTCTAGTGAAGCTGAAAATTAGGGTTCCTGCAAAAGTTGGAATTTCTGAAATCTGAGACTATGGCTGGAAGCTCCTCTGAAAAATCAAAGTTTAGGGACCAAGACCGAACTTTTTGGATGGGTGAAGCTCTAGTAAAATCAAACTCTAATTCAGGGTCCTCCCTAGTGAATCCAGAAGTTTGAAAAACAAATTTGAGGGGTGAAACTTTGCAGTTTTCAAATTCTTAGTATACCAGCTTGATTGGCTCATCAAGGTGCATCTTTCTAGGGCAAAAACATGAAGTTGGGAAAGAATTTTGGCTTGTTTTTGACAAAAAAACTGCTAATTTTTATGTTTTTCAACTTCGACCTCTTCAAACCCATATCTCCCTTAGGAATTTCAACTTGAAGTAAACACAAAGGTTTTACATAATTGAATTAGGTTTCTACTCGTATTTTGTTTAATTTTTTTTATGGACATATCGTGGGACAAATTTGTTGTCAACAAATGACATATACTTGAAAAGTTTAGGTATGGATAATGAGTGACCTGTGTTGACGGCGGTTTTTTAATAGATGGTTATTCATTTTAGGGAAAAAATTGTATGCTAATAATCTACACACACTAAACTTGATCCTATACTATATTTCTAGTTTATTAAGACTTGGGAACTATTTTTTATTATTTATAGAAACAACGTATGTTCAGAAAATGGTGCATTACCAACACATGTTTTTGTCTTCACATTTTCTTTCAAATGTTACTCTTATCAAAGAAACTAAAACCAACCCATTGAAGAGGACACTTCAAGGAACATCCTTTTATTTTTTAAAATTTTTTTGGCTTCGTCATTGTGATGATATTGAATTTTCATTGTGACTGATCTTTCAGACACTTAATCTTTTAATGATAAAGTTTAGTAAAAAAATAGAAAAAAATAGTAATCCTAAATGAAATTGAAAAAAACTTATATTACTAGAAAGTAGATTGAATGATGAATCTATTGGTATAAACTCTGACATGTAATTCTCATGTTTTGCAATGGTCTGACCTTGTTAAAGTGACACATTTCTGAATTCTGCAGAAATGGTGCTGGAATTGTTGACCAGAAACTCTCGGCCTAGAGTTTTTTTAAACTCTCAGCCCAAAGTTTGAACTCTCAAAACTCTTGGCCTAGAGTTTTTGAAACTCTCGGCCTAGAGTTTCAGTTTGACTTTTTTTTGCGTGATCATCCACCCGCGCTCCGTTTTTTTCACTCTGTTTGTCACAGAAGTGTTTCCCAGGTTCGCAATTTCACCCTCTATCCTTTCAGAAGTTTGAAATTCAAAGTTTAAAGTTTTTAGGGTTTCTTTGACAAACCCTAATCCAGCTCCAGATCCAGTTTTCAGCAAATCAAGTGGTAAGACCTAATAACTTTTCTATTTCCATTTGAAGTGCTTCTTAAGATGTCTCACCACACCAAGCTTGAGGATAAGCTTGAAAGGGGTGTGAAAATCCTCATAGCAGATCTAAGAGATGATGTATACCTCACAAGAGAATAATTATGATTAAGCAGGAAAATAGAAGAAGAGTGGCCAATGCAGTATAATGAGAAACAGAATGATAATACAGTAGAACTCATATAGAAGCAAAAATACTTCACACACACTAATTAATTAATCACAATATGGACAAATAAATAGTACAATGCATGAGGATTCGAATGCCAAGGTGGCAATTCGAATTAAACTTCATGGAGTGATCAAAAGATCACTGGAGTGTCATTGGAGCACAACTAGTGGTCTATCTCATCATCGGTGGAGTCATCAATGCACAAGTAACTGTCAACCATCAGTCAAACTGAGTCTAACTGAGTGTAGTAGGTGTAACTGAATGTAACTGGCACATGGAGACACTAACTGAATGAACGAGGCTTAGTGGAGGGCGCATGAGGATCTAACTGGAGTTTGAATTGGTAGTCAAGTCTCACTGGAGGTCCATCAGAGTGATACAGTCAGTTGAGAGTCAGTCAAGCCTAAAATCAAGGAGAGAACTGAAGATAACTGAATGGTAGGTAAGGAAGGGCACCTTTCTCAACTGGTAGATGAAAGGAGGGCGCACTAAGCTCTAGGAGGGCTGAAACTGAGTGGAAAGAAGCTCTGGGGGCTACCTAACTGAGGGCTAGGTGCTGGAATTGATGACTGGGATGCATGCAAATGCATGCAAACCCTACATAATGCATGCAAACCCTAAAAGTGCTTGCATGACTGAAAATGCAAATAATGAAAATGCTACTAGGACTAGGATGGAGTATAGGAATATCCTAACACCAACCCTTAATCCATCCTGGGCCCTGGTAACTAAGACCAAAGGTCACCCAATACAATGAATAATAACAGTCAATAAACCGAGGAAATGGGGAAAACCTCATGGGAAAAATACCCCCCCTCAAAATAGACTGTAAGCCACACACAAAAATAGATGCTCCAGACTCAAGCAGGTGTGATGCTTGGTCATATGTCTGGAGGTATATTCTTCTTGGGAAGAAGTGGATCATGCTCAAAAGGCATGTGCTTGTACTTGCTCTTCAGATCGAATGTGATGAGAACAAATCAAAAAGTATGAGGATGATCCTTGAACCTATGATTCGAATAAGTTGAGGTAGGATCAAATCTATGAATGTGCAGATAGCTTTTTTTCTTCTCCTTCGAACCATCATGGGTGAGATTATGCCAAAAAGAACCATCAAATAATAGTAAATGTTTTGAATCCAAATCAAATCCAAGACTTAAAGAATGGTTTCTTGAGATCTCCTTTGAACCAGCAGGGGTGAGATCAAAACCATCATATGCATGAGAAATTATCCCAAGTAGTGATTGCTTATAATCCAAATTAGATCCAAGACTTGAATCATGGTTTCTTGAGATTTCCTTTGAACCATAAGAGGTGAGATCAAAACCAGTAAGTGCATGAGAATTTATCCCAAGCGAATGGCAATGGCCATATTCTTCAATAACCTTCTGAAAGCATGGAATAATGATCATATAGTAGTAAATAAGAGGTGATTGCTTGAGGAGAGTGAATGCATTACCTCCAATAGATGATTTGACCTTCGATACATTCAATAGATCATGATGTAGATCAACAGACTCTGGTGCAAGAGAGAATTTAGGACCTTCTGCAATATCTAGAGTGTGAGTTGGCACATAATTCGAAATAGAAGAAGTTTGGAGCATGAGTGTAGAATCTGCAAGTTCTTCTTCTTTTTGGAAAACTTCAATATGAGATATGTTTGATACTGGTTCATGATCAATGAGATCATTAAGGAGGGCGAATGCATCACTTTGCTTGCTCTCGAAAGGGTTTGGACCAATCCCTTCATTCTGTCTGCCAAATCTTTCATCCAGGTGGGCCCATATCTCTTTTGGAGATTTAACATATTCAACATCAAGGGAGTAGAATACCATGCTTCAAGATGTAGCATACATCATGGCTGCAATAGCTCTTCCACCTTCATCTAACCAGTCATTCTCTTCTTCATAGGATTCGAACTCTCTTTTAAAACAATAATCAAAGAGATCATGTCTCTTCAAATATGCTATCATTTTTGGTTTCCATTCAATATAGTTGAATAAATAAAGAGGAGGATCTTCTGAAAACATGGAAGTTGTAGAAGACCTGCAAAAACAATAGAAAATATCTGCAACTGCTACTACTGCAAAAATGCAGAAACTGCTACAACTGCTGCACTCGAAATTTTGATAATAACCTGCAAAAAACTCTCAGGAATGGAGATAAACAATACTCTCAATATGCTCTGATACCATGTGAAAATCATCACAGTAGATCTAAGAGATGATGTATACCTCACAAGAGAATAATTATGATTAAGCAGGAAAATAGAAGAAGAGTGGTCAGTGCAGTATAATGAGCAACAGAATAATAATACAGTCGAACTCGGATAGAAGCAAAAATACTTCACACACACTAATTAATTAATCACAATATGGACAAATAAATAATACAATGCATGAGGATTAGAATGCCAAGGTGGCAATTCGAATTATCCTTCATGGAGTGATCAAAAGATCACTGGAGTGTCATTGGAGCACAACTAGTAGTCTATCTCATCATCGGTGGAGTCATCAATGCACAAGTAACTGTCAATCATCAGTCAAACTGAGTCTAACTGAGTGTGGTAGGTGTAACTGAATGTAACTGGCACATGGAGACACTAACTGAATGAAGGAGGCTCACTGGAGGGTGCATGAGGAGCTAACTAGAGTCAGAATGGGCAGTCAAGTCTCACTGGAGGTCCATCGGAGAGATACAGTCAGTTGAGAGTCAGTCAAGCCTAAAATCAAGGAGAGAACTGAAGATAATGGAATGGTAGGTAAGGAAGGGCGCCTTTCTCAACTGGTAGATGAAAGGAGGGCACATTAAGCTCTAGGAGGGCTGAAACTGAGTGGAAAGAAGCTCTGGGAGCTAGCTAACTGAGGGCTAGGTGCTGGGACTGATGACTAGGATGCATGCAAACCCTAAAAGTGCATGCGTGACTGAAAATACAAATAATGAAAATGCTGCTAGGACTAGGATGGAGTATAGGAATATCCTAACAAGGGGCTGATAACTTCCGAGCATGGAAGTATAGGATTGGGTTAATCCTAGAAGAGAATGAGTTGGACACTTACATAAGTGAAGAGGTTCCAGTCCCAAAGGGAGAAGAGGCTAAGGTCTTATAGAAGAAGAAATTGGTCAAGGCTAAGAGAATCATTGCTGATTCTATAAAGGACCATCTCATACCCCATGTGTCTTCCCTAAAGACACCTAAGGAGATGTTTGACTCCTTAACTAAGTTGTTTGAAGGGAAATAAATCGAAAGATGACTCTGCGGAACCAATTAAAAGGGGTAAAGCTTCAGAATGGAGAGACCATTCAATCCTACTTTTCTAAAGGTATCTCAAATCAAGGAACAACTTGAAGCTGTGGATGAAGTGGTGGAGAATGGAGAAATTGTCATGACCACTTTGAATGGCATACCTAGGTCATGGCCGGACTCCTTCATCCAAGGAATCCGTGCAAAAAAGAAGTTGATCTCTTTCAGTAGACTGTGGGAGGAATGTTCACAAGAAGAATCTAGGCTTGTGGCCCAAGAAGAAAAATGAAGATCAAGCTCTCACAGCACATACCAAGAAGAGTAAGAAGGAGCCATCTCATAACAAGAGATCTTCACACCACCATCATCATAGAGATAAGAAGATATGAGATGCTTTTTCCTCAGATTGTCCTAAGAACAAAAGGAACAACAACAACTACTACTACAAGCAATCTAACAGGTATGACTTACAGTTATGTTTTGAAATCTGTTCATGATTAAGTTTATAATATGATTGTCTTCATGATTTTAGTAACAATCTTTTTTAATTTGAGACTTGTCCTATCACCCTAGTAAAAGTATGAATGCATGATAGAAGACATTCATTGATTAGGGTTGTGACACTTATGATTGTATTATGATTGTACTAATGCATTGTGGTGTTGTATGAGGAGAATGTTATCTGCTAACATGAAGGTACAATTCAAGTCCTAGATCAAGACCATAGTGACATGAAGTGTAACATACCCTTTTTGCTGAAAAACATTTTGTGTTGGAAACATTATGTTAACTTTTATTGTAAAGTTTTATAACGGACAAGTGTCCAAGGATGACTGTAATTGCACAATATTTTATTATTTAATAAATCAAATAGGAGACAAACACCTAAGGGGATTGTTGAAAGAGAGTTTACTAACCCACTAGGTGGAATGGAATTTGGGGTAGAAGGCAATGGACAAGTGGCAACATCATGATGCAACTAACTAGTTGTTGGTATGCGATAACTCCCTTGAAATGTGGTCATAGTTCTCTGGAAGGTGGGACTGGAGCTTGAGGCTCATTTATTTAAAACTGACAACTAAAGACCTAGGTAGTCTATATAAGAGCCATCGAATTATGAACTCAGGTTCATCACTCTTCTTGATGAGGAAATTTACCTTGGGGTTTTGCTGTGCTTGCACCCAAGAGATTCGATGAGGGGATATGCTGAGTTTGTTTGATCATGGTGTAAGTCTGCCTATTATAGTACTGAGTGCAGAAGTTATATCGTTGAGTGCAGAAGGCATATTTGAGTGCAGAAGTTATATTGCTGAGTGCAGAAGGCATATTTGATTGCAGAAGTTACATTGCTGAGTGCAGAAGTTATATTACTGAGTGCCCTGCTTCTACATAGATTCCATCTACTTAGTGGTTCAATAAGCAAGCTTGGGGGTCCAAAGGAAGCAAGTAGTTTGGCTGCTTCTTCTGGAAAAGGTTGGGAGGAACAAGCCTCCTTGGGTGTTTGTCGACCCTATCTCCATTTACAGGTTCTACTTGTCTTTTCTAATTTTAAGTAGTTTAAATTTCTATCTGCAATTATTGATTTATTGTTGTCAAGGGTATTATTAAACAAATATAATTATTTTAGTTTTCTGATCTAATTAGGATTCTGTATAGCAATGATTATGTAAGATGAAATGAATAAAATATTTCTCTGCATTTTTCCCCATGCTAATGGAGCTACATTGTACTCTAGCACAAAGAAGAAATTAAGGTAGATAAATTGATAGGCATATTGCCAAAAGAATGAGAAGGTTAATACTATTGCATTCCATTAATTTTTCCTACCATTAATATTCTGTATTAAAGAATATAATTCTATGTCTTTCTCTTATCATTCCTTTCATCAGTAAGTGTTTAAAGTTCACTGCATTTCTTTCACCAGTCTATATTGAAAAATAATAGTTGTAAAAATATTATTTCCTAAGTACATAGTACAGTTATCCATTACTGCTAGCAAGTACTTACATTTTTGAAATAAAGATCTCTTTTCAAAATATGAACTACTGTGAGGTTATTTAGTATTAATCTTTATACACAACATTCATTTCTTTTATATTATTTTATTATTTAAATTACAGCTAATCCCATTTATATTTAACATAGATTTGATCTGTTCTCAACAGACTGTTTTCAACCACACCCTAAATATTGTATTATGTATTTTCAATCTTTATTAAGCACTACTTAAAATAGAGAATGACCATTTTCTTTTAAGACATCTAATCCATGACATAGGATGTACGAAACCCTTATTATTTATTTAATACAGTGAGTAAACATTGCAAACCCTATTCAAGGAAAAACATCAATTTTTACTAATCCTTACAGGATATAGCCGCGGGTATTAAACCCTTGTAAAACAACATAGTAATATAGACGTGACTGCAGCGAACTCAAATAATCAAAATTCTTTCATACATCACATAGCCAAGAGTCGATACTATCAACCTTTAGCGTTTTCATTTGAAATTTAGCCATAGCTGACCTCACAAAAATAGAAAGCCATAATTTCTTTTACAGTTGCATTATTGGGTCGAAGACCCATTGCATCCTTTAGTTTCAATTTAAAACTTAAAAATGTTTCATAAAAACAACGAAGGCATAAACCCTTTAGGAGAGATACATTACAATAATATGAACAATACAACAATTTCAAACCCTGTATCTAAAACTTCTCATTTCATAAAACATATGAGGGTTAACCCTTCTAAAGAAATGTCTTTCAACTAAGAAACCCTGCAGCAAAACGCTGTGAGGACTATCATCAAGTAGGCCATAGATCTCTATAAACTGCTGCTACCACAAGACTTAGCAACGACGGCTATACTCTCAGCCCAGAATCAAAGTATTTGCTAAACATCAACTACAACCAACAGTGGCTAAGAGGGTGAACCATCGAGTCTTACCATTGTAACGTAGTCACCCCTCAACTTCAGCAAGAAGACTCGCAGACGAAAAACACCTGCCAGTTAAACAAACATTAGATAAAGTATCACATTTTGCAAATGAAGAAACCATTGTATAAGCAACTAATAGAAGTAAATTTTGAAGCATTACCTCTGAGTTTCCTCTTGGTAGCAGAGCTTCCATTGCCAACGAAAAACCAGAATCCATCACCTCTTAAGCAACGACCATGTTCAGTTGTGAGATCTACCTTACACGTAGTGGAAAACAACCGACGGTCTAAAAACTACTACCACGAACTCTGAACCCTTTCAACCCACTAAAACTTATACAGTAAGGGTTTGGATCTGGCGCATAGCTTGCTCAACCACAGGTCATGATATCGAATCCTGGGAAGTGTCCTCACCTTACCAGAAACTCTACAAGCTCGTAGCCTGTCGCCCTGCCTCGAAACCCCACTCTTGCACATTGAATGATAATTGCAATGAAAGAACTTACCAAAGGAGCATTAGGGTATCATCAACCTCAAGGAAGCTAGCACGTGAGAATCACCACATTGATGCCATGTAGACTTTCCATTCAACCTTCTTTAATGCACTTTATGAATCTAGGATTATCGCAGTACTGAGAATCCCTGCTATGGGATCATGCATCGGGATTTACATATCTATATTACCCTAATTTTTCCTTTGTTCAAACCTTGAAGTATTAACACATTTAACCTGTCATCACGAAGGAGTTAGAGTTAGGTCCGATATTATATCACCATGAATTCATCATTGTAATGTTTTATGATATGCTTGGTTTCCAAACTTTGTGGTATTGTAATTTATTTATTAATCACTCTTCGTTTCATCACTATAAGTTATATAGCGGGACATATAATATATACATAAGACTAAAGTATTACGCTATACATTATGTGAAATCACTTTTAATGAACCCTAAGCATGGTGTAAGGATTTCTTCGATTCATTATAAAGTTGAATGCATTATTACTCTATACATCATTTCTATCCATAGTTATGACTTTAGCCCAAATACCTTGAATTGTTAGTTTGTATCAAAATGACTACTATGCTATCCGTTATATTTCATAGAACTAGAAGACCAAGTATAGAGATACTTTAAAACACCTTAAAACGAGGCATTGCTCCTTTCACCCTGAAAATTATAGGAAGCATCATATCCCGTAACTAATGCTTGATATTGAATTATGAAGTACATACTTTGTGTCCAGTGAATTCTAGAAATGTAGACTCGCAGGAATAACATATTGAATATATAAGTGAAGAGTGGCAATTTTAGATCTCACCCTGGGTTTCATTTTTGGCGATCTTTTTCCATTTCATAACTGGAAAAATTTAATTGATGACGTTTAAATTCTGCACTTTTAAAATGTCGTTACCTGCAATCTGCGAGAAGAACATTTCTAATGCTTTAGCATAAATACTAAGTAAGCCACGGGGTGCCATAGGGCCCCTTCATCATCAAAAGAAAAGAAACAGTTAGCATATGCAATCTATAGCAAATAACATCATCATCATTTCGGAATTTAAAACAGTTCACATGGAAAGTCACTTCCGCATTCTATTTTCTTTATGTCGTTTGATTTATTAAATCATTATTTATTGTATCTTCTGCTTAGTAAGTACATCATTAAATGCTACCTTAAGTTTTTTTTAATTTTTGTAAATTTTCGGGATGTTACATGTGGTATCAGAGCACGAGTTCAAACTCTAGGCCTGAAATAGGCTCATGCGCGCAAGTAGAAAATAAAAACCAGAAAGCTTATGTTCCTAACTTTTATTTTAATTTTATTGTAAAGAAAGATTTGTTATTAAATTGCAGGTATGGACATACCGGAGGAATCAACAGAGGACAGATCTCCTCGTAATGAGAACAATAACAATAATAATAATGAAGGAATTTATGTTGAATTAAATAACCAGTCTTCAGAACTTCTTCGTACTGTAAAATATTTAAAATCTGAGATAAGAACTGTTAAGAAAGAAAATGAACGGATTATGAAAGCACAAGAAGAGTTAAATCAAATTCTAATGGAGAAATACCATCACGAAGAAAGAGGAAGGAAATCAGAAGTAAATTTTGATTCTGGTACAATGTCTCACAAACATAAGAGTAAGAAAGTTAAAAATGGTAAAAGTATTAGTTACTCTTCATCTGAATCTAATCGAAGTAATGGTAAATCTGATTGTGACAACAGTGACAGTGATTGATGTTCCAAGAAGAGGAAGTATAAGCATCATGAACAAATTACTGGAGAGTTTAAAAAGATTAAGCCACCAACATTCAATGGTGAAACTGAAAAGGGTGAGACAGCTGAAGCATGGTTGTCTGGAATGAAGAAGTAGTTTAATATATACGATTACTCTTCTCAGTTAAAATCCAAGATGGCTATTTACAATCTGATAGGAAAGGCAAATATCTAGTGGCGGGATCTTAAAAGAATTAAGAGCATAAAGGAAAGAGACATAACTTGGAGTATGTCTAAAAAGTTATTTAAGAAAAAGTTCTTGTCAGAACAATACTATGAAGAGAAATCAAAAGAGTTTTATGATCTGAAACTGCGTACTATGAACATGAAGGAGTTGTGAAGCAAGTTCCTTAGCTTGCTGAGGTATGTACCTTACATGGTCGAAGAGAAGCCTAAGGTGCAAAGGTTTCTAAGTTGTCTACCTTTCAACATAAAAGATAGGATTGAGTATGATAACCCTTCCACTCTAGAAGAGGCTATGACGAAAGCAAATTTCTATTTTGATCAAAACAGAAAAAGAGAAGGAACAACTGGCTGGAAGAGTAATAAGCTTAATCATTTTGATCACAAAAAGAAGAGTTTTAATTAAAATTCTGGAAGTTTTAAGAAAATTTTTAATAACATAAATTTTCCAAGTAATAATAATTACAGGAGTAATGCACCACAGAATTTTACTGCTGCAAGAAATGTACCTAATAATAATAACAACACAAGGTATGCTGAATAGAAAGGACCTTTGAAGTGTTTTGATTGCGGTGGACCACATAAGAAAGCAGATTGCCCATGCAACAAAAAGACAGTCAACAACATTCATAGCATACAAGCAGAACCAATAGTTGGTGATGTGGTAAGAGAAATGCCAAGGATAAATGTAGCGCTGAAAAATCGGCAGGAAGACCATCAAACATCCATGGTCGAAATCGAAGGTATGCTACAAAACTGATCTATTTCTGTTTTGATAGATCTAGGTGCAAGTTTGAGTTACATTTCACCTGAATTAATGAAAATTTGCAAGTTAAGAATAGAAAAGTTTGATAATTCTTGGTTAGTTCAGCTAGCAACAGGCACTAAAAGAAAGGTTATAGACTTTGTTAGAAATTGTGATGTATTTTTGAATCAGCTGAAAACCCAAGTTAATCTGAATGTTTTACCCTTAGGGTCATATGACTTGTTGATTGGCATGGATTGGATTGAACAACATAGAGTAGTGCTTAATTGTTATGAGAAATCATTTACTTGTCTGAATAATGAAGGTAAAACTGAAACAATAAAAGGAATTCATACGAATATTTCAGTAAGACAAATTTCTGCATTACAAGTTAAGAGAGCTTCCAGAAAGGTCTATAAAATGTTTGCTGTTCATGTTATTAATGGCGAGTGTTCATCTAAAGAAGACAAGTTAAAACTGGAGAATATTTCCATCCTTAGGGACTTTTTTGACGTATTCCCAGAAGAAATTTCAGGATTACCTCTGAAAAGGGAACTTGATTTCACCATTGAGTTAGTACTAGGTGTGGTACCAAACTCAAAGGATCCCTAGAGGATGAATATTATGGAGTTGAATGAATTAAAATATCAACTGAATGAATTAATAGATAAAAACTACATAAGGCCAAGTGTCTCTCCTTGGGGAGCACCAGTAATTTTCGTTAAAAAGAAGGACGGTACCATGCGGTTGTGCATCGATTACCGTTAGCTTAATAAAATGACAATTAGGAATCAATATCCTTTACCCCGCATAGATGATCTATTTGATCAAGTATGCGGAGCAGAGATATTCACTAAAATTGACTTAAGGTCTGGGTATCATCAGGTTAGAATAAAAGACGAAGACATATTCAAAACGTGATATGGAAACTGCGAGTTCGTAGTTATGGCTTTTGGGATAACCAACGCACTGACAGTGTTCATGTGTTTAATGAACAACATTCTGCATAAATATTTGGATAACTTTGTAGTTGTGTTCATTGATGATATTCTGATTTACTAAAAAACTAAAGAAGAGCATGATGAACATTTAAGAATAATTCTGCAAGTTTTAAGAGAACATCAGCTTTACGCTAAGTTCAGTAAATGTGATTTTTATAAAGATAAAATATAGTACTTAGGTCACATAATTTCTAAAGACAGAATTTATGTCGACCCTGATAAGATAAAAGCAATTAACGAGTGGCCTATCCCTAAAGATGTAACTGACGTTCCGTCATTTATGGAGATAACAGGTTACTATTGAAAGTTTATCGAAGGGTTTTCAAGAATTGAGAACCCCATCACTTCTTTGCAGAAGAAAGGGAAGAAATTTGTATGGGATCAAAAGTTTCAAGAAAGATTTAATAAGTTAAAAGAATTATTAACCACTGCACCAATTTTAAAAATTGTTGATCCTAACAAAGACTTCGTTGTATGCACTTATGCATGCAACGATGGACTTGGTGGGGTCTTAACTCAAGAAGGTCATGCTATTGCTTTTGAGTCTAGAAAGTTAAAAATCCATGAAAATAATTATGCAACTTACGATCTTGAGTTGGCAGCCGTAATACATGCATTAAAAATGTGGCGCCATCATTTGATTAGAACAAAATTCACATTAATGACAAATAATAAGGGTTTAAAATATTTGTTGGATCAAACAAATCTTAACGCAAGGCAAGCTAGATGGCTAGCTTTCCGTAGCAAGTATGATTTCGAGATTCAACACATTAAGGGAAAGGAAAACAAAGTTGCTGATACATTAAGCAGGAATCTCATATTAAGCTTTATGGCAGCAATTAACACGTTTAAGACAGATTTGGAAAATCAAATTGAAGAAGGAATTAAACATGATGAAAATTATCAAAAATTGCTTGGTAAAGCTATGGAAAACGTATCTAAAAATTTAATAACAGATTTCAGCATTGATAAAAAGGGCTTAATGACTTATAAAAACAAAATATATGTACCAAATGTGTCAAAGGTTAAGCTGTTAATTTTGGATGAAGTTCATAAGATTCCTTATTCAGGACATCCAAGTTATCAGAAAATGATAACTATGTTAAGGAAGGATTATTTTTGGCCCAACATGAAGAATGAAGTGGCTGAATACATAGCTAGATGTTTTGAATGTCAGACCATTAAGGCTGAACATCAACATCCAGCTGGACTATTGCAGCCATTGTCAATTCCATAATGGAAATGAGAGATTATAAGTATTGATTTTATTATAGGTTTTCCTAAAAACTAGAAACATAATGAATCCATAATGGTGGTTGTGGTCAGGTTAAGTAAGGCTGCTCATTTTATTCCTATTAAAACCACTTTTAAAGCTTCTAATATTGCAGATGTATTTATGAATCAAATCTTTCGCTTGCACGGAATTCCAAAGGTATGTTAATTTTTTAGCATTAATTCAAGATACTCTAGGATCTTTACTGAGAGAATAACATGTACAGTATATCAATGCATATCAATCATAGCAAGCATGTCAATTATCACAAGAAGCAAACATAAGAGACAATAGACACACAGAGTTTCCGTGGGGAAAACCCTAAGGTGAAAAACCCCACAACTTCCTCAGAGATAGATAGAGAAATGATACAACCAAAGTACACAGAGATAGACTCCTCCTAGCAGCTGATCCTCCTCCTCACATGTGCACCACTTTCCGAGTGAAGGAAAAGTGACTTCTGAAGTGATCAAAATAGAGATCGAGAGATCTCTATTTATACTTGTCATGACTGCCCAATAAACTTATGGGGCTGACTTGTATAGCTTAGCACAATAACCTCATGTTACATTAATCCGGGCCAACCCCTTACAAGGTGGTCAAATAAACCATCGGCAAGTTAACACACTTGCGACACTTGTCAATACGAATGACGACACTTCCATATAGAAGAATAATACATCTCTATAGGAGTACAATAAATATATATATGAAATACATTCTGAAGTTACATATACATCAACACTCCCTCTTAACTAGGAAGGTATTTCTCGACACAGATCTGCTAGCACAAGTCTTCTTCTTTAGATCATCATCAGCGAATCATCATCCTCGAATCATCGTCATCGTCACTGTTACTGCTATCTCAATCAATCTCTGAATCTACTCGTCATAGGAAGTTCTACAGAGCCAGTCCTTTTTCATATTGGATGTAGGCCCACCACCTAGAGGTCTTCATCATCACTGGTCATACTATGGAATCCTCAGGACTTATTACGTGCATCACAAAACCTCGAAAGAGCATCCCAGGACTGATTACAAGCACACAACTCAACCTATTGGATCTCCCAGGACCTTTTACATGCTACTGCACAACTTGTCCACGACCACAGAGTATCACGAAGCACAACCTAGATGCACACACATAGAACTTACTCTCACTGACATGGGAGGACCAACCTACCACCATCCGTGAAAGGCTCACAACACTTACATCAATGACCATGGGAGGACCAACCTACCACCATGTCGGAATGGCACAACACTTATATTGCATCCATGGGAGAACACATCTATAACCATGCTCAAATGTCCCCAGCACTTATATCGCAACCATGGGAGAACACATCTACAACCATGCTCGAATGGCCTTGGCAATTACATCATGACCATGGGAGAACACATATGCCACAATGTCAGAAAATCCCAACAATTATATTGCGACCATGGGAGAACACATCTACAACCATGTCCGAAAATCTCATGTGCATCTATGTCTTCAGAACTCATCACACATAATCCAACTGATTATGTAATGTATCCACCTAATACATGTCATCATATATGATCATCCTGATCATCATCACTACATCGTCTTGATGCATGTCATCTGGAGCAACATCCTGAAGCTCGTCATCCATGATCATCCTGATCATATAATGCATCCACCTGATGCATACCAAGTATCTACCTGATATATATCATCATACATGATCCACCTGATCATATAATGTATCTATTGATACATACACAGATACATGATCCACCTGATCATACAATGTATCCACCTGATGTATATCAACATACATGATCTACCTGATCATACAATCGTATCCACCTGATACATATACAGATACATGGTGCAACCATCCAACATGATGCATATATAAATACATATAAATGATCCAACTGATCATATCCAACATCCAATATGATGCATACATACATAAATGATCCAACTGATCATATCCAGCATCCAACATGATACATACATAAATAAATGATCGAACTGATCATATCCAACATCCAACATGATGCATACACACATAAATGATCCAACTGATCATATCTAGCATCCAACATGATGCATATATATATATATATAAATGATCCAACTGATCATATCCAATAGAAACTAGAACATCATCCTGATGCTCATCATCCAGCGCTTACATCCATAGCCATGTGAAGGATCCTCCTTCCACCATGCTTGGAATGGTTTTAGCAAATGTCTCCATCACTTCTTCCTTGAAGTGTCATCGATCTGAAGAACACCAAGCCTCTCTATGAAGTAATCGAACTTCACTCTGGCTAGTGGCTTAGTCAACACATCTGCAATGTACTCATCTGTCGCAACATATAGGAGCTTCACTGCTCCCCTTTGCACAATATCCCTAATATAGTGATATTTGATCTCTATGTGTCTCGACCTATCGTGGAACATCGGGTTCTCAGACAGCTTCACACAACTCTGGTTGTTACAAAATATACCAGTATCCTCCAACGATAGATCAAATAACTCAGACAGTAGCTTCCTCAGCCATACTATGTCACAACTAGCCAAAAAGGCTGTAACATACTCTACCTCGGCTGTACTTAGTGCTACGCAGGACTGCTTCCTACTAAAGCAAGAGATCACACCTGATCCCATACTGAAGTAGCACCCGTAAGTGCTCTTCCTATCTGCAACACTGCCTGCCCAATCTGAATCAACATAACCCTCTAGGTTAAACTTTTGATTCGCATCATAGTTGAGCCCATAGTCAACTGTACCCTTCAGGTACCCCAGAATATGCTTTACAGCAACTAGGTGAACACCTTTGGGATCCGTTAGGAACTAGCTCATTGTGTTCACTGCAAAGCAAATATCTAGTCTAGTGTTCGTCAGGTACATCAAGGACCCAATCATCTGACGATACACAGTGACATCAATAAGATCAGATGAAGCATCACACAGAAGCTTCAGGTTCGATGCCATAGGTGTTTCCATGGCCTTGCAGTCCATCATCCCGGACCTCTTCAAGATCTCTACTACATACTTCCTTTGTCCAAGGAAGATACCATCTACACTCTGCCACACCTCCATGCCTAGAAAATAGTGCATAATCCCCAAGTCCTTCATCTCAAACTCGGCTGCAAGCTTCCTCTTGGTATCGACAATCAAACTATCATTACCTGTTACAAACAGATCATCCACATACAAAAGTAGTATCACTGGATTGCCTTCCTCAACCTTGTAATAAAGGTTGGAATCTGCTTTACTCTTGGAAAAGCCCAAACTGGATAGTAAACCATCCATCCTACCATACCAATTCCTGGGAGCTTGCTTCAAGCCATACAAGGCTTTCTTCAGTATGCACACATATGACTCCCTGTCATGTGTCTCAAAACCAAGTGGCTGCTCCACATACACTTCCTCTTGAACTACACCATTCAAGAAAGCAGTCTTGCATCCATATGGTGTATCTTCCATTTCATCACTGCAGCCAGAGCAAGTACTGATCTGATGGAAGTGTACTTGGATACAGGAGCAAAAGTTTCTACATAATCTATTCCCTCTTTCTGAGAGAAGCCACGAGCTATGAATATTGCCTTCTATTTCTCTATGCTGCCATCTACAGCATGCTTGATTTTGTAGATCCATTTGGAAGTCACAATAGACTTCCCTTTAGGTCTTGGGACAACATCCCAAACATCATTCTTCATTATTGATTGGTATTCTTCGACCATGGCATCCTTCCATTCTTTCTTTTCTGCTGCTTATTCATAATTGGAAGGTTCTTTGTTCATGATATCATAGAGTAAAGCAACAAAGCTGGTATGGGATCTAGTTCTCTTCTTTGCTCTGTGTTCTTTTTCTGGAATGCCATATCTTTCTGCATCTTGAATGAGCTCTCTAGCCCATGCAGGTATCCTCTTGTGAGAGTTATTCTCACGGGGTGGATCTACAGGTTCTTGCATATCTTCAATTTCACGATCTGCATTTGGAATTGCTTCAGTCATAGTAGTGTCTTGAAATCTAGTTTCCTTAGGTTCTTCATAATCTTCAACAAGTGTCTTCCTTTATTTGATGAATGCAGATTTTTCATCAAATGTCACATCCCTGCTGACATCAATCTTCTTGAACCTTGAAAAGTATATTCTGTAAGCCTTCGAGCTTTCACTGTAACCCACAAAGATACCCTTCTTTCCTGAAGGATCTAGCTTGGTCCTCTTTTCCTTTGGGACATGAGTGTATACTGGACAACCAAATATTCTGAGATGGCTAACTTTAGGTATCTTACCAGAGAAGACCTCTTCTAGTGTCTTGTTGTCCAATATCTTGTGGGGTGTTCTGTTTTGCACATATACAGTTGTCCTAGCTGCTTCTGCCCATAGATGCATAGGAACATCCCGTTCATGCAGCATTGCCTTTGCTGCTTCCATGATTGTTCGATTCTTTCTTTCTGCAACTCCATTCTATTGTGGATTGTAAGGAGAAATCAACTCCCTCTTAATCCCTGAATCACTGCATAACTTCTTGAAGTCACCTGAAGTGAATTCTCCACCATTGTCGGATCTGAATGTTTTGATCTTCTTATCAGTTTGGTTCTCCATCAAGGTTTTGAATTCCTTGAACTTATCAAACACTTCATCTTTGTTCTTCAAGATGTAAACCCAAGTATTCTTGGAGATGTCATCAATGAAAGAGACATAGTAAACATACCCACTCAAAGAACTAGATGACATCGGACCGCATACATCCAAGTGGATGATTTCCAAGATTCCTTTAGCTTTGCTTTCACTGTTTGGAAATACTTTCTTTATGTTCTTTCCTTTTTCACATCCTTTGCAAACACCTTCATGCTTTGTCTTTATTTCAGGAAGACCCTCTGCAGCTTTGCTTGCAATTGGAAGTGCCTTATAGTGCATATGAGCAAGTCTTCTATGCCAAAGTTCACTTGGCTCCATGGAATCATGCACCATGGCATGTTCAGGTTGTCCCTTCAATTTATTTAATCCTCCCTCTTGCTCTCCAATCACCACTACATCATCTATGGTTTTTCCCTTTTTCCACATTAGAACTTGGCCATCCACAAATGCAACCCTTATACCTTTTGAATCCAATGCGGATATGGAGAGTAGGTTCTTCTTGATCGTAGGTACATAAAGAACTTCTTTCATCTTCAAGGACTTTCCAGAATCTAGGTTGTAGGAGGCTTCCCCACTTCCTTTGATAGGGTATTGATAATCATCCCCAAGTTTCACCTTATGGGGTGATTCATGTTCAGATAGATTTACAAAAGATTCTTCAAACCTAGTCATGTGTTTGGAAGCCCCATTGTCAATAAGCCAATCATTACAACCATGAGAGATAGTACCTATGAGAGCAGAGATTAGAACATACTCTTCTTTGCTTGATGAGTCATCATCATCACTTTCAGATCTAGCCTTCTTCTTGGGAGGTTCATCATCCTCAGCAGCATGAGCATGATATTTTCTTTTGTTGCCCTTCTTCTTTTTGTTGAAGTTGTTATTGTTGTCCTTCTTGTTCTTGGGACAATCTAAGGCAAAGTGCCCTTTCTCATTACATGTGAAACATCTTAGATGTTTCCTATTTTTAGAGTGGTGAGAAGGTCTCTTGGAATGAGAATGCTCCCCCTTGAACTTGCTTCCCTTCTTGGTGTGAGCAGTGAGAGCTTGATCTTCATTTCCCATCTTTTCTTCTCGAGCCACAAGCCTTTCTTCTTCTTGAGAGCATTCCTCCCAAAGTCTACTGAAAGAGATCAATTTCTTTCTTGCATATTTTCCTTGAATAAAAGAGTCCCATGACCTAGGTAGGCCATTCAGAGTGGTCATAACAACTTCACCATTGTCTACTACTTCATCCACAGCTTCAAGTTGTTCCTTGATCTGAGAGACCTTGGAGAAGTAAGATTGAATGGTCTCTCCATTCAACAACTTGACCCCTTTCAATTGATTCCGCAGAGTCATCTTCCAATTTATGTTCTTCCCTTCAAATAGCTTGGTCAAAGAGTCAAACATCTCATTGGGTGTCTTCAGAGATGGCACATGTGGTTGAGATGGTCTTTGATAGAATTAGCAATGATTCTCTTTTCCTTGACCAAGTTCTTCATATGCAATACCTTAGACTCTTCATCCTCTGGGATAGGGACCTCAGAGCTAATGTAGGTGTCCAATTCATTTTCTTCTAGGATTAACCCAATCCTATACTTCCAAGCTCATAATTTATCAGCCCCTTCAAGCTTATCCTCAAGCTTGGTGTGGTGAGACATCTTAAAGAGTACTTCAAATGGAAATAGAGAAGATTTAGGTCTTACCACTTGATTTGCTGAAAACTGGATTTGGTCCCAGATTAGGATTTGTCAGAGAAACCATAAAAATTCAAAATGTGAATTTCAACATTCTGAAAGGATAGAAAGATGTGCCTTGATGAGCTGATCAGCCTGGTATATTTAGAATTTGATTTCTACAAAGTTTCACCCTTCAGAAGTGCCTTTTAGTCTTCCCGGATTCACTAAGGAGGACCCTGAATTAGGGTTTGAGTTTCCCGGAGTTTTACCCAGCCAAAAATATCGATCCAAATCTCTAAACTTCGATTTTTCCAAGGAGCTTCCAACTGTGTCTTCATATTTCAGAAATTCATATTTTTTTAGGAAACCCTAATTTTTAGGGCCAAAACTGAAAGTGCTCAAAATTGAATTCTGATTGGACAGATAGATTCACCATGCTGAGGAGAGTCAATCTATCATATTACTTTTCCAAATCTATGGAGAGAAACCCAATAAACAAGAAACCCTGGTTTCTGTCACTGCACAATGTCTTCTTCTCAGGTTAGCTCTGATACCATGTTAATTTTTTAGCATTAATTCAAGATAATCTAGGATCTTTACTGAGAGAATAACATGTACAGTATATCAATGCATATCAATCATAACAAGCATGTCAATCATCACAAGAAGCAAACATAAGAGATAACAGACACATAGAGTTTCCGAGGGGAAAACCCTAAGGTGAAAAACCCCACAACTTCCTCAGAGATATATACAGCAATGATACAACCAAAGTACATAAAGATAGACTCATCCTAGTAGCTGATACTCCTCCTCACATGTGCACCACTTTCCAAGTGAAGGAAGAGTGAGTTCTGAAGTGATCAAAGTAGAGATCGGGAGATCTCTATTTATACTTGTCTTGATTGCCCAATAAACTTATGGGGCTGACTTGTCTAGCTTAGCACAATAACCTCATGTTACATTAATCCGGGCCGACCCCTTACAAGGTGGTCTAATAACCCATCGACAAGTTAACACACTTGCGACACTTGTCAATACAAATGATGACACTTCCGTAGAGAGGAATAATACATCTCTATAGGAGTACAATAAATATATATATGAAATACATTCCGAAGTTGCATATACATCAACAAGGTAATTATTTCTGACCGGGACTCTAAGTTCACTGGAAATTTTTGGACAACACTATTTAAAGGTTTAAATACTAAACTAAATTTTAGCACTTCTTTCCACCCACAAACTGATGGTCAAACAGAAAGGGTAAACCAGATTTTAGAAGACATGCTAAGAATGTATGTCAAATATCAACCATCTAAGTGGGAAGATTATCTACATTTAGCAGAATTTGCATACAATAATCATTATCAAGCATCTGTTACGTTAAGTCCATTTGATATTTTGTATGGAAGAAAATGTTGTACTCCTATTTCTTGGGATAACCCTGTAGACAGATTAATGCTAGGACCAGTTTTTATTGAAAGAAATGGAGCTAATCGTGAAACAGGTTCAAGGTAACTTAAAGGTTTCCCAAGATCGGAAAAAACGTTATGCAAATTTGAAACGCATTGAAAGAGAATTTCAGGTTGGAGACCATGTTTTTATAAAGAAAAAACCCAAGAAAAGTTCTTTGAAGCTTGGGAGTTGTGCTAAACTAGCACCAAGGTACTATGGACCATTCGAAATCTTATTAAGGATTGGAGCTGTTGCATATCAATTGGCCTTGCCATCTAACTTAAAAATCCACAATGTTTTTCACATTTCTGTTTTAAAGAAGTATGTGCACAATGCTACTCATGTGCTGAATTGGAATGATATACAGGTGGAGCTCGAAGGAGATTTTTAGGTGGAATCGGACTGTATTCTCGACAAGAGGGAAATTATGCTTCAGAATCATACCATAGGGCACGTAAAGGTGCAATGGAAGCACCTTAGGGCCCTGATGAGCCAGTTCTGTTTTAGGAAGGATCGGATGATGAATAAGCAACATCGAGGACGATGTTGAGCTTAAGTGGGAGTGTTTGTAAAATACCCTCTTTGTTGAAAAACATTTTATGTTGGAAACATTATGTTAACTTTTATTGTAAAGTTTTATAATGGATAAGTGTCCAAGGATGACTGTAATTGCACACTATTTTATTATTTAACAAATTAAATAGGAGACAAACACCTAAGGGAACTGTTGAAATAGAGTTTACTGACCCACTAGGTGGAATGGAATCTGGGGTAGAAGGTAATGGACAAGTGGCAGCATCATGATGCAACTAACTAGCTGTTGGTATGGGACAACTCCCTTGAAATGTGGTCATAGTGCCCTGGAAGGTGGGACTGGAGCTTGAGGCTCATTTATTTAAAACTGACCACTAAAGACCTAGGTAGTCTATATAAGAGCCATCGAATTATGAACTCAGGTTCATCACTTTTCCTGACGAGAAAATTTACCTTGGGGTTTTGCTGTGCTTGCACCCAAGAGATTCGATGAGGGGATATGCTGAGTTTGTTTGATCATGGTGTAATTCTGCCTATTATACTACTGAGTGCAGAAGTTATATTGCTGAGTGCAGAAGGCATATTTGAGTGCAAAAGTTATATTGCTGAGTCCATAAGGAATATTTGAGTGTAGAAGTTACACTATTGAGTGCAGAAGTTATATTACTGAGTGCCTTACTTCTACACAGATTCCATCTACTTAGTGGTTTAGTAAGCAAGCTCAGGGGTCCAAAGGAAGCAAGTAGTTTGGCTGCTTCTTTTGGAAAAGGTTGGGAGGAATAGGCCTCCTTGGGTCTTTGTCGGCCCTATCTCCATTTCCAAGTTCTACTTGTCTTTTCTAATTTTAAGTAGTTTAAATTTCTATCTGCAATTATTGATTTACTGTTGTCAAGGGTATTATTAAACAAATATAATTATTTTAGTTTTCTGATCTAATTAGGATTCTGTATAGCAATGATTATGTAAGATGAAATGAATAAAATATTTCTCTGCATTTTTCCCCATGCTAATGGAGCTGCATCATACTCTAGTACATAGAAGAAATTAAGGTAGATAAATTGATAGGAAGATTGCCAAATGAATGAGAAGGTTAATACTACTGCATTCCATTAATTTTTCTTACCATTAATATTCTGTATTAAATAATATAATTCTATGTCTTTCTCTTATCATTCCTTTCATCAGTAAGTGTTTAAAGTTCATTGTATTTCTTTCACCAGTCTGTATTGAAAAATAACAGTTGAAAAATATTATTTCCTAAGTACATTGTACAGTTATCCATTACTGCTAGCAAGTGGTTACATTTTTGAAATAAAGATCTCTTTTCAAAATATGAACTACTGTGAGGTTATTTAGTATTAATCTTTATAGACAGCATTCATTTCTTTTATATTATTTTATTATTTAAATTACATCTAATCCCATTTATATTTAACATAGATTTGATCTGTTCTCAACAGAATATTTTCAACCACACCCTAAATATTGTATTATGTATTTTCAATTTTTATTAAGCACTACTTAAAATAGAGAATGACCATTTTCTTTTAAGACATCTAATCCATGACATAGGAGGTATGAAACCCTTATTATTTATTTAATACAGTAAGTAAACATTGCAAACCCTATTCAAGGAAACAAATCAATTTTTACTAATCCCTACAGGATTTAGCCGCGGGTATTAAACCCTTGTAAAACAACATAGTAATAGAGATGTGACTACATCGAACTCAAATAATCAAAATTCTTTCATACATCACATAGCCAAGAGTCAATACTATCAACCTTAAACGTTTTCATTTGAAATTTAGCCATAGCTGACCTCACAAAAATAGAAAGCCATAATTTATTTTACAGTCACATTATTGGGTCAAAGCCCCATTGCATCCTTTAGCTTCAATTTAAAACTTAAAAACGTTTCATAAAAAATGATGAAGGCATAAACCCTGTGGGAGAGATACATTACGATAGTATGAACAGTAGAACAGTTTGAAACCCTGTATCTAAAACTTCTCATTTCATAAAACATATGAGGGTTAACCCTTCCAAAGAAATTTCTTTCAACTAAGAAACCCAGCAGCGAAACGCTATGAGGACTATCATCAAGTAGGCCATAGATCTCTATAAAATGATGCTACAATGAGACTTAGCAACGGTGACCATACTCTCAGCCCATAATCAAAATATTTGTTAAACATCAACTACAACCAATAGTGGCTAAGAGGGTGAACCACGGAGTCTTACCGTTGTAACGTAGTAACACCTCAACTTTAGCAAGAAGACTCGCAGATGAAGAACACCTGCTAGTTAAACAAACATTAGATAAAGTATCACATTTTGGAAATGAAGAAACCATTGTATAAGCAACTAATAGAAGTAAATTTTGAAGCATTACGTCTGAGTTTCCTCTTGGTAGCAGAGCTTCCATTTCCAACGAAAAACCAGAATCCATCACCTCTTAAGCAATGACCATGTTCAGTTATGAGATCTACCTTACACGCAGTGGAAAACAACCGACGGTCTAAAAAATACTACCATGAACTCTGAACCCTTTCAACCCACTAAAACATATATAGTAAGGGTTCGGCTCTGGGGCATAGCTTGCTCAACCACAGGTCATGATATCGAATCCTGGGAAGTGTCCTCACCTTACCAGAAACCCTACAAGCTCGTAGCCTGTCGGCCTGCCTCGAAACCCCACTATTGCACATTGAATGATAATTGCAATGAAAGAACTTACCGAAGGAGCATTAGGGTATCATCAACCTCGAGGAAGCTAGCACGTGAGAATCACCACATTGATGCCATGTAGACTTTCCATTCAACCTCCTTTAATGCACTTTATGAATCTAGGATTATCGCAGTACTGAGAATCCCTACTACAGGATCATGCATCGGTATTTACATATCTATATTACCCTAAGTTTCCCTTTGTTCAATCCTTGAAGTATTAACACATTTAACCTGTCATCACAAAGGACTTAGAGTTAGGTCCGATATCATATCACCATGAATTTATCATTGTAATGTTTTATGATATGCTTGGTTTCCAAAATTTGTGGTATCGTAATTTATTTATTAATCACTCTTTGTTTCATCACTATAAGTTATATAGAGGGACATATATATATATATACATAAGACTAAAGTATTACGCTATACATTATGTGAAATCACTTTTAACGAACCCTAAGCATGGTGTAAGGATTTCTTCGATTCATTATAAAGTTGAATGCATTATTACTCTATACATCATTTCTATCCATAGTTCTGACTTTAGCCCAAATACCTTGAATTGTTAGTTTGTATCAAAATGACTACTATGCTATCCGTTATATTTCATAGAACTAAAAGACCAAGTATAGAGATACTTTAAAACACCTTAAAACGAGGCATTGCTTCTTTCACCCTGAAAATTACAGGAAGCATCATAATCCCATAACTCATGCTTTATATTGAATTATGAAGTACATACTTTGTGTCTAGTGAATTATGGAAATGTAGACTCGCAGGAATAACATATTGAATATATAAGTGAAAAGCGACAATTTTAGATCTCACCCTAGGTTTCCTTTTTGGCGATCTTTTTCTATTTCATAACTGGAAAAATTTAATTGATGATGTTTAAATTCTGCACTTTTAAAATGTCCTTACCTGCGATCTGTGAGAAGAATGTTTCTAATGCTTTAGCATAAATGCTAAGTAAGCCTCAGGGTGCCATAGGGCCCCTTCATCATCAAAAGAAAAGCAACAGTTAGCATATCCAATCTATAGCAAATAACATCATCATCATTTCAGAATTTAAAACAGTTCACATGCAAAGTCACTTCCACATTTTATTTTCTTTATGTCCTTTGATTTATTAAATCAATATTTATTGTATCTTCTGCTTAGTAAGTACAGCATTAAATGCTACCTTAAATTTTTTTAAATTTTTGCAAATTTTAGGGATGTTACATGAAGACAAAGACTCATCCATAGTCATGGATCACATAGAGGTATGTATAATTTGGTTTTACAATGGTTAACTTATGAGTTATGTAGGTCATTGAAGAGAATAAGAAAAACATTGCTAGACATAACTAGCAAAAATGATGACCAGGTATGTTTTTCCTATATCAAGTTACAATCCTACCCTATGTAAGGATCTTATACTTTTGTATGATTGATAATGATTACTCATGAATTTACAAGTTTGAGTAATCTAGGGTTTATGCATATTATGTCTCTTACCTTGATTGATGATATGACTAACCAGAAAAGTTCTATGGTCAAATATGAATATGCATGAGTAAGAGAAGTCTTCCTTGAAACTTTGAATGCTAATGCTTATTATCTGTGTTTGAAATGATCATGACTATACATGTTTAAGATTATTGTGTTTTGATAGTATTAAGATTATACTAATGAATGTATGATTATGTATGAGATATCGAGGATAACACAATGATGATACTAGTAAGCATGCATAGTGATCGAGGATGGATATAAGTTCAAGGACAAGTAATCTAGGAAGCAAAGATTAAGATGGAGCGCACTCCAGTAGTTCTTGCAGGGAAGAAAATATTGAGAGGGAGTCCACCCTACAAACAAACAAAGATAAGTATTTGAATTGTCATTTCTTGTATATTTGATTGTTTAAATAATACTATTCAATGATGTATATACTTATGTTCCTAGACTTAGGTTGTGTACTATGCATATTAGAATAATTGCATTAATGAATAATATACTACTAATATGCATGTGATGGGTAAGTGGCCTATGGCACTGTACAACATTCCATTACTACTTATCTAGAATGAAACATCTTTGCTGACATGTTGGGAGTTGTGCACACTCTTAACATTGTTCTGGTAGAGATTGGAAGGCATCTAGAAAGTTACGGGATATGGATAAATGTTGTATTGAATCATTGGCTAAAATAATTGCATGATTGTATGACATATTTCTTTATGTGTAAGAATTTGTTCTGAAAACTATGAGATGTTTCTAATCATGCAATTTAACTTGTATTCTAGGAAAGATCGTATACCATCACCTACAAAAGAAGGACTGCAACATTTTTTCAGCAACAAAACTATCTATTGAAGAATCTAAAGTTCCCAGGATTTGGGATGAAGTGTAACATACCCACCCTTGGACCCAGTGCAAGGAAGGGAACCTGATGCCATTCTATGGGGCTTTTCATATTCTCAGCCATATTCATTAGATTCATAGCCATAAAAGAGATGTGTGCAAATGGAAAATCAAACAAACATGCACAATGGAAATGAACTCATCCACACACATATTATATGAATGTTATTCAATTTAACACAGTCAACAAATTAACACGTTTGCAGAAGTAAACACAATACAAAATACTCATCTTGGTATAATGTTGTCCCAACAACTAGCTATGTCGCTGCAACATTCCTCCCAACCATAGGTCTCTTCCCAACCTGTATTATTTCAACACTCAGAGACCACCCCCGAGTTGGGCATGATATCTACAAGGAAAAGGGAACATTCAATCTCACACACAGCCAATTGGTCATTTCATCTCAGCCAAGCCAGTCCACAGCTGGGTTTATCAAGCTACATTTGAACCCTGGATGCTTGCACTCAAGCTCAAGCCAAAAAAATGAATGCCCATCTCAACCCCAGCATTCTCTTGCACCCCAAAACTCAGATATGGGCTTTCAAGCACACTTTCAACAGTGGGACTTAGGAACTAGATGGACAGGGATTTTCCCAAAAATGTAGGCACACCAAAAACGGATTTGTGAGAGGGAAAATCGTCCATAGGGAAGAAAAAGATTTCTCCCACAGATATACAAGCAATCAGTGAGTCAAAACAACCCCTATGGTCCCAAATCGATTTCCCTTTCTTCCCCACTATTACACAACACAAAAACACCCTTCCCAGCTAGGAGATTGAAGAAAGACACAGTAAAACCATGGAGAAAAAAATGCCCAGGTAGCTCTAACTCATGAGGGAGCAAGACTGATGATTGAATAATGGCTTGGGGGCAATTTCGTGGCTCCTTTCTTTTCCAAGAAGCCAAACAAGAAAATCTAGGAAGACTGGTTTGCCCATACCCGAATTTGGACAGCCATACCTCCCATTCCCCAAGGCATTAACTACCTCAACCAACTCTTGGGAAAAATCAATGATTGGGTATAGAAGTCAACATGGGTAGTTGAGGGTTTGAATGGTTATCTCATTGACACTTGGATTGGCTTGATGAGCCCCAAGGGTTTGAATGTTTTCCCTCCCAATTCCTTGTAAACATCATGCCCTCATCTCTTGTTGCATTGCATATCTAGTTGTGGGCATTTATATTAAAATGCATATTTACAATTCCCATGGTTCACTAGCACATGGGTAGCATAATATCAAATACTTTCCTCTTCTAGATCGAGCGTTCACTAGCGGGGCCTTGGCCTTGAGCTCCATGCTAGGAATCATACATAATATGCATACATTATTTACATTATAGCCCAAAATATTACAAGGGTCAAAATGGGGCACATTACATGAAGTAATGGAAGGATGCCATGATCCGTCAATCATGAAGAATGATGTTTGGGATGTAGTCCCAAGACCTGAAGGGAAGTTTGTTAGTGGATCTACAAGATCAAGCATGTTGCAGATGGAAGCATAGAAAAATACAAAGCGAGGTTTGTAGCTCGTGGATTCTCCCAAAAAGAGGGAATAGACTATGAAGAGACTTTTGCTCTTGTAGCTAGATACACTTCCATCAGATCAGTACTTTCTCTAGCTACAGTGATTAAATGGAAGATACACCAGATGGATTTCAATACAACTTTCTTGAATGGTGTAGTCGAAGAGGAAGTGTATATGGAGAAGCCACTCAGTTTTGAGACACATGCCAGAGGGACTCATGTGTGCAAATTGAAGAAAGCCCTGTATGGTTTGAAACATGCACCCAGGACCTGGTATGACAGAACATACAACTTCCTATCCAGTTTGGGCTTTACTAAGATTAAAGCGGATTCCAACCTTTACTACAAGGTTGTGGAAGGAAATCCAGTGATACTACTATTGTATGTGGATGACCTGTTTGTTACAGGTGAGGATAGATTGATTGCCGAAACGAAGAGGAAGCTTGTTGTCAAGTTCGAGATGAAGGACTTGGGGATGTTGCACTACTTTCTAGGCATGGAGTTGTGGTAGAGTGCAGATGGAGTCTTCCTTGGAAAAGGGAAGTATGCAGTAGAGATCCTGAAGAGGTTCAGGATGATGGACTGCAAGGCCATGGCCACACCTATGGCATTGAACCTAAAGCTTTTGTGTGATGCTTCATCTGAGCCGGTTGATGTCACGGTGTATCGTCAGATGATTGGGTCCTTGATGTACCCAATGAACACAAGATCAAATATTTTCTTTGCTGTGAACACATTGAGCCAGTTCCTGAAAAATCCGAGAAGTGAACACATGGTTATTGTAAAGCATGTTCTGAGGTACTTGAAGGGTACAGTTTATTATGGGCTCAAGTATGATGCGAATCAAAAGTTTAACCGAGAGGGTTATGTTGATTCAAATTGGGCAGGCAGTGCTACAGATAAGAATAGCACTTCGGGGTGCTGCTTCAGTATGGGATTAGGTGTGATCTCTTGGTTTAGCAGGAAGCAGTCCTGCGTAGCACTGGGTACATCTGAAGCAGAGTATGTTGCAGCTTGTTCGGCTAGTTGTGAGGAAGTATGGCTCCAGAAGCTACTGTCTGAGCTATTTGATCTTCCGTTGGATGCTACTGGTATCTTTTGTGACAACCAGAGTTGTGTGAACATGTCTGAGAACCCGGTGTTCCATGACAGGTCGAAGCACATTGAGATCAAATATCACTATATTAGGGATATGGTGCAGAAAGGAGTAGTGAATCTCCTGTATGTTGTGACAGATGAGCAGGTTGCAGATGTGTTGAAGAAACCACTAGCCAAAGTGAAATTTGAGTACTTCAGAGAGAGGCTTGGTGTTCTTCAGATTGCAGATACTTCGACAAAGAAGTGATGTGACACATTTGCAGGAGCCATTCCAAGCATGGGGATAGGAGAATCCTTCCCATGGCTGTGGATGTAAGCGCTGTGTGATGGGCATCAGGATGATGCTCTAGTTACTGCTTTGGATATGCATCAGGTGGATGCTTTGTATGATCAGTTGGATCATGTATGATGATATGTATCAGGTTGATACATTGTATGATCAGTTGGATCATGTATGATGACTTGCATTAGGACAATGTAGTGATGATGATCAGGATGATCATGTGTGATAGGTATCAGGATGATACTCTGGATGACTTGCATCAGGACGATGCAGTGATGATGATCAGGATGATCACGTGTGATGAGTATCAGGATGATGCTTTGGATGATATGCATCAGGACGATGCTATGATAATGATCAAGATGATCATGTACATCAGGATGATGTATGGTGAGTATTAGGTTGATACTCTATGGCTGTGGATAGGTTGTGCATGTAGCCTAGAAAAGATCCCGAGAGATCCTATAGTTTTATCTAGGATGCTCTTTCGAGGTTTTGCTATGAGAGGCATGTAATCATCCCTGGAGATCCGTTAGGTTGAGCAGTAAGCTCGTAATCAGTCTTGGGACGCTCTATAGAGTTCTTGCAGGTTGCAAGACACTCTTTAAAGGTTTTTCCTAACCACATGTAATCATCCCTGGAGATCCGTTAGGTTGATCAGTAAGCTCGTAATTAGTCATGGGATGCTCTGTAGAGTTCTTGCAGGTTGAAAGACACTCTTTTATGGTTTTGTGGTGGAGGTCACATGTAATCAGCCCTAGAGATTCTATAGTCTAAGCTAGGATACTCTGTAGAGTTCTTGCAGGACGCAAGACACTCTTTTAAGGTTTTCTGACAGTCAACATGTAAAAGATCCTATAGTCTGAGCTAGGTTTTGTTGACGCACGTAATGAGTCCTAGGATCCACAATATGGCCAGAGATGATGAATACCGACAGGTGGTAGGCCTACATCCAACATGAAAAAGGGTTGGCTCTGTAGAACTTCCTATGATGAGTAGATTGGATATTGATTGAGATAGCAGCAGCATCAATGATGACGATGATTCGATGATGATTATCCAGTGATGATGATCCAGAGAAGAAGACTTGTGCTAGCAGATTTGTGTCGAGAAATACATTCCTAGTTAAGAGGGAGTGTTGATGTATTTGTAACTTTGGAATGTATTTCATATATGTATATTGTATTCATATAGAGATGTTATTATTCCTCTATACAAAAGTGTAGTCATTTATATTGTAAGTGTCGTAACTTATACTTGATGGGTTATTAGACCACCTTGATGGGGTCGTCCCTGTATAAGTCATGTGGGTTAAAGGGTTATTAGACCACCCTATTGGGGGTCGGCCCTGTCAGCATTATATTATGTGATTAAGTTGAGGCCTACATAGTAAGGTTATTAGGCAAGTCAAAGTCATGTATAAATAGAGTGCGGGAGCACTCTATTTGATCATTCACTTTCTCACTCACACACTCATTGGAGACTGGCACAGTAGTGGAGGAGGAGAAGCTGTCGCTAGGAGACTATCTCTTATGCTTTGGTTTTGTATCATTGCTCTATCTATCTCTGAGGAAGTTATTGGGGTTTTTCACCTTCTGGGTTTTCCCCAAGGAAACTCTATGTGTCTATTGTCTCATGTGATTACTTGTTGTAATTGATATGCTTGATATGCTGTACATGTTATTCTCTTAGTAAAGATCTTAGAGTATGTTGAATTAATGCTCAAAAAGTTAACATGCTTGTGGAAAATATTTTTCTACATCAAAGATTACAAGCTTCAAAACTGGACATCAAATATGTAAATTTCTCCTTGAATAAGTAAATTTCACCTTGATACAGGAAATATAGGAAAATATATCGAATATTACAAGCTATGAATATGGTCATTAAACATGTAAATTTCCCTTCGATTTAACAAATATTTTAAAAAAAATATCTCATAATTTAAGTGTAAGGAGATCTTGAAAAACCATCGCCTTCTAGGACATTATAATTTCATTCCCATGATCCTAATTGTATTCTTCCTTTGCAATAAATTGACCATGGTTTTTGTTCCAGCTCCACACCAACATACATTTATTATCATTGAGCTTGATTCCATCTCTGTTTAGTGCATTAACATAGGAAGTCCAATCCAAATCCTATTGACCATGCAAGCCTAAATTCTCTGCTAGAAACCAATATGAGTTTGAATTCCTTAGCCAACTAGGCCTTCTAACATGGTTTAATGTAAAAAACACAAACTCTTCTAGATAATCCAATGGAGTAGGAGATAACAAATTTTTTTATTCCCCGTTATAAAAGGATAAACTACCACTAGGATATTGTCCTCCTTTCCTACTTTGTAGGTTATCCATAGATTAATCTAGGATAAAGTATTGAGAAACCCCTTCCATATGATAGAGACACTAGCTGAAAATTTAACAGAGCTTCTAAAAAATTGAAGAACAAATATTCCTTTCAAATATTGAGTCCTCAATACAGTAATCCACAGACCCTAAACAAATAAACCATGCCATAAACTTTTCAAACATAGGGTTGTGTTGAAGTATTTTAAATTTCCAATGTCCCAGCCACCTAGGCCTTTTAGAAGAGCCAAAATTTCCTAATGAACTAGATGAATTTTATTATCATTGCTAGCTCACAAGCACAAAAGTGAAATATTTTCCTCTTGATTAAATTTAGTATTGACTGTGGAATTTTAAACAAAGAAAACTAGTATATTGGGATCCCCACCAGTACATAAATGATTAAATTGAGCATGCCTCCAAGTGATAGAAACATGTAAGTCCAATTGCCAATTCTTTTATCAATATATTTTACTAACCACATCCACTCTTCACACCTTTAACAGTTGGTCTTAAGATCATCTCCAGGACACTTGAATCTAGTATCTAACTGATCCAGTTTGTAGGGAAGGAAAGAAGTAATATGTGTCAACTTTTCATCTTCAATATAGACTGGCTTAGTTCCATTTCTGAAATCAATGCAAAAACAAGAGATAATTTCATGATATGTATTCCATTCATCCACAGAACCCTTTCCAAAGATGAAAACATCATCAACAAACAATAAATTATTTATATATAGAGATAAAGAAAACTTTATACCAGATAACCTACCATTCCTTTTAGCATCATCAATCATGCTACTGAGCCCTTCAATAACCAAAATATATAGAGTAGGTGACAAAGGGAACCTCTGCCTCAGTCCTCTAGAACTCCTAAAAGAAGTTGCAAGGGAACCATTAATCATACAACCAAACAAGATGATGATACACATTCCATAATCCATTTTGTGATAGTCAAAGGAAGACCAATCTTGAGTAGTACTAACCTTAAAAAACCCCAATCCACCTTGTCATATGATTTTTCTAGATCCATACTCAACATCAAACCATTTAATTTGTTGACTTTAATGGAATGAATGCACTCTTTTGTAACCCATATGGCATCTATGATTTTCCTATTCTCTAGAAAACCAAATTGTTCCTTCGATACCACTTTTGACAAGATGGATCCGAGTCTATTAGAAATAATTTTGGTAATAGTCTTGTACACAATATTGCATAAAGGAATAGGTCTATAGTCCAACAAATTCAAAGCCTTATCACATTTGGGAATGAGAGTAATAAAAGTTGAATTTAAAGATCCTAAAACAAAACCCATGTTCTATAAAATTTGACTACCTCCAATAGGTTTGTACCCACAAGGTCAAAGAAAGAAGTAAAAAACTCCATAGTCCACCCATATGGGCCTTGTCTCTTATCCTTGGAAAAATCATCTAGTCCTCCTTCAATTTCACCAATAGTGATAGGCCTACCAATATTCAGTCCCTCTTCCCTAGAGGAGAAAGAAGGGTAATGTTTGATGACATTCATATGAACCAAAATATTAGAGTTAGAAAGATCCTTAAAATTATTAGAGAAAAAGTGTACTACATACTTTCCTTTCTCATCCTAAGATATGATCCATCTACTACCATCAACTTTGAGTTCTCAAATACTATTAAAATTCCTTCTATGGCTAGAAAATTTGTGAAAGAATTTGATATTGTTATCTCCGAGAGAAATCCAAATATCCCTATTCTTTAATTTGTGGGCTCCACTTTCCTTTGAAGTGTAATGTATTTTTTAGATTCCAGGGAAAGTATATAATGTTGTTCATCCATTGAAAGAGAACTACTAGAATGAGCATCTAAAAACCTAATAATAGAATCCTCAATTTCACATCGATCTTAATTTTTAGACTGTAATTCCTTGGTCTTTATCCACTTCATCACCAAAGTTTTAAGGGATTTGGGCTATGCAGACAGTCTTTCCATAGCATTTGATCCTCAAGAAAGTTGAGAATATTCCAATTAGATTTGAATAATTGATAGAAGTTCTCCTCTTTATTCATGTTGTGACTGAACTTAAATGGAAAATTAAAATCCAAAGGACCTGAAGAAACACAGTGTTAAGATTCAATATGCTAAGACAGAAAATAGCAGCATTACATTCCATTTCACAATAATAGCATATATAGGATCACTGAAGAAACAACAAGCACAACATAAACACAAGAGACACAGAGTTATCCTGGAAAACCCTCATGGGGTAGAAAACCCAACAAAGCTTCCTCAATATAGATTACCAGTAATATACAAAGATGCAAACCAAAGACATGATCTCCTCCTCCACCATAGCAAACCTCTCCTCCACAAGTGCGCTACATTCTAAGTGAGGGAAGTGTGTGTATAATGAGGAACACACCTCCTCTATTTATACACATCTCCAACTAGTACTTTATATTAACTAGGTCGGCCCCAACTTTACCACTAGGTTAAACACCCCACTATAACTGACTGGGCTGACCCCACTAGGGTGGTCTAACAACCCTTTGACCCACATAACACATATAGGGCCGACCCCCACTAGGGAAGTCTAATAACCCAAGTTACCACATTCCGACGGAGGAATAAACATCTCCGGATATACAATAAGATCTTTACGGAGGAATGAAACATCTCCGGAATAATAAAGTACAAATATAATATTCTTTGAAGTTACAATATCTCAACACTCTCCGTTAACGAGAAGGATATTATAACAGCATATGCATGAGCAAGGAGTCATCAAAATCATACATGATACATCTATACATTATTGGAATCTTTCTCAACATCATTAGTAACTCAAGCAGTTACTGGAACATCTTTAATACTGGAACATTAACATCTTCATTACTGAGTCTTTATCTTCTGTAGCACTTGAACAGCTACAACAATATCATCATCTGGATCCTCACGATCATCAACATCGTCATCACACGATCATCAACATCGTCATCATCATCGTCATCACACGATCATCAGCATCATCATCACACGATCATCAGCATTGTCATCATACGATCATCACGATCAACATCATCGTCATCTAGATCATCATGATCAACAGCATCGTCATCTAGATCATCACGATCAACATCATCGTCATCTAGACCATCACGATCAGCAGCATTGTCAATACAAGTATCCATACTAATACAAGTATACACATCATCAATACAAGTATCCACACCAATACAAGTATATCATCAATACAAGTATCCACACCAATACAAGTATACACATCATCAATACAAGTATCCACACCAATACAAGTATATCATCAATACAAGTATCCACACCAATACAAGTATACACATCATCAATACAAGTATCCTCATCAATACAAGTATTCTCATCAATACAAGTATACATATCATCAATACAAGTATCCTCATCAATACAAGTGTACATATCATCAATACAAGTATCCTCATCAATACAAGTATACACAATAGCAGCATACCCTGCAACACACATGATCCAATTACAGGATGATCAATCCCTCTCACTTTAGGACATAGGTCCAAGGATGATACAATCCTAATCCGCTTACGAGATGATCAGTCCCTCTCAGTTTAAGAAATCTCTCATGTCTATGGATGATGCAATCCAGATCAACTTACAAGATGATCAATCCTTATCACTTTAAGACACCTCACCATGTCTAGGGACGATGCAATCCCGAATAAACTTACAGGATGATTAGTCCTTATCACTTTAAGACACCTCACCATGTCTAGGGACGATGCAATCCCAAATCAACTTACAGGATGATTAGTCCTTATCACTTTAAGACACCTCACCATGTCTAGGGACGATGCAATCCCAATCTACTTATAGGATGATTAATCCTTATCACTTTAGGACATAAGTCCAAGGACGATGCAATCCTGATCCACTTACAGGATGATCAATCCCTATCACTTTAGGACATAAGTCCAAGGATGATGTAATCCTGATCCACTTACGGGATGATCATCCCTATCACTTTAGGACATAAGTCCAAGGATGATGCAATCCTATCACATACATTTTGAACCAAACGCTCAGGGACGATGCAGTCCTATAACGTCCACTAGGGACCACTTTCTCGGAGACATCTGTCTATGGATCACTTTAGAATTGAAGTCCAGGGATGATATCCTCTCATCCACTAGGGACCACATTCACGGAGACATCTGTCTATGGATCAATTTAGAACATGTGTTCAAGGATGATGCAATCCCTCTTCTTTCTCAGAGACATATGTCTACGGATCTCCTTTAGGACATGTGTCCATGGATGATACAATCCCCTCGTCCACTAGGGACCACATTCTCAGAGACATCTGTCTACAGATCATTTTAGAACTGAAGTCCAGGGATGATACAATCCTCTCGTCCACTAGGGACCACATTCTCAGAGACATCTGTCTACGGATCACTTTAGAACTGAAGTCCAGGGATGATACAATCCTCTCGTCCAATAGGGACCACATTCACGGAGACATCTGTCTATGGATTAGTTTAGAACATGTGTTCAAGGGTGATGCAATCCCTCTTCTTTCTCGGAGACATATGTCTACGGATCCTTTTAGAACATCTGTTCAAGGATGATGCAATCCCTCTTCTTTCTCAGAGACATATGTCTACGGATCCTTTTAGAACATGTGTTCAAGGATGATGCAATCCCCTCATCAACTTAGACCCTATCTAAGGACCATCCACCAACCTCTCTGTCGGCATCACCAATATAGGTATCCACATCATCGACCTCACTGTCGATGCAGGAAATCTCATCACAAGTGACCACATCCCTCCCCCTCTCGAGGAGGGTCCTACCAAGCTTGTCTCAGAAAATACTCAAACTTTTCTTGAGGTAGAGGTTTGGTTAGTACATCGGTAACTTGTTCACTTGAGGTAGAGGTTTGGTTAGTACATTGGCAACTTGTTACAAATTCAAACTTTGTAGTTCCTTTCTGTGCCATATCTTGTTAGATCCCTATGTTCTTTGACTTATCATGGAGCACTGGATTCTTTGTCATGTTGATACAACTCTATTTGTCACATAGGATCACAGTTGGTTCTATCTCTAAGTCAAACAATCCTAAATCCAAACTTCTTCACAACTAGCAGAGCAAGCAGCCATATATTCTGCTTGTGCTGAGAGCCACACTAGACTGCTTCCAGCTAAAGCACAAGATCATGGCTGATCCCAGACAATAACATCCTCTCGATGTGTTCTTCCTATCTGATACGCTTTCTGCCCAATCAACATCTGAGAAGCCATTTGAAGTCATGATCTCCAAGATAGCATAGATCAAAGTCTATCGTATCCTTTAGGTGCCTCATCACATGCTTTGCAACTATCAGGTGAACACATCTAGTTTCCACTAGATACTGACTCAAGGTGTTCATAGCAAAGCATATATCTAACCTAGTATATGTTAGATACATCAATGACCCAATAATTTGACTATATAGAGTTATATCCACTAACTCTGATGAGTCATCCCCTAACAGCTTTAAGTTGGAATCCATAAGAGTGGCCATTCCAACACCTCAAGTCCTTTTAATATTTCTCAGCATATTTTCCCTGGTTGAGAAACATTCCTTCTGATCCTTTCCATACTTCCAGACCTAGGAAGTAATGCATCAATATGAGATCTTTCATTTTCATTTCTGCAGCCATCTCGTCAGATGGGTCTACTGCTATAAGCCTCAACATCATTCGAACTCTGTGGTGAGTTCCTTCTTGCATCCAGTTCATCTGTGTATAGAAACCATATTCAACCTTGTAGCAAAGGTTGTTATCCACATCACCCATGATGATCATTAAGCTCATCAATTGACTATCGATCCTGGGTACCCATACAGAACCTAATTCACACTTCTTCTTTAATTACACCATTAAGAGAATGGTCTTATCTAGCCACTTGCAGAAAACATCCCGTCATGATTCTCTTCTTCTTTCTAAGAGAATCTTCTAGCCACAAGCCTTCTATATTTTGTTTGATTTGTAATTCTTCTTGTTGAACATCCATCACTTGTTCGGTGTTCATCATTCTTCATGATCTTTCCTACAAATCAAAATTAAGTACATGATTAGTAATGCTTCATAATCATGAAATCATGTTGACATGATAACCTATTATGCATATAGATATCATTTACATAGTTATGCAACTATCTTGACCAATACTTTGGCACAACACTTTTCCATATCCTGTATGCATACAGTGGCTATCTAGATGCCTTCCATCTCTACCAGAACAAACTATCGAGAGTGTGCACAGCTCTTAGCATGTCAGCAAAGAGGTTTCATTCTAGACAAGCAACAATGGAATGTTTGCCCAACTTACCAATCATATGCATATTAGTAGTATATTGTTCAATGCTATATGAATGTTTACACTCAACATGATATATTCTAAACATGCATGTAATCTATTACAAGCAATATCATTTACTATTTCAAATAACAACTCAAATACTTATCTTTTATGTTTGTGTGGTTACCTCCCACTTGATCTTCTATATGTCTTTTGAACTTATTCATTCTGTACCACTGTGCATGCTCAAGTGTCATCCTCATGATCTCATACACAAACATACATTCATTAGTATATTCTCAATACTATCAAAAATTATAATTCTAAATAATATTGAATATGTATATTCATGATCATAGATAATAAACAATAGTATTCAGGGTTTCAAGGAAGTCTTCTTTTACTCATGCATATTCTTGTCTGATCATAGTACTCTTCTGGTTAGTTAAATCATCAATCAAGATAAGAGGAATAATATGCATAAACCCTTGATTACTAACTTTGTGAATAAGCATAACCAATCATACCAAGTATACTTATATAAGGGATCCTAATACATGACATAGGAAAACATACCTGGATTAGTATACCTGCTTAGTTATGTCTAACATACCTAATCAATATCTTCTTTGTTCTCTTCAATGATTTAGAGATCCTATGCTGGAACCTACATATCTCATAGGTTAAGCATAATAGAACAAAGTCATACATACCTTGCAAGTAGAACTTCCATGTGATCAAATATTATGGATGAGTCTTTGTCTTCATGTTGTCATGGTCATGGAACTTGATTTGTCTTTCGTGACGTACCTGAATCTTGTTAGCAAACAACATCAACCTCATACAACACCACAATGCATTAGTACAATCCTATAACCCTAATGAATGAATGTCTTCTATAATTCACATGCATTCATACTGTTACTAGGGTGATAAGACAATTCTAACATTAATCAAGATTGTACTAATAAATAATATGAAGACAAACATATTATGAACTTAATCAGGAATCATATTTCAAGACATACCTGAACCTCCTTAAGTCATTCCTGTCGAGACTTCTTGTAGTCTTCTTATGTAAGGCCTTAGCCTCAACTCCCCCTGAAACTTGATGTGGAACTTGATTAGGGTTTGCTAGAGAAACCCTAAAAATTCAATCTTTGACTTTCACACCTCTGAATGGATGGAAGGATATGTCTTGCTAAGCTGATCAAACTAGCATACTTCAATTTTGGAATCTCCAAAATTTGACCCCTCAGAATTGCCTTTGAAACTTCTGGATCTTCTGGACAGGATCCTGAACTAGGGTTTGATAAAGCCCACCCTTCTGCCCACTCAAAAGGTTTGATCTAAGGCTCTAAACTCTTATGTTTCTGAGGAGCTTCCAGCTGTGGTTACAGACTTCAAAAATTCCAACTTTTGCTGAAGCCCTAATTTTCCATCTTTCTGATCAAGATCCCGAACTAGGGTTTGATCAAACCCGGTCTTCTACCCAACCAAAAAATTCGATCTTGGTCTCTAAATTTCTATTTTCCTAAGTAGTATTCATCCGTGGACTCCTATTCCAAAAATTCTAACTTTCTCCAAAACCCTAAATTCTGGAAGCCATGAATGAAGGTGCTCCAAAAATAATTCTGTTTTGATGGAAATATGTACCTGATTGTTTCTACTGGAACTCCAAACTTTTTGATCCACAGGGTCTGAAAACTTCTTCTGTGGTAGCCTAACCTGTCATCTTTCCATCCCAACAGGTCTGACCTCAATTGGATTTTCTGGGAGAGAGGTATTCCAAGTGTCGCAACGTGACCTGTTTATGGGATAAAATAGGAGAGCAAACTTGTACGGCATGCCACATGTCACTGGTTCAACTTCGGCCTCTGACAAAGTTTCTTGAGATAGTACATTCTGTGTACTACCTGTCACTTTTTACGAAATTTCATTTGGAGCTTCCTATCCCATGTTATGACCTTCTTTCCTGGGTCACCTGATTTTGATTAAGATCTGGAAGAGGCCGAAACCCTAACTTCTACTGATCATAACTCACAAAGTGCAACGAATCTGAGGGTGTCCTTTGGACACAAGGTACCTGGGGATGTTATCTACGACCTGTAAACTTTTCCGATCTTGAACCTTTGTAGAAATGGATTTATAGCGAAAGATCCACGATGACTGGTTTTTGCTATGTAAAACCCAAACCTTCAAATTGTCGCAAGTGAAGCAAGTGTCGTAAGTGCCATACATTATCTTCCTTTAGGTTAGCTCTGATACCATGTTAATATTCAATATGCTAAGATAGAAAATAGCAGCATTACATTCCATTTCACAATAATAGCATATACAGGATCACTGAAGAAACAACAAGCACAACATAAACACAAGAGACATAGATTTATCCTGGGAAACCCTCATGGGGTAGAAAACCCAGCAAAGCTTCCTCAATATAGATGACCATCAATATAGAAAGATGCAAACCAAAGACATGATCTCCTCCTCCACCATAGCAGACCTCTCCTCCACAAGTGCGCTACATTCTAAGTGGGGGAAGTGTGTGTATAATGAGGAACGCACCTCCTCTATTTATACACATCTCCAACTTGTACTTTATATTAACTAGGTCGGCCCCAACTTTACCACTGGGTTAAACACCCCACTATAACTGAATGGGCCGACCCCACTAGGGTGGTCTAACAACCTTTTGACCCACATAACACATATAGGGTCGACCCCCACTAGGGAAGTCTAATAACCCAAGTTACCACATTTCGACGAAGGAATAAACATCTCCGGATATACAATAAGATCTTTACGGAGGAATGAAACATCTCTGGAATAATAAAGTACAAATATAATATTCTTTGAAGTTACAATATCTCAACACACAGAAGAATGATTTGAGATGGAGGATTGAACAAGCCAATACCTGTATCTATAAAGGGTACTAGCCATATCTTCAACGGTAAGAAATATTTACAATCTTTTATAGATCTCATCTTGCCCCAATCCACCATTTTTCCAAGTACAACATAGGTTTTAGGGGACAACATCAAGTAACTCGGATTTTTGAAAAATCTAAATAAAATACTCAGATAAGTGGTCCAATCTTCGAACTTGTCCCCAAATTTCAGAATCAAAGTGTAAGATTCAGATCCACCACTAGAATTAGATTGGGATCATTTAAAAGTATACCTTCCACCACAGCATCCTAAAAAATCTTCCTATCCTTATCAGGCCCATAACACTTTAAAATTTTGAAATCCTAATCAAAATGTTTCACCTTACCCATAAGGATTAATCTAGCACAAGTATGAGTTTAAAATTGGCTGCACAATTGTTACCAATAGCAAGTAGACCTTCTTAACTACTCAAGGAATCCATAGCACTCACTTCCCATCCTTGAAATATCCTTAAAAAAAGTCACAAGCCTTAAAAAATCGACACATAGTTTCTTACAATAAGATAATGTTAGATTTGTTGGTTTCAAAAACCTGCTTGAGAGTGGTAAACATAGGGGGGCCACCAACACCTTTGATATTGAAGGATGAAATTAACATTAAGAACCCGTAAAAGGGGTTATCTACTCTCTGAGAGCCTTAGAATTTTGACAGAGACCCTTACCTTCGTTCAATATTGAGGAAGCACGAACATAATCCTTAGGGTCAAAGTTTCTATTTTCCTCCACAAACCCAATACTCTCTTTTTCAAAGTTATTTATAGATTTTTCCTAATGGTCACATTCTGATGTCTAATCTCATTGATAGGAGTGACCCTAGGACTATCAAAAGGTTGATTAACATACAAAGTAAAAGGGGAAAGAAGAAAAGTATCATTGTGAGGAGAGGGTCTATTCTTTGGTTCTACAAACACAAATATCCTAGCACCACCATCACTTTCTAGAGAAACTCGGGAATGGATTTAGATCAATGGAGGAAAATCAGAATCATTAAAACAAGAGGCTTTAAAAGGAAAAGACCAATAGACATAATCTTGTCCCAAAATAAGGTTTTCAGATATCAAAGAGGGATCAACAGGTTGAGAGGCCTCATTTGGGATCGAATATGGAGGAAACCCATATTAATCTATGCCTTGGAAACCCCTACATAATTTTTCATTCAAAACTAGGTGATATGATTCTAGCATAACATCCAAAGTAGTCTCTAAAATTTGCCTCATAGAAAATTCATTTTCCACGGATTTAATGAATTGAAGATCCATAGAGGAAATTCCTTCATAAGGAGTAGATGAGCTAATTGGGGACATATATTTTATAGAAGGATCCCCCACATGCTTGTCAACCATTGGCATATGAAGTGAACCCTTGTTCAAATAAGATAGGCATTTAAAGTCTTAAAACTTCGGAATAAGACCCTGCTCATAATCATCATTTGAGTCCTCCTTAACGAAACTTGAACAATTTGCATAAAGGTGAGCAATACGATGGCACAAATGACATAAAAAAGGAATACTTATGTAATCCATCCATTGCATAAACGTCAAGTCACCCCATACCACTTTAACCTCCTTCGGAATATCTTTAGAGACATCCATTTCAATTAGCATTGCTTCCATTCTTTTATCCTCAAAAGACAACATCATCTCATCAATCTAAATATATCGACCTAGATGATTTCCAAGAGCCACAAAGATTTTTTTTAGTCCAAAGCTAAAGAGGAATTCCTGGAAAAAGCACCCATACATAGTGTTTCTTCAAATTTCCTTCTAGGGATTAAAGCCCAGTTGCCATCTATTAAGAACAAGTGAGCCACCTTTGATAACCCAAAATTTGGACAAAATATTCAATGCATTTTCCTCGTACAAGAGAACAAAACAGAACCATCCATTAGGAAGGATGTGAACCTTTGGGCTATAGTTAATTTTGACTTCTAGGTTTACATGACCCATGCCATCATATCCAATCGGTTCATCTTGTTGTATTCAAGAAAGTCACCCTAAAAGCATCTCCAAAGCCAAACCCTCAACCCCATACATGAAGACATACTTCCCCCCAAAAAACATTCAATTCCCTTTTTAAAATTGAATGCCTTCAACTTTCTCCTTGCTTTAGCCCTAGATGCATGAAGATTTGATGAAACCAAGTAAGTAGGGTTTGCATAAATCGTATTAAAAGGAATCAAAGTATTAGTCATATGCTTTAGGAAACCACTATCTTTCTCCCCCATAGATAATAGAGAGCATAACCCATCACCAACCATAGCTTTGTCCTCTAAAAAATCCCCCTTCAACTCCTTACCCTCCCTCCTACGATCCCCCAAGGGGAAATCGAGTTTCTCTAAGGAAGGTCTCGAAACACCCTCACTCGAGACCTGAGAAACTGAACCCAAGTCTGGAGTCTTACTTTGGAGAGGACACCAATGATTTGGACGAGCACAAAGAACAATATCTAGAGGGGAACCTCGGAAAGACCCAATTGTCCCACAAGTTTGTTACCTTTATTTTTCTTGTTGCGAGACATGACGTTTTATTTTTCTTCTTGCGAGACATGACGTTTGGAAGGAAAACTTCATACCATAAAAAATCACAATCACACCACAAAAAACAAAATTTGGAGCATGTCCAAAAAACCTCGCCGAAAATGTTAGAAGAGCAAAAAACCACAAGTCGCAAAAAATGACAAAAACCTTAGAAAAAACACAAAGGTTAAGAAAAAAAGCTAGCTAAGTTCCCACTTTTTGACAAGGTTGGTGCTAGGTTCTATTACTGAGAACTGAACTCCTTGGATGCATAAGCATAAGAAATCATTGAAGACTCGGAGAATAAAAACTACGAACAAGAAGAACCGAGAAAGACCATTGAGGGTTTGCAGCCTCGATGCTTTCACTAAAAATTTCAAATTTTGGAGTTGTAACAAAAACTTATATTTATTAATTTTATCTTTTAAAAATAAATAAATTTAATATTATTTTCATTTTTAAAAGTAATAATAATTAAAATATTAATCAACAAAAATATGCTAAAAGTAACTTTTAATATATATATATATAATTTATTATCTTATCAATATATTTATATTTTCTCATCAATAGGTGTTTATATATTATCTCAGATTTTGGACTTCCTTGAGTAGATCAACAAAATTAACCTGATTGTAACAAGTGTATAGTGTGGAAGCCGTGGATAAGAAAAAGGGTATGTTTATTAAATATCATTTGTTTTTATGTTTATATTAATTAGTTTAATGTTTATGATAGTTTAGTGTTTAACCTTTGTTTAACAACCAACTATCTCCACCAAACTAAGTGGTTAGCTACACCTATCGATGTTCACCAACCACTTTACTTGTGCCTGTGCTAATATTAATAACCTATACCATCCTTAATATACCGTCGCATACCGTCACATGACAATTTGGTAAGCTATCACCCACCGAAAATAACAACAGATATAATTTAACCACTACATACATTACAATGAATACAGTATATTTAGCTTGTTCACGACTGTTCATTGAACAGCCATATCGTAGGTGTCTGCAGTGGAGAGCACTGCCAAACGATAAATGAAGTTATGCTCTGATTCTGGGGCTTTGTTCAAAGAATGTGTTCACATCAACATGGAAATGCTGTGTATAATTGGTTGTTTTATTGGTGATATGAGGTGGAAATTAAACGACATCGCATGGGAAAAAGAAACGAATACCGGTGGAAATCAAGAACAAGGTCATTTCAGTATGTCTAACGACTTTATTGGTGGATGGGTGCCTCAGGAAGATACGTACATTTCATTACATTTTCAGAGCAATGGCGATGAACGTCGGTGTAGGAGAGCAGCAAGTGAAGCTGATAGGTTCGAGTCTGCTCCCCTATGTGCTTCGGGTGTTAGAAAAATTACGATTCTTTACATGCAGAATAAACTTTTAAAGAATCGAAAAGAATAAATAATGTATGCCGTCAGAATCATACCTCCAGCCATTGATGCTGCTCACACTCTGGCTTGAGATTTTGCTTGAGGCAATCCACTTATGTTCAATACCTCTTCCATCTGATAGACCAAAACACCGTTCCGTAAGGCACTTCCAAATTCTGCTTACTCTGGATTGATGGTGTAAAAACTGAAGGAGATTGAGTTAGCGAGCTTGTGGACCAAACAAAAGTCTTTATATCCCAGCTTCCATCAAGCTTCTTTTGGCTATGTGTCAATTGTTCCACAAATCAAGGTATAGAACCATTGAGGGAGTTATGGACCATTCCAGGAGCTCTCAACGAGAAATTAGTTATTTCCTTAATTAGTTGAGGAGCTGTTAATATTCGTTAAGAGAGCTTACATTCTCCCACTTGCTCCATACTTCCAAAATTAATGTCTCATCTTAAAACCCAATGATAATCTATATTAAAAATAGATACATGAATCATGGCGATAAGTCCTCTTAAGACGAGTATTATCTTCCATGTATTACTATGTATTTATATCTATTAGAATTTATGTGGCAACAATTTCTTAATGAATAAACCTTATGTTTATTCTTGGTCCTATACAGATGAATTCTCTCAATTAAATTAAGGTGCACATAAGTATGAGAAAATCATCACAATAATTAAGAATTTCATTAAAATAACATTGTCCATACAATGAGAAACTACATAATGGAAACAAGTCCCATATTCAATACACGATCCTTGAATTTAAACGGTGGCATGCCCTTAGTCAAAGGATCAATGATCATCAACTCAGTGCTGACGTGCTCAATGACCACTTTCTTTTCTTTAACATGTTCCCTTATAGCTAAATACTTAATGTCGATGTGTTTATTTCGACTCCCACTTTTGTTGTTTTTAGCCATAAAAACAGCAGCTGAATTGTCGCAATACATTGTTAATGGCTTAGAGATAGAATCCATAATTCTAAGCCCGGAAATGAAACTCTTAAGCCATACACCATGTAAAGTAGCCTCAAAACAGGAGACGAACTCCTTCACAATGGGAGCTATACTTGGTGAACAATCCTTCATCCTAAATCTCTCTAAAATTTTATTAATATAGGTTTCCTGAGATAGACCCACGATGCCTCAAAATCTGTCTCTATGGATCTTAATGCCAATGACATAAGATGCCTCACCCATATCCTTCATATCGAAATTTTTAGAGAGAAATTGTTTCACCTCATGCAGCAAACCCTTATCATTGGTTGCTAGCAAAATGTCATCCACATATAAAACAAGAAAACAAATTTTACTCCCACTAACTTTCAGGTATATACATTGATCCATAATGTTTTCTACAAAACCGAAAGAAGAAATTACATTATGGAATTTCAAATACCATTGGCGGGATGCTTGTTTTAAACCGTATAAGGATTTCTTGAGCTTACAAACCAATTGCTCACCATGCTTCCACTAAAATTGAGGCCTTAAAAAATAAAATTTCATGCTTTACCAATGTAAATTCATGCTTAAAATTGAATCTAATGACATAAAAATTGTCTCTGGGTTAAATTTTTCAATTCAAGCAGATTCAATGATTCTTAATGATAGAATTGAACTTCATGATAAAACTATTAATTCATAATTCCTGTGGGTAAGTTATGAAATATTTTATCCTAATTAATTATATAAATATAATAAAAATTCCCGTGGGATAAAATTTATTATATTTAGTATAATTAATTACAATTAATGTCTAAATATTCTTTATGTGATTCTAATCAATCATAATATATAACATTATTTAATTAGCGATGCTGTGGCTATTCTTTAATCAATAAAAATTATATGGATCACTAGACATTAATAAAATTAACTTGATACTAATCATGCAAATGAAATATATATTCAAGTTGATTAGGAAAAAATCCTAATAGCACCCTATTATAAAACTTTATCTAACATCATGAACTATTAGAAAAATAGCTAACTGTAAAGATCTCGATGGAGATCCAATGAACAATTTTTTGATTTCAATTCTTTTATACATGTGCATAAAACTCAGATAGAAAAGGTATCATATTGTAATTATTGTATAAGAAATAATCGCTAGCAACATGATCGAAAGGCAGTCTATTCGCCTGAGTCGACACCTCCGTGAGTCTAGGTTTGGAATCTATCTGTATCTTTCTTTTGCCCACAAGAATTTATAAAATGATAATCTGCAGTAAATAACTATTAATGCAGGTTCATGAAGGAGTATGAAATCTCTATCGGATAACCAGAAGCTGCAGAATATTTTTGCCCACATTGAGGTTTACATATGTTTTCTGAAAGATATGCACATTATCTATGAAGAAAATATTGCCAGTTCATTTGAGAAACACTCCAGAAAAGTCAAGAAAAGAAACGCATGAGCAATATCCCAATGGACGCACAGCACTCCAAACACCAAGGCAGAGATAAAGTTATGCTCTGATACCAACTGTTAGAAAAATTATGATTCTTTACATGCGGAATAAACTTTTAAAGAATCGAAAAGAATAAATAATGTATGCCATCGGAATCATACCTCCAGCCATTGATGCTACTCACACTCTGGCTTGAGATTTTGCTTGAGGCAATCCACTTCTATCCGATACCTCTTCCGTCCGATAGACCAAAACACCATTCCATATGGCACTTCCAAATTCTGCTCACTCAGGATTGATGGTGTAAAAACTGAAGGAGATTGAGTTAGCGAGCTTGGGGACCAAACAGAAGTCTTTATAGCCCAGCTTCCATCAAGGTTCTTTTGGCTATGTGTCAATTGTTCCACAGATCAAGGTAGAGAACCGTTGAGGGAGTTATGGACCATTCCAGGAGCTCTCAACAAGAAATCAGTTATTTCCTTAATCAGTTGAGGAGCTGTCAATATTCATTAAGAGAGCTTACATTGGGTTCGCATAACACTTTCTCTTAAAGGGATCGATTACGAGTTCGTTGAACAAAACATTGAAAATGATAGACCTGTTAACATCAAAGATGCAATGCTCATCCGACGAGGCATGGGACACGAAAGCACCAGTTCTTCTACCCAAAGATCCATGTGACCGAGCTGTTTCCCGCTTCCGGACTGACTCTGTAAACGATAGGGTAATAACTTCGCTCTGCAATCACCTGACATTGCTTTCCTTACCTCCTCGAGTCCCCTATGTGTTTTTTGAAAAACATATTTTGTAATCCGTATTTAATACGCTCATGCTTTTTATCGATTTCCACAGATCATCCTATATATTTGGAACTTTTTCAAGGGCCAGGGACTAGGGTGAACATAAACAGAAAGTTGTTGAAGAGTTAGTGGCAATGTTTCTTTCAGTGGAGCAAACCTTGCGAACGAGCCGCTTCTTGGGAAAACCGTATTTCTGAGGAGCTGAGATCGGATTTATGTACATCGCATTGGGTAGTACAGTAGCATTTGTCAAAGCATTCGAGAAGCTTACTAACTCAGTTTTAATAGACGTAGAGAAGATGCCGCTAAGTGCATGGACAGACGGATTCTGTGAGGCCGATAGAGTGAAAGAAGTTATGCCACATCTGCTCAAGCTTCTTGAGTTTTGATCAGCCTAGAGATTTACATCACCACCTGTTGCCATATATGTGATGTGAAACCATTTGGGTATAGGAAAGAGGAAAGATTTTAGATAGAAGCCGATATGTAGGTGGAGGTTATGCCTAGGACTCAAGAAATTTGATCATCGGGATTTAAGTTTAAGTTTTTATTTTATAGAGAACATCGATTTTTTAATTACTTTTCATAATATTTTATTTTATGAGTATTTTTTTTTTCAACCGAAAAATCACCTTCTTGCTATTACCTTCCTACTATTCCGAAGGAATCAAGGAAAGCTAACAACACAAGGGAAATCTCAACAAACTTCCTCACATATCGTGAATGGTAGGTTGAGCAAACCTAATCCAAGCCAGAAGATGTCTCAACAGAATTGAACCCGGGTAGATGGAACCCCACCAACAGGCCACCGTATCCTTGACCAACATGGATTTTTTTAAAATACTTTCCATAATTTTTTATTTTATGAGCACACATGAATTTTTATTTAATTATTTTGTTAGGAACGAACGTTTATAATGTACATATAGTATTTGGTCGGTACATTATTAGGATTGGTTTTAATTTTTTCAATAATACTATATTTTACACATACGAAAAACAATATTTCTTTTAAAAATACCTTTTTAAATTTGATTTTTTTAAATGTTTGATTGGTTATTTCAGGTTGACATCTACATCTTTCTGTGTTTCCTACCATGTGCGACGGGAAGACGTAAGCCTCCTTAAATGGCCTAAATTCTCAATTCTTCAGCCATGATGTGCTTGTTCACTTGAACCAGGATGTATGAGCAGCTGGTTTGCTTCGCCTCATAAATGAGGCTCTCTTCTACCTCCTTAAATGACCCGAGTTGTCGAATTTGCAGCCCCGATCAAGGATAATTTTAGGAACGAAATTTAGCCCATGGGTTATTTTTCGATTTTTTTTCCAAAAAAAAATTGCCAATTTGCATTTTTTGAAGCTCCATTTTGCCCAATTTTGATGGGGTAAACTTTTTCACTCTAAAAATCGCCAAATTATTATATAAACTATAAAAAAATCTTTAGAAATTGAAATAATTTTAGAAAAATATCGCCAAATATTTTATAGTTGATATTTTAAGAATTGGTGAGATTCATCAAGGTTTATACACTTTTTAAATAAGTATGGGTCCTTAATTTTATCTCTGGCCCCGACACTCTTATTTGCTTGAACCAGAATGTAGAGGCCTGTTTTTTGTATTCCTGATTTCCTAGATGCATTTATCACATTCAAGATTGTTGCAGCTAGTTCGCTTCACCTCATAAATGAGTCTCTGTTCTATATCTGGGCCTTATCCATAGAGCGTGTGAACAGGAGGCAAGTCTCTGTAAATATGCTTAGACTCAGGTTTCGCATTAAAACAGTAATACAGAAGGCGGATGTCCGGTTTAAATGCAATGGTGGGAGGTTGTTGCAGTGGCGATATTTCAAGGTTTTCTTGTATGTCATCCTGATTTTTATTTTTGTGTGAGGTCAGAGGTCAGTGTATGTGGCTGGTGCAGCGAATGTGTATAGGTTAGTGGCTTTCCCTATGCCGCTAGTGGCAATGATTTCAGAAAACTTGTTATTCTTTTGGTGGTGCTTTATAGATTTGGACGGACTAGTGTTGTTGTTCTTGTTTGCGAGAGCTTTTTCTTATGCTCGTTCGTCTTTCCTTTTGGTGGGTGTTCCTGGGTGGAAATGGTCTCCCCTTCATTTTCCTAAATTGTGTTCATTGGTCGTTGTCTGCCGGTGGGTCTGCGGATTTGTGGTTGCTAGCGGGTTAGGTGGCGTTTGGAGGGGTGGTGTTTTTTTTGCTCGTTCGTCTTTCCTTTTGGTGGGTGCTCCTGGGAGGAACTGGTCTCCCCTTCATTTTCCCAGATTTTGTTCATTGGATGATGTCTGCTGGTGGGTCTGCAGATTTGTGGTTGGTAATGGGTTCATGGTTACTAGCGGATTCAGTGGCGTTTGGAGCGGTGGCATTTGGATAGTTTGTTCCGGATATTTTTGTTATTTGGTATGTATGTCCTGCCATTTTATCATTAAGTGTGTAATTGATTTCTTCAATCAATGGTCATGGAAATTGTATTTTACCAATTCTTAGCTGTATTCGGTGTGAATGCTCTGATCTGATTTGAATGCTGTGAATTTGCCCATGTATTCACAAATGTTTTCAGTTTTGCACATTTTGTTGCATTTGATGAACGCCAAGAGATTTCCTAGATCACTTAATGCAATTTTTCTCATTTTCGACGAGACTCTAGTCCCTCGAGACACAAATCCGCGATTTCGTCCATCTCCACTGGTTCCTTATTGCTAAACTACATAAAGATGTTCCTCACCTGTCTATGGGAAAGGGTTACATATTTTTATTTCTTATTTTTGGATTGGAAGTCACTTGGCAGTTTAAGTTTGATAATCTCATCCAAAAATTTCCCGAGCTTTAGCCTACGCTCATTAGAATCCCTATCCTTCATGTATTTTTGGTTCTTGAAGGAATTATACTATCGAGAGATGTCACCGTTCTGGTGACAAATCATTTTATACCATTCAAGCTCGAACATTCTACTTTGTTGCTGGGTTAGTTCAATTTTTCTTGCTCTTTGTTCGGCAATATCATTCTGTTGAAAGCTCACATCACCAATTCAAGAACACATTTCAAACATCATTTAATGTGCCTAAGCGGAGAAAATAAAATACAGAAGTGCAGGTAAAGATGCTACAATGGAATCTAACATCAAATACTCCACGATAAGAAACGAGCATAGATAGTATACATGAACGTATGGACAAGGTGAAATGATGGCATTGTGCTCTTATCAAAGATTCAAAGCCATGAATAATAAGCTAATATTTTCTTTGAATAGTCTGCTCATTGCATAAAAGCTCAAAGTTTAGCCAGAATTAAAATTGGAATCTTCTTATAGCGATAGAAGTGAAGCGAGATGCTTTATTTCCTTGATATAAGAAGTGTTTTCTTTTAGCTCGCAAGAAAAGAGAAAAACGAAATGTTGTGCCAAATACTTCTTACGAGAAGTGAAGAGAGAATAATAATTTTTCTCTTTTCCAACACGGAAACTGCAACAATATTTTTGTAAATTAGCACAATATGGGCACTAAAGAAATAGATGCTCTTAGTTTAGAATTGTGCTACATATGTCGAATGTGCAAAGTTTTTCAAGTAATCTCACAAACCTCTTTATACCGTTCAGGCTCTGCCATACTACTTGTTCGCTTTTTTTATCACTTTCAATTTACTGTAGGGAATCTATGGCTCCTCATATAGAGAAGGTTTGTGGCATTTTTAGTAAGGTGACACACACTTATAAAGATCCTGGGTCATATGAATATTTTGATGACTGGCTTAAGATGGATATACCTGTCCTTTTTCCAAGGAATTCATTGTTAGAGTGATTCAAAGGTATATTATGGTTGTGTTTAAGACTGTACACTTTCATTAAAGACCCAAGCGATGATCAGAATGAGGTATGTAGTGTAAATTTTCACAATGGCATTGGTATGCCATTCAGTCCTCTCCATTCCTCTGAATACAGAGATGAATCATGTAGAATGTTTGAAAAAGAAAAATATAAGGAAGATTAGTCATAGGAAAGAAGTGGGAGAGTTGTGTACATAATCAGGCATTTTGCTCCTTTCCTCTATAGATTTCCATAAGGGTGTTATGCTAATTTGTGGAAAGATTATATAGACCTCTAATGCTTTGTGTTTCATTTATGTTGTGCATTTTTAGCTTTCTGTAGAGTTAACCCTATGGGCATTTATTTTATAAGCCCTCACTTTTTCCTTGACAGCTTTGGCTTTTCCTTTGCACATGGTAATGTATATATTGCAGCTGTAGCTTTTTGGTTTCAGAATGCAATTCGTAAGTTTGCAAGAATAGAGAGAGGGAGAGTGACAATGATGTAAGGAGTACTAGATTCATTGAAATATGAAACAATGGTTGTGAAGTAAATTAATTAGATTGGGGAGCTGCCAATGGTGGAAAGTAGAGGTGGAGGCTGAGTTGTAGCTAGTAGCAAGATGATGTAGTGTGGAAAAATTGTCGAATGAATAAATCTAGGATGTCTCCATTTCCAATATGGAAGTGTACATCTGATACGCATATATTTGTTATTAATGTTGAATTAACATACGAGATTTTAATTAAGATATGAGAAAGTGCATTTGCACACCATCTTGTTAAGATTTCTGTTAATAGCGATGTTTGGAAAATTTTAATAAAATTTGCAGACAGAGTATCTGCTGCCTTATTTTAAAAAATCTTAGTTTCAGTTATCTTGTCATTTAGTTACACTTTCTCTGGGGTGGCCTGCAATGTGAAATGGTTTTTCCTTTTCTTTGCTCAGGAAATTACAATTAAGAGAAGATTGAAGTAACTTGTTATCTACTTAAAGGAAGGATAAAAAAACAGAGTTGAGTTGCGTTTAGTTTGAACATTTCTAACAGGATTCCTTGGCATGCAAACATTTCTTTAGACATTTTTAGTAAACTTATTTTGATTTACCGAACTGTGAGAAGAGAATTTACAAAGTAGGCTAGTGTGGTGGCTAAGATTTTACCAGATACTATTTCATACAGTCACATGAGCCGTGTTTAATTTTTCTAACTAATAAGTGTTGGAATTTTAAGGCTTAGTTTCATTCCAGCTTCTTATATGGGATTGCAGTCATTGAATATATTGAGATGGTTTATTTTGTAAACAGTGGATGTAGCAATTTCCAAGATCAGGGTGATTATTTGCATCTCACAATTCACGGATTTGTATCAGTGGTTGGTAGGGGCACCAATTCTCAGTACTATTGTTCTAAAGGTCCTCCACCCTGAACTTGGCATATATATAAGGAGATACATCCTTCCGTATTTTGGGTTTCTCGACGAACACCAAATGGAAAAGTGTTCTCAATCAACCCTTGACGCAATAAATATGTACCTATCTACCAAGATTTCCAAATGTTAGAATATTGTTAACACAAATAAATTTGTATAGAGGTGTGTTGGCCAATTATGAAAATTGCACATTTTATGTAAAGTGTTGGTAACATGTGCCCAACATGTGACTATGGGGCATTTAGGGAAACATGGGTATTGTAGGTATTTTGTTGTTGTTGTTGTTTGCAATGTATTTATTATGGAGTGGATCACATAATTTTGTATTGATGTATTGGTTTTAGGAATTCATAGTTTCATATATAATACTTGTAAAATGTTACTTTTATGTAATAATGGCCTTCTTCCTTTTATTCGTAAAAATCTTGTGGAGCAATCTGCATGCAAGTGATAAACAAAATTTGTTCCAATGAATTTTTGAATCAAAATCTGCAAGGAAAACAAAAATGTAGAATAAAGGACTTTTATCATGAAAATTTATATATCTTCCATGCTAGGTGAGTGGTCAATAATATTGCCATAATCATGCTTGAAATCTGGATGGGTTCCACTGTATCCAATAAATACTTGAGCATAGAGAGTGGTGGTCCCTTGGATAATGATTAGATGCTATCAGTTTGAGTATTGTTATCCCTTATATACATGCTTAACAATTATAGTAAAAAGTAGTCATGTGCATACTAAAACCATGTTGTTTTAAATTGTGTGAGAAAAGGCTAAGGATTAAAACATATGTGGCCTGTAGTATGACTATGTACATGAAGGAGTAGGCTAGCAACATCACTAACCAAAGAAGGTTTGATATATGTCTATACCTTCTTAAAAAGAAGAAGTGTTGCAAGTTTATGCCACTGGTCATATGCCTACCTCTAGTGGTGTCAAAGGTTAGCTAGATTAGGTATGCCTACTCAAGATATAATTGTTGGCAATGGTGTGCCTAACCACTAGCAATTCCTTATTCTTTGAATTGACTATTAAGGCGACTTATTTCCATAGTGCATTAGGTAACAAAGTAAACTTGTAACAACTTCCCTAGGATGAAAATATCTAGTTGATGGAGGTGATCATGACCTCTTTTATGGATGGCCCATTGTTTAAAAAAAAATGTCCTTGGTGATATAGGTAACATATCTTGATCTATTTTCGCCATCCCAATTAGAGAATCCCATGCCACCACAAATTGTTTTGAAGGTAGGTTTTTTATTATTAGTTTCTGATGTAAATTTGATTTGTTTTAGACTCACATCACCCTGGGTTGGTTTCCATGCTGTTCATAAGGAGTGTTTACATTTAAATATTTTAGATGAGTTCTTTAGATGGGTTTCTGGTCATGGATAACATCATGAATGTATTGGCTCTTTTACAAAAATCTTTTGCAAAATGCTATAAAATTCCATCCCAACTACTTTTAAGCATGTCCTTACTATTGCAGTAACCACCTATTAAGTGTACACAACATAAAGTGTTTCCTTGGAAAATTTGGGCAACAATGCACACCCATGCAAATTTGTGTAGCATAGTGCAGTTAGAAATTTGTTGTTTGGTCCATTTTCTGTTATTTTGCAAGTTTTCCATGGAACATTGAAACTTTTTCCTATTTCTATACAAGAGAAACAAGATGCTCTGCAACTTCAGTGGTGGGGTAATTCCCCTTTCTTTGTGTCTTCATGTGTGTGTGTGTTGCAACTAGCCACAAAGAAACACTAAGAGTGCACATGAAATAGCACATAATCATCTTAAAGTTGAATCCATTAAATGTTGGAAGGTTTGCATGTTGATTTTTTTTATCCCTCTTGATTGTTTTTATATTTCCTTGTCTGCCTTTTTTGTTGAGTTTCGTTTTCCCATAATCATTAGGTGTCTTATTCTCATGGACGAATGAAGATTTCGTGTTATGCTTTTGAAGGTTTTCCAAAATGCTATAAAATTCCATACCATCTATTTTCCAAATATGTCATTACTATTGCAGTAATCACCTTATTAAGTGTACACAATATAGACTATTAGTCAGGAAAATATGGGAAATAATGTAGGACCATGCAAATTTAGGTGGCACTGTTCACTTTACCTAAGCTATGGACCTATTTCAAGTTCTAATCTAACGACTTTCTATCACTTTTTACTAAAATGATACAAACCTTATGACACCATTTCCATTGGTAAATTTCATATTCCTTTTGAATTTGTAGTTTTTTTTTAGCTAATCAGATAAGCCAGAGTCAATAGGCAAGGTCACGCTTGCAAGGCCCCCGTACAATATTGTATTGGTGTAGTTGTGTAAATGCAAAGAATCTATTATGTGATACTTACCCTACCCTTTGATCTGGCCTATCTAATAACCCTGCTGGTATAACCTACCTTCCCGAGGTTCCTCTAGTATGTATCTAACTAAGCACCAAAGGTTCATCCAGTGCAAACGTACCCGTGCAAGTGAGGCAAAGATATCTATGTATTCTTCAACCATCTTGTTCACCTGCTTCTTATGATCCCGGTAATGCTATTGGTTCAACTACTGCTAGGAATGCTTTAGCTGGGGAGAATGATAAGTATTTAGCATAAAGTATTAAGCATTAGGCTTTAGGGGCTCCTTCCTTTATATAATACACATCCATATAGTGCCAAGCATTTAATGTAAAGTATTAGGGGCTAATTCCTAGATATGGTAAAATAAGATCTTTTATTATGATGCATGTGTATTGTGTAATATTAGTAGGATAGTAATAACGACCCTATACAGGTGAGAGTATTATAGGCACCTAATGGAGATTGAGTAGTATGAAATGATTAGGTTATTCTATTCTTTGACAGTTAAGACCTTAACTGACTGAAGATCTTACGAAAGCTTACCGAAGACCATCCAACTTTTGGAAGGACAACTGCTGCATTAATGTGGATGTCATTAGTTCAAGACGCTATCTGGAGTATAAATATATATTTATTGGTTGCAATATATACAATCAGAAGAATGAAAGCACGATAGCCATGAGAGTGAGGAGAATAACTAGCTTCAATCTTATCTACCTTCATGATCCAAGACACCTGCAACAATATTGATATCTTATTGATTTGAATGTCCTTACATTCTATTGTATTTACCAGGATCATCTCTTCTTCCCTGACTAGACCCTCAATTATGGTTTTGCAATTCAATCTAAATATAAGGGTGGAAACGCAAAGGTGCGTAACACTTTGGTGAGAATCAACGGGCGAAGAACTATAGCGGAGGTTATTCGGCCGAATAAGTTTAATTATTCGGTCCAATAATTAAATTATTCAGCCGAATAATTAAACTTATTCGACCGAATAACTTAGTATTTATTCGGCCGAATAACAGTTAACGGGCCATCGTTAGACCTAACGGTGGCCTCGATGTATGTGCCAAGTTTTAGCCGGACGGAGGAAACTCATGGCACTGTGTTCAATTATTCGGCCGAATAATTATTCTGCATAAAAGCTCGGTCGCGGCCTTTCCCTGTCACTTTCTCGTGATCTCGTGGACCCCTTGGCGTTGATGGTGGCCTAACCTCCGCATCAACGGTCCGCTCTGTCGCCTTTCTACCACCCGATTCGTCGCTATTGTGTATCGTTGATCTGCCACCCTGCACGTATGCCCGGCGGTTCGTCCTAGCTGGAGTGTTGCTGCCACACCTCGCCTCTATCATTCGTTTGTCCGCCACCTTCTGTTTTCGCCATCTGCACGTAATTGAGGTTTTTCCTTTCCTGCGCGGTCGAATTTATGTTTCGGCCGTTGAAAGCCATATGGTGGAGTCTGCATCTAGTGTAATCCTGTGGACGTTCGAACATCACTGAGGTGCTGTAGCTGGCGACATATCGACTTGTGTTGAGGTAAAAGTCTTCCAACTTTCCTTCTGAAATTGTGTTTTTCTGTCTTTAAGTTTCTTATTTAAGTTGCAATTGTTATTGCAGGTTTTCTTATTTAAGTTTCTATTGTTATTGCAGGGTTTCCTTTCCGTCTACTTCGTTTGTTTTGTTTCAGCTGTTTCAAATTCGTCTTTGGGCTCTCTTCGGCCAGATTTCAATTCGCCTGCTTTTGTTTCGGCTGCGTCTGAAGAGGTAAGTAGAACTTATTTTTCAAAGTCGCTTGCATTCTTCTTGCCTGCAATCGCTTTGCTTGCTTTTCGTGTCAGCTGTGTCCATGGAGTCTGTCCAAAATTTGGCAGAGTCCATGGACTCTGCCCAATTTGGACAGAGTCCATGGACTCTGTCCAAATGGGCAGAGTCCATGGACTCTGTCCAAATTGCGCAGAGTCCATGGACTCTGTCCAAATGGACAGAGTCCATGGACTCTGTCCAAATGGGTAGAGTCCATGGACTGTCCAAACCATCATTTGTCCATGGACTCTGTCCAAATGGGTAGAGTCCATGGACTCTGTCCAAATGGGCAGAGTTCTTGTACTATGGCCAAATTGTATGTCGAAAATGATTTAAATTTAAATATAGAGAGGAATATGGTTAGTTTTCAGTTAGTTGTTTTTTTTTAAATTGTTGGATTTGCCTGTGTTCAAAAATGAAAATAAAAGTAGGACAATAATTTTATTTGTAAAGGACATATCCCATTTATATAAAGGCTTGTTTTATTTGAGAACTTTGTCAACATGGACATGGACAGAGTTCATGAACTCTGTCAACATGGACAGGGACTCAGTTCATGAACTCTGTCTATGTTTACAGAGTGCAGAGATCAATATATAAGTTCAATTACAAACTGTGTGGATAGATAGCTATAGATACAACCAAACTTTAGACAACTAAACTCTATTTTTGATACAACAAAACTTTAAATGGACTTTAGGTACAATGAAACTATAGACATGAATAGGCTTTAATTTAAACGTACTATAGTAATTTTCATGCAATTGAACAATAATAGTCATAGTCATTTTATAAACTAGATTAGGTGATCTTATCCCACAATGGTCTTGAGTTTTATTTTTGTAAAGGTGGCGATTCTGGTATTATGTTTTCCTTTCTTTGCAACATGGCAAACTTGGAGAACATAATACCAAGAATCGTTACCATTATCAGATTGAAATTGAAGACTATTGTCGAACATGGCCAATTTGGGAAACATGTCATTTAACTCCAAACATAAGACTATGAACGGTAAATTTTTTTTTACTCTATGGAATAATGAGAATATTTGTAGATGTAATTTATGTTTAGAGTATTAAAATGTCTTGATTAAATTATTAATTTAAGAAACTGAAAACCATTATCAAAAATGGCAAATTTGGAAAACATTTCAACTCAAAACGTAATACATGAATTGTCAATTTATATTTTATTTTGTGCAATAATGAAAATATTTGAAGATGTAATTTATGTTTTAGGTATTAAAATATCAATTAAGTTATTAATTTAAGATTGAGGTTAGAAGTTAAAACAGTTTCATGAACTCATTCTTTAACATAAAGAAATCAACCCTTCACTTAGTACTTAACTATATTGGTTCCATTCATTTTAAACATAAAAAACACTTAGAAAATTGGTACATTATTTCGTCATACATCTAACAATATTAGCTATACTCTTTTTGAGAACTATTAGATGATAAATTAGGTAAATCTAGGTCCTTGTTAAATAACTTAGTCTCTTTAGTAGTTAGGTTTTAGAATTCGTAGAATTAACATGTAGGATTTGAATATGTAATTAGTTGATATTTGTGTTTAAGTGTAGGCATTATATATCAAATGGAAAGAGAGGATTCTTTGAGGCGAAAACGTAGGAGGTCTTCACAAACTTCTGGGGTTGGTGTTACGAGTGATAATCGGAGGTTGTCAACCTCCCCTCGGGATTCTAATTTATTGTATAGTTCACATCGACTAGGTGAAAGGGGTACAAATGATTCCCCTATATCTTCTGTGGGAGAACGTCGATCTCGACCCTCTATTGGTATATGAATATCGATCTTTTAACATTTATATGCAAATTGTTTTTTTGTGTGTGCAAAATTTGTATTTGTGTTTAAATAAGACTTTATTTTCATTTGAAGCAGAGCATGGTTTGGAAGACGCTTGTAATTCTATAGGGAGGGAGACAGAGCAAGCAAGGGAGACAGATGAGGGTGCAGAGCAAGGTTCTCAAGAGGCTCACCACTCTACACGAGGTGGTGATGGTCGAGCTAGGACGCAATATGTTGAATTAACTGAAGGTTGTACACCCATTACAACATATCCATCTGATCTACCTCGGGAGCTTCCATGGGAAGGTGGTGATCATCAAATGACTCTTGAAATATGTAGATCCCACTACGACAAGTTGTAAAATGATTTGTCTACTATGGATCTCCCTCCAAAGAGTAAACAAAGTTTGGAGATTGTTTTGGGATCATTGCAAAACTTCATTCAAGCATATGAGAATCTCGGACCAACTATAGATGGTTTTGTAGATTTGATGTGAAGACGAAGGGAACAAGTGATGGGTCGAGACAAATGGGATGTTGTGAAGGAGAGAGTGACAAAAGAACAGGCCAAATCAATGTTTAATTTCAAAGAAGGTCTGAAAAAAGAAATGTTGAAAGTGCAATATTTCAAGCATCCTCATCTTGCACATCTACTTTATGATCAGTTTCTTGTAGCCTATGGTCGATTTCCATGGAACGATGAGGTTTCTCAATATTTTGCTAGATTTTTTTATGCTGAGTTTTTTTTAAATATGAAGCTAGACTATACCGATGTTCATTCAAAATTTTATGGAGTTGGAAATGGTCGAATATATGATCGAGAAGGTGCGCTTAGAGATCCTGCAACTCTTCGACCTCCACCCCAGATATCTCATCCACCTAGGTTGGTGGCATTAAAATCAGAGATAGAGCCCACATTTCAACTTGGGACAACTGCAAGGAATTTTGTTGGCGATGGTTTATCGTCAGCATTAGTTGGAGTAGATGTGGGATTGGTTCGAGAAAGGGCTCGTTCTGCTATTCGTCAAAAGTTTGTTTACAAAACTAATGATGAGATAGATGGAATGAGCATTGAAGATCTCATGGCATATGTGAAGGTTTGTCGTGACCTAGCGGCAAATGTTATATCCAATGACACATCGAGTTTGGGAGAGGTTTGTTGACTATGATATGACTTGATCTTAATTAAATATTTTATTTATTTTGAATTAATTTTTTTTGTTACATTATATGAATGATAAATTATGTTTTTTGATGTAAAGTAATAGGTACATTATGTGAATGTTTAAATTGGTTGCAGTTTTCAAGAATGATGAACGAATATTCTTTCCACATTTCAACTAGCGAAAATCTAGAGAGAGAGGTACATATTTATTATTAACATATTTGTAATTATGTTTGAATTTGATATATATATATATATATATATAAATTATTATTTTTTGAATGTTAGTTTAACTATGCATCTTATTGTTAATTTGACTTATCCATGCAGGTTTTTTTAGATACGAACTTTATAAATGATTTACCATCTATTGTGAGTTACTGTTTTTTAATCTTTTTGTTTTAGTTTTAAGTTAATTGGCATAGTAATTTTTTTGGTTTGTATTATGTTTTATTTATTAATACAACTTAAATTTTAGGGCGGAGATATAGGTTCTTTGCTTAATGCAGCAGATATTGGTAGAGAGGTAATTTTGTTAAGTGCTTTAATTTTGTTTACTGTTTTAATATTTTAATTTTTATGGATTTAGATTTATGAAATTCATAAATTGATTTTATATATGTTGCCGCTTGGGTCTCTCAAATCTTTTGGAGGCAAAGAAAAAACTCCTTTGGAGGATCGTGGTGGACAAGCATTTGAAGAATTTGATGTAATATTGTTAATATTTGAATTGTTTTTTGATATATAAGTTTAATATTTTAATTTTCTGAATATAGTTTAAATAATTTAAATGATATTCATAATCTTTTTTTACACATGTTGCAGGGTGGGTTGATTCCAGGGGGAGACCCAAGTGGAGGATAGCATGGTGGACATTTTATTTTTATAGCATGGTGGACAATTTTTTTGTTGTTGATATGCATCTAGATTGGAAACATTTGTTTTGGACATGTTGAGGAGGTTTATTTTTGGACTAGATATATACATATATTGGTACATTGAACTTGTATACATCCATGAGTATTTTTTGAAGATTATATACATGTTTTTTGAACTTACATATTTTGTGAATCTTGGTTTAAATGATCTAGTTTATTTTTGCTTATTTGACATATTTGGTGTGATTTAAAGGTTTAAAATATGTATTTGCATGTTTAAATGAATGAATGAATATGTAAAAATGAATGTTAAGAACATGACATTCTTGAATATTATGAAGTTTAAGAAATTTTATTTAGGAAGTTTAAAAATGGATGAACATAGGTTTAAAGTTCATAAATGAGGAAGTTTTGATTGAAACATGAATGAATGTTAAGATTGAATATATTAAGAACAAGGATGTTATTTTTGAATGTTAGGAAGTTTAATAATTTGTTAGAAGTTTTGATAGAAATATGGATGAACCAGGAAGTTTAAAAATGAATGTTAATGTTAGAAGTTTTGATACATGGATGAACCAGGAAGTTTAAAAGTGATAACATGTTGAGTTCAAATTTTAGAGATGTTAGGAAGTTTAGGAATGTTTAAAGTTTTGATGAAAATATGGATGAACTATAAAGTTTAAAAATGAAATTTAAGAACATGAATGTTATCTTTGAATGTTATGAAGTTTTATGAATATTAGAAGTTTGGATAGAAATATGGATGAAATAGGAAGTTTAGGAATGTTACGAAACTTAGGAATGTTAGGAAAATTATGAGTGTTATATAAGTTTTGATGGAAATATGGATGAACTAGGAACTTTAAAATGAATGCAAAGAACATGAATGTCCAATTTTTGAATGTTATAGCTTTGAAAGAGATACATGGATGAATTAGGAAGTTTAAAAGTAAACATATGTTGAATTTAAATTTTAGGAATGTTAGGAAGTTTATGAATGTTTGAAGTTTTGATGGAAGTATGGATGACATAGGAAGTTTAAAAATGAAATTTAAGAACATGAATGTTAACTTTGAATGTTATGAAGTTTTAGGAATGATAAAAGTTTTGATAGAAATATGGATGAAATAGGAAGTTTAGGAATGTTATGAAACTTAGGAATGTTAGGAAGATTATGAATGTTATATAAGTTTTGATAAAAATATGGATGAATTAGGAAGTTTAAAATGAATGTTAAGAACACATTCAAATGTTATCTTTAAATATTAAGAAGTTTATGAATGTTAGAAGTTTTGATAGAAATATGGATTAACTAGGAAGTTTAAAATGGAACCCATGTTAAGTTCAAATTTTAGGAAGTTTGAAAAATAAATAATATTATTTGTTCAAATTTTGATATATGGATTTTTAATTAATAATTCTTATTTTCAATGTTCAGGTATATTTGATGTGGCTGAAATCATGGCAAATGAGGATAACGGTTTTTTGTTTTTTAATCATAAGTGAAGATTACAGGATTGTGAAGTTTGTGCTAAATTAGAGCAATGATTTTAAACAAAAATTTGATGAATTTCATCGATTTGTTGTAAATAATCATTTCTCTAATTTAGCATAAGCTTCACAATTCTAGAATTTTTTCTTGTGATTAAAAATCAAATAATCGTTGTCTCCATTTGCCATGATTTCAGTTATGTGAACTTGCACAAGCGATATTTTAAATTAAAGATTTGGGGCGGAGAGTGGCAACAATTACAGATCTATTAGATCTCATCATTTAATTGGTCTAATAGACATATGGGTCCACGTGAATAAAGTATTTTAAACACAATTAAGACAAATTTTATACATTCAGGTTTTCGTTACCAAATAATTTTATACAAGCGATATTTTAAATTAAAGATTCGGGGCGGAGAGTGGCGACAACCACAGATCCGTTATCTCATCCCTTAAGTGGTCTAATAGACATATGGGGACCCGAATAAAGTATTTCAAACAGAATTAAGTCAAAAATTTTACACATTGAAGTTTTCAATATCAAATAATTTTTGAATTCAAATTTCAGCATACTAGAATACGATTATTTAAACTTTTATATATTCTAGTTCTTTTCAAGATCATAAAACATAAAAATAAAATTAAAAAAATATATTGTACATATTTGACAATGAAATCGACAAAACCATTGATCTATTAATTTTAAATATATAGTTTTAAAAACATCGCAATGGAATGCTGTCTTCAATTATCCGTTCATGGTCATATTTGGACAGTTTCCATTTTTTATTTTTTAATTGTTTTTTCGATGAAACTTGAACCAAATTTATTCGGGATGCACATACTAAATGGCTATATTGACAACATATGACATCAAGTTCATAATCCTGAAAGTAGACATAATTTTGAGTCGTATGGGTTTGTTGAAAAAAACAGCCCTTTAAAATGATGGATCCTCTCTCGTATGTATATCCATTGTCATTGTAATCTTCCAATAACTTCATTTTTTCTTCAGTGCATCGCATCAAATAATACTTCACATTTTCGTTGTTGTCGACAGGTGCAATCACAGCAAAAATATCTCCTGTGCAAATTACAATTGATGTCAGGATTTTTAATTCAATTAAATTGACTAATATACATGTGTACAAGGTGAATGACAAGAATGAACAATTGACAAAACAGTGGTATTTGATCATTACCTTCTCTTACGAGATCTGAAATTCTGTCGCCATCAGATGATATTGCTATATCTTCTGATTCTAATTCTTCAATGCTTGCTAATGGCATTTTTCCTTTAGGATTAATTTCTGTGTGTTTCCAATGTTTCACGTAGTTGTTCGTTATGTTTTCACAAACTTCTGTAGATTCAATATTTTCAGTGCAAATATGACAAAAGCATGATTTCTTTCTACTATCAAATGCATAAATGTTTTGGAAGGCTTTTGTTTGAACAGAGTAAAAATATCTAGTCCCGTGTATGGTGTTAGTGTCGTATGGTATTGATCTATTTATATCTTGGATCTCAACATGCCAAAAAAACCTACACAACAAATGATGAATCACTTTCAAAGAACAACTTTTAATGTTAGTGTACATGTAAGTACATACATTTTTTTAAATTTCAAGAAATAATATAAATTAAAAAAATAGTGTACATACCTGCGCACATCTTTTGATTGTTGATTATAATCATGGCTTAGATTTAATTGACACCATTGGACAACCTCTGCAGCTGAATGAAACCGTGCAAAAGAATAGTTCATTTGCCATCTTCGAAGTGCTCTTTTTACGCATGCTCCTGCACCATCATGTTCACCTTTTCCATGCCCAGTTTCAAAGAAATTCCAGCGATGTTTAATGTTCAGCGCTTTATGAAGTCGACATAACCAAAAAAATGATCATGAAGATTTAAATTGACCCGCACATCCATCAGACCATATCCAATGCTCATTGAATTTAACTTCGCATTTTTTCAGTGAGTCATAGAAAATATTTTCTATGCAATGTTGAACAAAATGTGTATCGTGTGTACGATCATCACTGATATATAAGTGATATTCTTTAATCACATCTCGATTGTCACATGTGCTTTCAATGCCATCAATATCCTGTTGAGAATGTCTATATACAAATGGACAAATATCGAAACTTGGTCAGAGTGATAGTATTCACTCTGTATCTCTTTTTGTGCAGCAAATGTATAGTTTTCAGCAAAATCAACCACGGACAAAATTGTTCCGGGTGGAAAAATTTCACGAGACTGTTTGAATTGAAGATCTTGCCATCGTGCTCTATGTGAATGCTGGGTGTATTTATAAATTTCACTTTCAAATTTTTTGAGAAAATCTGTTACGCATATCTTGTCTTCTAGCAAATCAATTCTTTTGGAATGTGAATCACTAGAACTTGTACTATAATTGATGTATTCGTATCTCCTCCAATCAACATTTACATTTGACAACGATTGATCATTATCGATAGGATATTTATTGTGGAATACCACCAGATTTCCACAATGATGACAATGTTTTCCATTGACACATTTTTTTGAATAAAATACTTCATCGTGATTTCTCTCACATAAAATTTGAGATATGAATTCACGTATTGTGGGCGGAGGTGGTGAATTTGTCCAAAACATTTCACCAAATTCAAGAAACGTGTCATAATATAACTGAAATTGCACATGATAACGGCAACAACATGTATCACATATAGTAATAGGTCCAACATACCATGATTTTTGTTGCACAAATGTAGTGATTGATATATTAATTCTACGATGGTCTTCCTTGAATTTATTGAACAATTGTACTTGTGTCATGTCCATTATATGTTTTGGTTGGATTTCATATACATTTCGTGATATTCTTTTGCATATCACATCTCTTGAATTTGGTGAAACTCGAGCATGTTCCAACCAATATTCTCGTACAATATCTTTAACACCTGCTCCCAATCTATCTTTGTAAGGTTGTCTACAAATAATTGCCCAGCAAGCAAGTTCATTATTTTCATATATTTTCATTCTGAATTTGGTATGTTTGTATAATGTCTTTCTTGATGTTCCAACTGCTTTTGCTTGTTCTATTGTCAAACGCTTTTGTTTAGTACTAGCTGAAAGAATTGCTGTATGAATTGCTTTACGTGCAGCACTGATATCTTTCTTCCTGGATTTTCCAAATTTTTTTATTGCATCACCTATATTTTCCATCACATTTTGTTTCAATTTCGACTCTTTTGTCGCTTTGTGAATACCCAATAATGATGTAGCACCTTCTAACTTCTTGGACACTAATAAATATCTCAAAATTTGTGCTTGTCCTGCTATTGAGTAATTTTTGAGAACTTCATCAAAAATTTTGTAGCACGATATCGTGCAACATGTATTGGAAGTTTTTCTCCATATTTGTCGCAATCAATGACTTCTAACATTTCATCATCAATGGTAAAAGTACCTATACATCAAGTTAAATTTAATTTAACATATATCCAAAAATAAAATTCATTATAAAAAAATGAATTTGAAAAATATATGATATATACATACCAGGTCCAATTTCTGGATCTTGAACTTGATCTTCAATATTGACTTCATTGACATTAGCATGTAAATCACTATTTACATCTTCTACAATGTTCTTTTCAACTTCAATTTGTTTTTTTGTACTCTATTTTCAATTTCTATCTCTTCAACATTATCATGTAAATCTGTATTTATATCTTCAATAGTTCTCTCTTCTGTTTCGGCAACCCTTTGTTTTTTGGCAATATATCCGAGTTTTTGTTTCTCTCTATTACCATCATCATCACGTTTACCATCACATTTTTTTGACGTTTTCTCTTATTGCCCATGATTGTTTAATCTATAGATGATAAATTAAAGAATCATTACCTTATAGTAAAAATAAACAAATTGAGATTTAAAAACATTTACGGAATTTATAAAAACATGAACTGAAATTTACTTCACCTTATAAAAATTTTGTAAGAGTCTTTTGAAGAAGATCTCTTTGGAATTAACTTTCCTTTGAAAAAATTCTTTGAACAAAAATCTTATTTGAAAAAAACATTCTTGGAAAGAAATAAGAAACTCCTTGACAATAAATTACCTACCCATTGGAAAATAATAAGATCACCTTGTAAATAAATATTTGTTGTAAAAATCATTGGGAAAAAAACTTATTTGAAAAAATATCTATGAAAAAAGCCACTCGGTAAAAGTACTTTAGAAAAAAACTTATTTATAAACATATCTTGGAAAAAACCATTGTAAAGAAATGACTTATTTGCAAAAATACTTTGAGTAAATAACTCTTTGAAAAAACTCATTTCAAAGAAATAAGAAGTGCAAAACTACCTTGGAAAAAAACCCTTTGCAAAATACCTTAGCAACACAACTATTTGAAAAAACCCCTTTCAAATAAATAAGAAGTGCAAAACTACTTTGGGAAAAAACCCTTTGCAAAATACTTTAGCAAAACAACTATTTGAAAAAACCTCTTTCAAATAAATAAGAAATGCAAAACTACTTTGGAAAAAAATCATTTGTAAATTAACTTACCAAAACAACTCTTTGAAAAAATCCCTTTCAAAGAAATAAGAAGGAAAAATACATTTTTTTTACAAAAATACTTTGGAATATACACTTTTTAAATACAATCCTTGCAAAGAACCTCCTTACAAACATGTCTAAGAAAAGAAATATTTTGAAAAAACTCCTTGCAAATATGTCTTAGAAAAAAAACACCTTCAATGTGCCTTTTGGCAAAAAAAAGAAGAAACATACTTTGTAAAAACCTCATTTTGCAAAAAATGTCTTCTTTGCAAATATACAATAAGAAAAGAAATATTTTGAAAAAACTCCTTGCAAATATGCCTTAGAAAAAAAACACCTTCAATGTGTCTTTTGGAAAAAAAAAAGGAAGAAACATACTTTGTAAAAACCTCATTTTGCAAAAACTGTCTTCTTTGCAAATATGCAATAGAAAAATAAATATTTTGAAAAAATTCCTTGCAAATATGCCTAAGAAAAAAAACTCCTTCAATGTGCTTTTTGGAAAAAAGAAGAAGAAACATACCTTGTAAAAACCTCCTTTTGCAAAAAATGTCTCATTCTTTAAAAATTAGTTTGACAAAAAATATGCGAAGTTAAAATATGCGAAAATAATGAATCAATTTTAGGTTTATTTATATGAGTATGGAAAACATAAATTTTTTTTTTCCAGCCGACGTGTTTTTTTTCCGTTTCATTATTCGGCCGAATAACCTTCACTATAATTGACGGTGTCGTTATGGAAAAAGGTTATTTGACCGAATAACATCTGAAACATGAAACATCCACATTTCTGCAGAATTTTCAGGTTTCTCCATTTTCGGAAGAGAAAAACCACCTCTTACACAACAAAACGAATGTCGGACTTGATACCAGTAGGTTCATCATTGAATCTACTTTGTGTGGGTATAAATTTTGTTGTATATAGATAAGAACTGATATTTTTTAAGTTTTATTTTCATAACATGTGTCGAGTTAGGATTCAACTCTTTAAAAAAATGGTGAAAAGAAAAATCCATAACTTGAAAAATACAACACCAAAAAAATTGAAAAAAATGTGGGACTCTTAATTGGCGTGTCTACTTCAAAAGGATGTTCGTAGATTTTTTACTTTTATAGCGGATTGAGAGAAAAGTGGCGCAACAAAAAAGATGTTGAAAATCGACTAAATTTCCCTATTCATTGACTTTAAAAAAATATAATAATTAGTATATAGATCCATTGGTTACAAACTTATAGTAAGGCACTAGTACATTGTGTGTAGATTGTCGTAGCATTTTCTGTTTTTGCAAAAAAAAAGTCTAACAACGATTTTAGTGGTGCAACAAATCATAACTATTTTGTAGTCTTTTCATTTTATAAGAACACACTGTCAAACATTTGCGAAATCGACATATCAAATCTTAATAAAAAAAATTGAAAAAATTATGAATAGAAAGCTAACATAATTCTATAAAAGTTTTCTTTTTACTGCAAAGTGAAATTTTAAACAAAAATATCACTTTTGTTCGCCTGAAGTTGAAAAACATGAAAAAACCATAATTATTTTCTCACGAGACCCCCCAAAATAGACACCCATCTTCATTTTTTTCACCCATAACTCTATGTATCAATCAATAGTATTACATCATTGTTGTTTTTGATGTGGTATTCATAGCATTCTTTCTTGTTACATTAATATTTTTTCATGCACATAGTATGTTCCTGATGCTAGTTTGAATACTTTATCTTCCTTGCATAGTTATCATATATGGATATATGGATACATTAAGATAAGTTAAAAAATACATTTATAAAAAAAAAATTGCAGACATCATCAACAAAGGATGGCTGGACTTTTTTCTATAAACAACATTGCAAATTACATAGCAAAACTAGGCTAAGTCTTTAGCTCTTCCATAGAAATCTTGCACAGATATAGCCATGAAATTAAAATCATTCATGATATCAATGTCTACAATGGATACAAAACACATAATTTTTTAGATGGAATAAAATAGTTGATGTGTTGGAAGCGTAAAAGCAATCATTAAAGGGTGAAGAGAACTAACATAAATTTAAAATGAACCTTCAAAGAAAAAGAATATGCAACAAGAAAAAAATGTGATAAACATCTTTGCAACACAACTTGGGAAGCAATTGAAATAACATACTTTGAGAAGGTGCATGGAAAAACAACATCCATATTTAAGGTGAAATAGCCCAACATAGTTCTAAAAAGATAAGACTATAGTATAAAAAACACAGCATGTACACCTGTTCTTAATCTAGAACCTTGCTGCAAACATTTCATGCATTTATTGCATAGGCAACCTCTAAAACTGAGTAATCTCAGACACAATTTTAATTTGCATAGGATCTCCATTGCTGCAAATTGTAAATGTATCTAGTAACTAGGTAAGTTGCATAAAATCACAACTAAAATAGTTGCAAACATGCATGCAACAAATACCAAAGGACTCCCATAAGAATTTATAACATAGTCTCATTAAACCAATTGTATATTATAAATAAAAAAAATTATGCAAATCGTTCTTCTCACATATAACCTAGGTTACAACTCAAAATATGGAAAAACACATTTACTATTTATACATATACCATATTAGTTTGTAATGCCAAGAGGGATTTCTGGTGATGTTGCAGATTCTATGAGGCCGACGGAGTGAAAGAAGTTATGCCGGATCCGCTCAAGCTGCTTGAATTTTTATCGGCCTGGAGTCTCAGATTTACATCACCACCTACTGGCATATCAATTATGTGAAACCATTTGGCTATATGAAAGAGGAAATATTTTATAAAAAGACGATATGTAGGTGGAGGTTATGCACGTCCTGGTTTTAAGTTTACGTTCTCAATTTGAATGTTCTCATTTTTTTGTCGTTGGTGTTTAATGACAATTACTTTCTTGATATAAAATAAAACAAAATTATGTTTGTTGTTTGATGATAGAATAAAACAAAATGGCAGTGCATTAACTTTCAAGGAAAATATCCTTTCTACCCGTAAAAATAAACAAGAAAGTGTGGCTCACTGATTCATTATTCTTCATGGAAATATCTTTCTATTGGTAAAGATAAACAAGAAAGTGATGATATCCTATGCAACACTCGCCCATTATTCATCCATGAAAATATTTATAAACGAAAAACATAAAAACAACAAATATAACCATTTAATCCCAAAATCATTATGTTAGATTCGTAGTCTATTAGATGATGTGACATAAATAGAAGAGAGCAGAGCTTCTTTTCAAAAAGTATGAGATAGAGGGTTGAAGTTGATCATGAATTGATTTTCCATATTTTTCTCTCTTTTTAAGATTATAAAGTTTTTTTCATCATCATGCCTCCATACACCCTTCGCCTTTCACATTTCAACTCATCTCAGTAATTTAGGAAGGTTACGATAGTAAAATTCCAGGTTACCTAGGATGAAAGTTTAAACATTAAAAAATATCCTCGCTCATCGAGACAACCCTTTATTGTTTTTCAGTGAAGACATGGAAGATTTATGTAGGGAACTTTATAATCTTTTCTTAGGATGTGTTCTCCAACACAAGGAGAACAATGTCGTCTAGGTATCGATGTTGAGGTTGCCCTGCTATTTTAAAAAAAACCACAAATAAATATTTAACTTTAATTCATTATAGGAATTCAACTTTTATATATATATTAATTTGAGTATTGAAATAATTTATTTAGAATATTAAGAAAAATAAGAAAATTGTAAAATCAAGATTTCATATATTTAATTTTTACTATACTGTGGTGCAAAAAACATTAGGTTCTTCCACATGTAAATAAATTGATACTTTTTTTGTAGGATTATGGGGACTATTTATATCTGTACTATATTTCTTTTTGGTTTTCTTCCATTTCCTTTTACTATACATCTTTTCTAATTGGGGATTATTAAGAGAATTCCTTTGGTATTTCTTTTGCGATGGGATTTCATATTAGTATATCCATTTTGTTCCTTGGGATTTAAGATTGAAAGCTCTAAGTTCTGATTCGTAGGATATATGAACGAGAGGTGCACCATATCTCAAGTAGCATGGTACTTGTTACAAGAGGGGTTTAATTTAGCACAACACTCTATTTGGAAGATGAATGGTTGTACACTCTCAAAAAAATCAAGTACTAGAGATTGGTTATGGAGATATCATAGATGCATTTCTACTACATTTGAATTTACAAACCCCATAACTTGCACTATAAATCTAGCTTCCCTTTCTCTAATTAGGGGAAAATTAATTCACAATATAATTTAGATGGAGAGGGTACATGGGTGAATTAGCTCCATATAATGTGGTACTATACTTTCCATCACAGTGAGAGACTTTGCTTTGCTCATTATCTACCAAGTAATACCCACTAAGGATCAAATCTCACATTTGGATTTTAAAAATGTGTTTTGTGTGCACTATGATTAAATAGAACATCACACCACCTCATTAGGATGTAGGGTTGCCCAAGAATTTTGGGATTATCTATTGAATACTCAATCATTTACTCCCATTAATAAGGTTCATTGGAAACTTGTTCTTTTTTAGGGATGATGAGTTCCTTCTACCATTCTATCGTAGTGGATTTTGCAGTTGTATCTGAGTGATTGTATTGCACGTTTTATGGAAAATCCACCGTGTTGATGTCGTCTTGAGTGACTCTACCTTCTCCTTTTATTTTTCAAAGGGAATTTTTTCTATGAGCTTAAGTTGCATATTAAATTATTTAACAAAATGGTCTTCATGATGTGTATCCATGTTGTGATCCCTCATTATATTTAAACATTTAACCTAAGATTCCCCATTACAATAGTGAGTGGTAACCCCTAATAAATCCATGATATTTAGTACTATGACCTAAAGCCTTCTTTTGTCAACAACATGCTTTGAGTGAATGGTTTAATCAATTGAGTGAATGTTTAGGGTAGTAATTTTTTATTGTGATGATTCAATATTGTTCATTCAAATTAGAAAAAATATAAAATATGAAGTACATCTAATGAGAGAACTTATGACAAACTATAGATAGACATTTGTTATCTAATTTTGTGCTTGTCCCTTCTTGTTGAAATTGGATACTCATATAAAAAGATAATTTTTGTTTCTATTAAATATCCCTTACTCATTTTGATGAAAATTCCTTAGTAATTTGAGTTTTATGATAATTAACTTTCTAGTAGTTAGAAAAAGGATGCATCGATATTTAAATTCCAAATATTGAGCAAACTTGAAACTTTAAAAATTAATCAGTCAAAACACTCACTTTGGGTTTCTTTGAATTTGATCCAATCATTCAAAAGGTAACTAATGAACACCATGAAAAAAAATAAAAAAATTATGAGATGTTTTTCATAACTTCACAAAAATAAAAAAATCTACAATTAGCATAGATATGAATTATTGCTTGATATTTATTAATTGTAATGAAATTTACAAAATCACCTCTATAAAGTGTCAACATGGTTTTTTTTGCTATGGTCATGGTCCAGAAAGAAACATACTTTTGTTCTTGTTGAGATCCTTTAGAAAAAAATAAATTGCAATGGAGGTTTGTAGAAAAGAGTGATAACTGATTTTTTTTGTGTGTGACTTTATGTCCCTTTATGTTGCAGATCCGGACTAGAATATTTCAGTGCTCATCCACAATGAGAGGATTGATTGTTAGTCAATAATTAACATGTAGTGCAAAGACAATCATGTCACAAGGTGCCTAGGATTTTACCCAAACATATATGACATGAGGGACATTGCCTCGTTCTAGAATACCTTTATAACATAAATCATTCATAAGATGCACTTCCCACGCCTTTCTAAGTAAAATTTTCAATCACCATTTTATATAATTTCATTTCTAATACACTCATGATCATTTTTATTATGGGTGGCCTTAACTGCTTCCATGTTTTCAATAAGTATTCATTATCCACAATGAGCAACTAGAGAAAACAATGCACGAGTTGGATGAAAACTTTCTTTTGTTAGATGAAGCTTTGAAAATCAACAAATTCTTTTAGGTAACCCCTTATTTTTTAGGGGATGGCGAAGGGGCAGGTGTGTGTTAAACACGTGCTTGTACGCGCGCACACACACACACATGTGCATGTGTGTGTGTGTGCGTGTGTGTGCATGTGAATCTGTGTGCATGTGTGTGTGTGTGTGTGTGTGTGTGTGTGTGTGTGCATATTCCATAGAAAAATATCAATAGCGTTATTCTTGTCAAATAAAATTTACCATTTGCATTGTTTCCCATGCTTAGATATATAATTCCTATGACCTTATGTGTGAAATAAAAAATGGGGAGATCTTATCTCAACCCTATTCTTACTAATCTATTGATTATAGGGAAAAATATCTATTTCAACTTTCACAATGACTCCAAGAGTTCCTCAATCAATGTCCTAAGAGCTGGTCTATAGATTATGTTACATATTTCAACTCACCTTATGAAGAGTTTCCTAGTAGAGACAAATCCCGAGTTATCTATGTGCTCTAACATTACTTTCCCTTTGAGAAGGTAGTAGGCCTCCTTAGCCAGCTTGTTACCTCAATGATTTTTCTCCCTAAAGATATGATTGATGGAGCATGTAGATAAATCCATGATAATCTATTTTATTTTATCAAGAAAGTGAATGAGGATCAGAGTTGAGAAAGTAGTTGAACCTTTTTCCTAATCTACCACAATTTTACGGTATGAGTTTATGATCAATTGGGAGATTTTGTTCCCCTTAGCGATACCACTATTGGTAGACTGCATGATTCTACATAGTTGTTAGAGTTCAATATCATTCCCTTTTTGAAAGTGATTGGTTAATCTTTGAAAATAAGAATACTACGTACTCCACTTTTCACCTGGCTTTCCCTTTGAGGCTATAATGTAGAAACAATGAGTGGAGGAGATACCAATAATCTAAGGGGGCACAACCCATGGGTGTTTTTTAGTCCTTGAAAGAATCCCCTAACATAATTGAACATTTGAACATGTAAATATGTTATGCACCAAATTCCCAAAATATCATAGTAACCAAAAATATTGAGAATGACATAACGAGATGAATAAAAAGCCTCTTCAGGTGGAAAACCGTTAAAATCAATCAAAGAAACTGAGAGGGGGGAGTGAATTAGTTTCTTTCAAGATTAAAAAATTACAACAAAATAGTCAATTTTGTCCAATTTTTGTTAATCAACTAACTTATAATGGATAGAAAATGTGTAGAAATACAACATCAATTACACATACAATATGCACAGAGACTCAAATTTTATGATGAAACCCATAAAGGGAGAAAACCTCTTCTTCTTAGAATGTCAAGCAAGATTCAACTTTTGTACATCACAGTTATTGAGTAGAAACTCAATCAGTTTTTCTTGTACCCACTAGATGGAAGCACCAACTCCCTCATACAAAAACATCTACTTGCACAAAGAAGACACCAATACTTTTTTTTAGTACCTACTAGATGAAAGTACCAACTCCGAGTGTACAAGAACCAACTTACGCAATGGAGAATCCAATCTTGCCTAGTACCACCCTACAACCCTAAAGTGAAGGTACCAACCTGTAAATCATAATACCTTACACTGCACATATAATGTCAAACTTTTCATATGTCTGAAGCTCAATAACAGTATCATCAATTTCTCTACTATGTAGCAATGAGACAAACCCTTTCTCTCTGAAATATTTACATAGTACAAACCATATTTAGTGCATTAACTATTTTTACTCTATCTTCACAAAATATTGTACCAAGCACATTGTAACTTCATCAATCTATTCATTATATTCATTATATTCTGAACAACATAAGCTAATTTTGCAAGAAGACTCCAACTTGTATCAATCTTGTATCAACATGTACCAACCTTTACCAATATTATACCATCTTGTATAGAAAACAAATACTTAATGAACACACAATCTTTTCACATTGCATATGTATTATCTAATATGAGCTTAAACATAAATATATTCATAGTTTCGGCAATATTCTATTTAATCAGTGTTGAAATTCATTAGATATTCAATATAAATTAGGCAATCAAGAAAAGACTAGAACATCTATTAAAAAATAATTTCAACTAAAAGAATACTGAAGTTTAATTCCAACCAGTGATGCTTTGCCTATGTTGTGTATTCTTTTCACACTTCATCACAACTGCAAATCAAGTTAGAATCTGATTTCTGCAGCACAATGCATTGCCTCTACCAACGTAAATCTGTCTTTGATTTTTATTTCCATAGAAATCAATGCTACATATCAATACGTTGTATCCACCTGTCTAAACTCTCTACACACTAGTAACCAACGCAACCACTTTATACCATGAATACCATGCATCTATGAACTGATATGCTCCTGAATTTGATGTAATGCCTCTAGACCCCAATCAAACAAAATTTGAAATCAACGCATCCATATATTCAAGCATTTGAATGAGTTTAAAGTAGTTATGGAAACCTCTACAACTGAAAACGATTTGGTAACCCCCAACAACTGAACCCTAGTTTCTATCAACATTTATTCATATTATGTCATCATTGTTTGGTTAATGAAATTTGGATATTTAGTTGTCTAATAAACAAATCAGATTGATTATTATGCTATACCTCATTCGATGGTCCAATGGGCCATATGATTTTCAATAGTTATAATACAAAATCAATAAACCATCTAACTTTCAATGATATCTCATGGTGAAGACTTTATGCACAGAAACATGAAATGTAGCTTTTATGAATTAACTGCATTATATGAGTGTGAGCCATAAAATAAAATAATCATGTATCTCTTTGACATTAATTAGATGAATGCATGGATGTTGTGCATGGATGCTTATGATCATGTGAATTGCAGCTGTGAACCATAGCTTGGATGAAGAAATGTATAAGTGCACATAAACTTGTTACTCCTTTTATGTTCTTGCTAACTTTTCTTGTACCTGCTAACTTATTTTAGTGTTTTCTCTTCTTCTTAATTTTTTTGACATCAATGAATACCCCAAACAAGTAGCACTTACACCTTGACATCCATCAATGAAAACATTAGTCAACAATATCTTTGACATCAATAAAAACTTATTCTAACAATCTCCCCCTTTGTCATTCATGGCAACCCACCAGATCTGTACATCAATGAATTGTCAAGTAATTGTTTGGAGGTATCAATGTTGTATCAATATTTTTTCTTACCCTTGGACATCAATGGAAAAGTGGAGCAGACTCCCCTATCATTATGCTTTATTATGATATCTAACAACCCCCCCTATCTACATGGCTCCTCTTCTATATTATTCTTCTGTCATTTCATAACCTGTCTTAGTGCCCTGCAATCTATTCTTGCTTCCATTCTATTTCCTTATCTGCTGATCTGTTCCTTTCCCGTTCTTGAGAAAATGATCTCACGCCCAAATTCTATTGCAACTACTCAAGCTGTGGTTTTGCTAGTGTTTTAGTAAATATATCAACAATTTGTTCTATTGATGAAACATAACTCAATTGTACAGTTTTGTTAGCTACATGTTCTCTTAAAAATGATACTTTATCAATATGTGTTTTGTTTTTAAATGAAGAATAAGATTATTTGATATACTAATTACACTAACTTATTATCACAGTGAATGGTAATAGGTTCATCATATTTAACCTCCAAATTTTCAAGATTTTGTTTTATCCACAACACTTGAGTACACCAGATGGCAGCTGAAATGTATTATGCTTTTGTGGTAGATAAAGAAATGAAACCTTGTATTCTACTAAGCCAGACTACTAGAGAGTCTCCCAAGAAGAATACACTTCCCCTTGTGCTATTTTTTTCATCCAATCAATTATCCTAATGTGCGTCTGAATATGTTGTTAATTGAACATTTTGATTCCTTGGATATCAGATACCATAGTTCATTGTTCCTTTCAAATATTTGAATGTACATTTGATAGCTGAAAAATGCCTTTGTTTTGGAGTATATTTATACCTTCCTACAATACCAACAACTTGCATTATGTTTGGTCTTGAGGCTATGATGTAGAAGAAGCTGCCTATCATAGACCTAGAAGATTTCTGATCAACTTCTAGTGATGGATCATCCTTGCTTAGCTTGCATCCTACAACCATAGGTGTGCTAACAGGAGAAGAATATTTCATTTTAAATGTTTTCAACATTTCTTTTAGATACTTATCTTCCAAAATAAACATACTTTTAGGTTGTTGAATGACTTGCAAAGTAAGAAAAAATGATATATCCCCTATCATTGACCTTTCAAACTTTGATTGCATTGCGTTGGAAAACAATTAAACTAATGAAGATTTGTTACCACCAAATATTATATCATCAACATAGACCATAATAACTAGTAGATCATTACCTTTTGATTTTATATATAAGTTACTGTCATTAACTCCTTTCTTGAAACCTTGTTTTTGAGGAAACTTATCTAGTCTATGATACCATGCAGATGGTGCTTGTTTTAATCCATATAATGATTTATTCAATCTGCAGACATAATTAGTATCTTATGATAGTTGAAATCCCTCATGTTGTTCAATATATACTTCTCCTTCAAGTTATCCATTAATAAATACATACTTGACATCCATCTGGTATACCTTGAAATTCTTGTGACAGTCATATTCAAGAAACACCTTGATGGATTCTAGTCTTGCCACATGAGCGAAAGTTTCATCAAAATATAGCCCTTCTACCTGTGCATATCCCTTGCAGACCAATCTTGCCTTATTCCTTACAGTTTTTATATGTTCATTTAACTTATTCTTGAATACCCATTTGGATCCTATGATATTCTTATTTTCTAGTCTTAGAACCAGTTCCTAGGTGTTATTCTTTTCAACTTGATCAAGTTCTTCATTCATTGCTTTTATCCAACTATAATATTCACTAGCCTTAGTAAAACTCTTGGGTTCAATCATAGAGATCAAAGAAATCTGAGATTTCTCAGATGCTTTGATAACCTTTCTTCTTGTTTGTACTCCTTTATCCTTATCACTAAGAATTTGACTTTCAGGGTGATTCCTTTGAAAATTTCTGGAAGGGGGATTTTGTTCTAGTTCTATTTGTTTGCTTGAATCCTCTTGGTCTTCCTCAGATTCTTCATTGAATTTCGATTCTTTGAACTATTTCTCTTCAATATCATTAGTGTCTTCATCAATTATATCAATACTCCTTGTCTGTCAGCTTTGGAAGGGAAGTTCTTCATCAACACAAATATCAATGCAATCCATCAACTTGTGCATCCTTTTATTAAATAACTTGTATCCTTTAATCTTTGTATCATATCCTAGAAAAAATCCTTCATTATCCCTATCATCAATTTTTCCCAATTGATCATATCATTGTTCTTAATATACCATTTTTTCCCAAACACCTTGAAATCCGTGATTGAAGTTGCTCTTCCATACCAGTGTTCATAGGGGGTTTTATCACTATTAGGCCTTATATGTGCTTTTATTAAAGATATGTACTGATGTATAAATATCCTTTTCACAAAAAGTCTGTGACACATTTATTTCATTCATCATTGACCTGGCCATTTACTGAACTGACTTGTTTTGTCTCTCAACAAATCCATTTTTCCGAGGAGCACCTGGAATAGTGTATTTTATTTTAATTGCATTCTTATCATAGAATTATTTAAAATCTCCTTAAGAAAAATCTCCTCCCCTGTTAGACCGTATAGAATTTATTCTTCGACTTGTTTGATTTTCTGCCAAAGCTTTGAATATTTTGAACTTCTCAAAAGCCTTTGATTTTTCTCTTAGAAAGGCTACCCATGTTAGCCTGGAATAGTTATCAATAACAATCATGAAATATCATTCTTATCCGGATCCCTCCTTTCTAGAAGGTTCATGCAACTCCATATGAAATAACTGAAGAGGTTTGCTTGTTGATGTTTGACTCTTTGTTTTAAACTGTGTGCGTGTTATTTTTCCCATTTGACAAGGTTTATAGACATAATTATGTGGATTTACTATTTTTGGAAGATATTTAACTTCATTTATTCTATTTAGTTTGATAAGATGATCAAATTTCAAGTGTCCTAGCCTTCTATGCCATAGCCAACTCTCATCATATTTTCTCAACTGACATTCCTCTTTATCTTCTTTCAACACATATAAATTACTGTCTGTTCTAATTGCCTTTTCATAGTATTTCATGTACTTGTTGAATTTATTTCACAATATTTAGCAGTGAAAGTTACTTTACATCCTCTATCACACATTTGACTGACACTTAGAAGATTGTGTTTCAATCCATGAACTAATAGCACTATCATCTTGTGCTTTTCCTTGACCATTACTCAAACTCACTAATCCTTTTCCTATGATTCTTCCTGGAGCATTATTTCCAAATGTCACACTTCCATACTTGGATTCACTTAGAGACAAAAATTTACTTCTATCACCAGTCATGTGTTTAGAACATCCACAACCAATATACCATGAATCTTTTTGTTTTTTGGGAGAAAGCACTAATCCACACTTATTATTCTCTTTATTATTCCATACTTTGACATCTTCAAATGTTTTATTTTTTGTGATTCTGATTTGTAATATTTGAATTTACAATCTAATGCTTGTTAAGTTTAGCCTCATTTCACAAGCAGGATAATTGAAATAAACACAATCAGAATATAGACAAAGATTTACCTTGGGAAACCCTCATGGCATAGAAAACCCAGCAAAAGCTTTCCTCAATATAGATAATCAACTCAATACAAGATGTATTCCTCAACAAGAGCTCCTTCTCCTCCTATGCAGACCTCTCTCTCTCCTATGCACCAATCACAAGTGAGTGAATGAATGAGATAAATGAGGAACACACCTCCTCTATTTATACTCATGTTCTAACTAACTTTTCACCCTAATGGGGACGACATCTCCTAAGAGAGTCTAATAACCCCTAAACAGTTAACTCAGGGACAACCTCACATGGGAGATCTAATAAACCTAGTTACCACACTTCCTCGGAGAAATAAACATCTCCGGATACAATAGGGTCTCCTCGGAGGAATGAAACATCTCCAGAATAATAAAGTACAAATAAAATATTTGTAGAAGTTACAATATTTCAACACTCACCCTTAACGAGAAGGATATTATAACAACATCTGCATGAGCAAGGAGTCATCAACTACATAATACATGATCCATCTATAAATCATTGGAAGCTTTCTTTATGCATCATCAGTAACTCAAGCAGTTACTGGAACATCAACATCTTCAGTACTGAATCTTCATCTTCTGTAGCACTCGATCAGCCACAACTATATCATCATATGGATCCTCACGATCAACATCATCGTCATTTGGATCCTCACGATCATCAACATCGTCATCTGGATCCTCACGATCATCAGCATCATAGCAGCATACCCTGCAATGCACATGATACATTTAAGACATCATAGGATGTCTGAGGACGATATAGTCCACTCGTCAACTTAGACAAAGTCTGAGGACCCCTTTTTCGAAGACATATGTCTACGGATCAATTCAGGGACCGAAGTCTGGGAATGATACAATCCCCTCTCGTCCTCTAGGGACCACTTCTCGGAGACATCTGGCTACGGATCTATTCAGGGACCGAAGTGCTAGGATGATACAATCCTCTCGTCCACTGGGGACCACTTCTCATAGACATCTGTCTATGGATCTATTCAGGGACCAAAGTCCTGGGATGATACAATCCGCTCATCCTCGAGGGACCACTTCTCGGAGACTTCTGTCTATGGATCTATTTAGGGACCAAAGTCCTGGGATGATACAATCCTCTCATCCTCTAGGGACCACTTCTCGGAGACATCTATCTATGGATCTATTTAGGGATCAAAGTCCTGGGATGATAAAATCACTAGTACAAAATGAAAGATAAGTGACCAAACAAATGACCAAAATCCACATATAAATGACCACTTTTGAGTTGGTGACCAATGGTAGCAAATTAGTGGCCATATATCACGCGACCAAAAATGTGGTCATATTTATCTTGGTCATATATAGTTATCTTGTGGTCATATATTTGGTCGTATATTTGGTCATTAATTTGGTAATATATTTGGTCATTAATGGACATGTGATAAATGGCCGTTAATTTGCTACCAATGATCACCAACTCAAAAGTGGTCATTTATATGCATATTTTGGTCATTTGTTTGGTCACTTGTCTCTCATGTTGTAATGGTGGTCATTTATATGCAAATTTTGGTCATTTTTTTAGTCGTTTATCTATTTTTACTGGTTTCAGAATATAAATAGGGCACGGTGGAATCAAACCACCAACCTACTTCCTATAAGGCAGGTGCTCTACCATTGAGCTATCACCCTGAAATAGAATTCCTTATGGATTGATATGAGAATAAAATTTCCAACAGTTAACACCATCTTGCCAAAGGTCAAAATATTATAAACAAGAATTGATGAAGGGGATGGCATGACATTAAGAATGGATTCTCCTTGAAAATAGTTTTTCCTAAGTTGTACAGGAACATGAACAATAACAAATTATTTTTTTTCATTGAATCATGATGTGTATATCCATGTACTCTTATAATAACTATATTCTTGAGTTTCAATTCACAAAAATACCATCTAAAATATAAGAAAATAAAATAAGAGGAAAGCTTCTAGTTAAAATGGCAGCGACCAAGTGCCAAGAACATAGATAAGAGACATTGTGAATTGATTCAGATTAATTGTTTTGCCAGTTCGACCTTCTATTCTACATTTATGGCTTTAAGTTGCTGCTGGTGCTCATATTTCATAAGATGTCTCACATAGTTTTTTTAGGGTGATATGGTTGGACATCTAGTTCAACATTTGCAAATATACAAAAGGGTGATAGGAGGAGACATGATATTCAATAAATCCTTAAGCATGCCACATAGCTTCCTAGAAAAGTTTGACATTTGGCTTGGATGGTCTGTAAGGATCAACCTTCACTTCACACTATAACTTGTCACCAACAAGATTAAAAGCAATTCCCACATTTGAAATAATGTTAACAATAACCAAAAAAATAGAATTGAATATTTTTTGCACCCTTTTCTTCATAGAATCTTTTTTAAAAGATTTTCATCTAGGATATAAGAACCAGCACCCAGGTCCCACAGATATGTTGCTAGATTTGGTTAGGATTTCAATCGATCATGGATCTGTATCAAAATTGGATTCATGTTCAAAATAGATATGGGAGGAATTCATACGGGATGCAACTCTTGTACATCTGAGACATCGTCAAACAATGGATACAAAAAATGGTATAAGCAGTCATAATAATTATAATAATAATAGAAATAATGCGACTGGCAAACAAATGCAACTTTTCCTTGAATGAGGTGCTTTTCAATTGTTTGCAAAATGTTAAGAGATCAGCTTAAACCCAAATTTGGGAGAAGTGGGGTTGAGAGATTTGGAATATTTTTAGGTTTTGGAGGATAGATTTTTCTGGATTAAGCAGATATTTTTTGAGCCAAGAGGAGATATTTAGACTAAGATTTTTCTAGACTAAAAAACGATTTTCCTGAGCTGAGACTTGATTTTAGGAATGAACATATTTGAAACTCTGGAGTCCCAACAAGAGATATTTTTTTTATTCCTAAGATTTTCCATTTTGTAGATCTTGGGGTCCATTTTCTGCTGCTAGCCCAGCCATTACAGGAAAGCAAAGCCAGGAGATCTACTTTGGAAATTTATTGTTGTGAGAGGGGAGATTGCAGGGGGCTATAGCTGATCACGAAGCTAATTTTCCATTGCTAACCCAGCAACTGGAGAAAAGCAAAGCCAAGTTGACAAAGCAGTAAGGAATATAAGAGCCTAAACACCAAGATCAAAGCCCATCTCTATGGCATGCTCAATGATAAGGCAATGACGCAATAAAATCAGTGGGTTCAGCTAATGTTCTCCAAGCCATCATGGATAATGACAAGATTTTGTACATATATTTATCCATTGCCACCTCACCAAATTATAAGGAGTCTAGCAAGACATGGAAAATATAACCAGAGTTACCTAATTTGGACAAGGATATATCCTTGAGTGCAATTCCTCAGCTTTATTTTGTAGAAAACAAAAACATAACATAGGATTTACCCATGTTAGTTTTTGTATTTAGATCTAATTCCACTTACCTTACAACATTCTCAGAACAACGGACAACATTAATGATGTGGAACTTCAATTCCAAGATGTGACAACAAAAATGTCCAAGATGCCAGTAACCTCCAACACTCCATGTTGAAGAAATTCAAGAAAGTCCCACTAAAATACAAGACCAACATAGGCTCATTTTTATGTAACAAAAGCAATCATGCCTAACTATTTTATATTCCAACTCATTTGTTGGCATTTCCTTGCAACCTATATTGCCTGGATAATATTTTCCAAAACAATAACCAGAACCGTATGTTACAAAATTTCACGTTAATTCCCACAAATTGGAAAACATGAAAGCATGTTACTCTTAAATGGATGAATAAATATCAAGTGCCAAGTCTGCAAAAGAGGATCAGGACAATAATCTAATTATGGAAAAATCCTCCTACAATGGGATTTTCTTGTCACCTTGCAACAGTGCAATGAATTTAGACATGAGTCTGGATTTCTTCAATCATCTCTATGGTGTGAATGTTGCCAGACTGTGATCTCATAGCTCAAATGACAGGGAACATGCTATATGAAAATGAAGCATTGCAAAGGGAAAAATGTAGTGCCATATAAAAGAGCAACAAATGAAGAATATATATTTGGAAAATTCAATGGTGACCTTCAGATTGGAATACTATGAAGAATTTACCATGACAAACTATTATCTTTCATTATACAATAGGGTATACTAAAAGGAAATCCAGAATCAGATTAAATTAAATATTTATTTGGAAAAGCATCAACTTTAAAATTACTAAACTTTTATGTATTGCCTTAATATGGACCATACATTCCTTCATGAAATGTAGTCAAGTTTGCGTTGAGCAAGAAAATTATGAGATTCAATAGTCAATGAAGCTATGTCTTCTAAGTTCTGATTTGTCTCACTGTCTCACATAATAAAATTCCTCTAGCTAAATCATAATGAAGTTCCTGTGGTAAACATGAAAAGTTTTACACAAATATGAATCCCAAACCAAAAAGATCAAATATAAAAAATCCCAAAATTCAGAAAGGAATCAAGAAAATTGAAAAACCCATTAGTAAACTCCATGGCATTATAATGTGACTATGGCTTTAAGAGTAAGATATTACTAATGAGGTGGCTTGACTCCATGGAAAAAAAGAATCACGAGATAATTGCTCAAGTTTTAATTGGATAAGCTTTCATTCTTCCAAAATCATTCTTTCTTTCCCATCTAGTTCTCAAAGCCACTGAGATATTGACAAAGAGTAGGGATTCATTTGACCCTATCTAGTTGTCGAATGAACACTCTACTTGTGTATGGTAGAAGTGTGTATGGATTCTACCTTTTGTTGCACTTACAGATCGTATACAAAACACTAATTAGACATCCAATCAATCAACCCATAAGCAATTTGGCCCCTATCAACCCATTGGCCCATAGGCGTTCCAGCTACTGTAACAGTTATTGTGTCTAATAGAGACCACTGCTGCTGACGAGGGAAGTGATGCCATTGCCAGTACAATTGAGTTTTTGTTGTTGATATTGTTATTTTTGATGGTCCATCCTCCTTATCCTTTGTTTCTCTAAATCCTATCAATTAAGCTTCATATGGATCCTCAAAGTTTTTTAGGGTGGTTTTTGTCCTGGTTACAGTTGTTTTCTGTACACTGCACCATGGGTATCTGATATTCTCCACGGTGATGCTTATTTCTCACATATATATTCCAATTAGGTCTTGCTATATATTTGTGGAATTATATCTGATACTGAAAGCATATGCTTGTTGCTGCTGATGTGATATATTACTATGCTCTGTATATGAATATTATAGATTACTCTTACTAATAACTATAAGAAGCCTTTGCTACTGCTAGTTTTTGTGTTTATGTATCAACATATATCTTATTCTACTCATGCTGTATATTTTTTCTTAAGTGGATGAGGTTGTGGTGATACTATTTCCTTCGAAAAAAATAGTTGGCTGGCCCCCCACACAACTAAACAGAAAGAAAAGGTTAAACACAAATTGTATTAATTCAGGCAATAATAGTAATTTTATACTGAGTTTATCCATACCTGTTCTAAGGCAATATCTGCATCGTTTTTTCTCTTGTTGCTTGACATTGTTGATCTCAACCACCATTAAAGCTGATATAACACCTATTGCTCCCCCTGAGAACGATGCCACTATGAGATCAACTTGATTGAATCACCAGCATGCAACAGTTCAATTGGAAATCATATTCAAAAGAGAGGACAATTAGGAAATGAAATCCTATACACAATTATACAATTGTGAGGCCACACGAGAAGCATCAATGCATCTAAATGATGAATTGATTAGTATGTTAATGGTAAGGTAGAGATTAGCAATCCAAATCTAAGTGTTGTTGGAAGATCAAGAAAGCTTAGATAGCCACTTATTCCATATTTTTGAAAAAGGAATAGTAAAGTTTGAAATGGTTAAGTTTGAAAGCAAAAAGAGGTAAAGATATTTTACATTCCACTTCAACATGTCAAATTTCTCATTTCATTGGAGCACACTACTCTAATTTCTGAATTTATTGGTACCATCTTGTGCCATGTTGAGATGGATTCTCACAAGAATTTTTTTCAAAAAATACTTCTTATATTATACAAGAAAAAATATAGCTAAAACAAACAACGAATACTAGCTAATTGCGGTCATAATTGTAATAAGGTCAGAATAAGCATAAGCATAAATATTTTTTACATCCTTAAACAACAAGAACTCCTTAGATTTAGTTTCAACAACTAACTCATCAAAATTTCAACATTTTAAAAGAGTTAATGGTACCTATCAACTCGTAAAAAACATACTTACATTGCATCTTTCGAATTGCATACTATACCAAAACACAAAGACAGTGCAAGAAGCCATGGAAGTGACAAAGGAAAACTAATTTTCAATCCCCGAACAGAGTTTCACTCCAATGAATGGTTCCCTGAATGACTAAAGCGAATCTATTATGGATTTCTTCCCAACATCATTTTGTAAAGATACACTCCCAAAGGATGTGCTTGACTCTCTGTTTTCCACAATGGAGGCATTTCTAATCACTTAATCCAGTCTTGGCTGACCTTGACTTGAAGGGAAACCGTTGATGCAACACCAACCACATGAACACACTGAGTTTGTACGATCACACACTACTTACTAGAACTACGTTATAGACATCGGGATACTTTATTCTCTGGACTCTACACAACACATTACATAGTGACAGGTGCATATATGCCCGAAAGGTAGGTATTTAATATGATGAAATTTCTGTGTGAATTTCAATACATAGGACACAAGGCCCATATAAAATGAAATATTGAAAGGGTTGTGACCTATCGATACCCATATATATATGACCCGTTAGCACTTGAAACCATCCAGTTACAAGGTAAGTAAGAATTTGACCATTGTCACCATTGTTTGGCTCCTCTGCATCTCGAGCTAGTGCATTCTAGCCACAAGAATGTAGAGGAACCAATCTGTGGTGACAGTTGTTCGATTCCTAGTTACCTTGTTACCAAAATAAATATGAATGAGTTAAGTTTGTATAACTCAAATTATGTTACTGTCTAGGATTGTAAATAATTACTCATATAATAAATGGATATCGTTGTCCATACTTTAGCATATCTATTTGTATGGAAATTATTTTTAGAACACAAACAAATTCTAATTCTTTTGTATTACATTTAAATTTCTCGGCCTCTTATTGTTATAAAAACACCTCTAAGCCTCCTTTTAACTTAGTGCCTGTTTTGGTTGCATGCAAGCTAGCCCGCCTGCCCACCCACCCACATGCATGCTATCTCCTCTTTTCTGAAGGTTTAAAAGTGGTGTTCCCAAGACTGAATATTTCCTCTTTGAGGTGGTTTAGTTCGAGACACTTCATTTCCATCCATAAATCATCCCAAATGTATTCAATACTGCCTCCCAAAGGCAAATCAAACTTGAAAGGACATCTCCAAAAATTCATTTCACTTCATACATACTTGTCTTTTGTCTCATAAATTTTCCCATAGATTACAACTTCCCAAAGGAAACTGAATTACCAATATGTAAGATGGCCTAGTATGGAGGAAAAAATACTTTGGTCAAAGTTTCAAATTTACAACATTGAAGAGAAACAGTAAAATAAGTTTTAAAGGTTTGATTAGAGTATAGTGAGTTTAAGGAGATTTTCTTTTAAAATAGAAAAAGAGACCATATACACAAATTTGTTCTGATTTGACCCAAGCCTGTAGCCAATTTATATCTAAAGGTTTCTACGGGTGCTAAAAATTCAGCAGCTATAAATCTTAGGTCATCAAAATCCAGTGAAGACCAATAGTGAAATTACTGACATTTTTAGCAGGTTCAGACTATCCTTTTTATCAGAAGGAAATAGATATGCAATGCCACAGATTGTAGATCCAGATTGTGGTTGGCAGTTAAAATAAATAAACTGTATCTTTTTCCTTTTCATATAGATTTTAATGGTGGAGGAACTTAAGAGTAGAGGTAGTTTTTCCTGTCACGCCTAGCTCTTTAAGAGCAGAAGTATAAAATTTAATCTTTGATTGTGATCATATTTCAATTCCTTTTCGGTTCAAACAAGTCTGTAGAGGCGTCTCTTCCCATCCAACTAAAGTATAAGTTTATTGAATTCTTAATAAACAACCATATCGAGCTCATACTAAAGAGAAGTTTCTTCCCAGTCAAGTAAGAGAGCTAGTATAAGAATTAAGATATGTTAATTAACAGTTTATTAATTTCCAAATTGCAGCAAGCACAAGATAGTGCATCTTCAGAACAAAATACAGTGAAGCTTGTATATTTAAGAATGAATACTTTCTTTCCAAATAGTCATTATAGAGATCTAAAATTCATAGTGATGGATGCAAATAAGAATTGTGTATAAATTAAAAGATTTCACATTTTCTTTGAGTTAATGGTTAATCAGGAAACCCTAGTTCCTTCTCTTTTTCTTTTATGCATGAATTAATAGTATTGCATTCCATTTAAAAGAAAAACTCAGGCTAAAAGCTTTGAATCAATTAGAGGAATTCCTAACACAGACTTCAAACAGTATGTTGCTGACATCATCTAGGAATTTATAGAGATCCGTTCGATTTTTTTCTCACAAATAACTCCAATACTAAATTTCCGTGCTATAACTGAGTTTGAGGTTAAAGAAGTTGTTTAGACAACTATTTGAACTTTTTTAAATCATAGTTTATACATAAATTGAAAAACAATTAAGAATGTATAAAGCCATGAGAAACTACCCAGGAAAAATATTTCAAAAACCAGCTTGAGGCGTTTAAACATCAATTTTTTTAGCAGGTTTCACATCACTTTCTTACAATTGCCTCAAAGGCCAATAAGGGGACAAGGGTCCCCATTAACATTAATAGTTATATCATGGTACCAAAGGCCACCACGCCTTTAAAACCCGTATCTGGGGTTTTCAGAAAAACAAAAAAAAAACCCTTATTTTTCCTGAGTCCCTTTCTCATTTGCATTGAGATAGGAGTTGGGAGAATAGACGCAGGTGTATTACTGCTTACCTCTTCATTTACTCCTTAAACCATCGGGATGTTGTCTTCACCTGTACATGCCAATTTTAAGGATTTTTAGTTCTTAAAAGAATAGAATCAACATTTCATTAAAAGACTGAACTGATACCGCCTGGTTCTAAGATATCTATCCTTACCTTGTGATAATACCATCCGTGAGGGATTATGGGGCTTAGTTGTTTCATTCTTCGGTATTAGATCTCCAAATCCAGGACATTACCATTACGAACCAGGTTTGTAGAGCCTTTACACTTGATGTATCAGAATGGACTCTAGATGGAGACACCACAGTCGCAGTAGAAAAGACTATGTGTGTTGTAGTCCTTCATGATTTTAGAGGTTAACCTAATCACTTGCCAATGTTTCTGGTTGTAGTATTTAATATTAGCCCTGAACAAAGTGTTGCTTCACGTGACAGGCTGCCTTCAATAGGCCAGATTCCAACCTTATCACCATCAACTTAAATGCGAGAGTGAAGGGAATTACGATATTGTACAGGAGTACCAAGTTCGAGGTGCCACTTGTAAAGTGGGTATAATTTTTCTTACATACTTTAATGGAGTTCATTTATCTCTGCTTAGAACCGAGTTATCATCGAGTACTTGCTTTTCATTCGAAACCATACTTAGTATAAGTATATAAGTTTTGATTTTATGAAGTTTCACCTCTAAAGGATAATAAAAATTGAGGGAATGTCCCAACCACTTGCAAGTAAGTTAGGATTTTTATAGTCACTTGGTTGGGATGAATATAGGACCTTGTGTAAGTACCATCATTGATGTTGATCTAACCATCACTACAGTTCTCAACTTAAACCATAGTATTCATGCAACTTGAAATTCAGAAGACATATGCATCAGCTAGAAAGCTAAGTAAGCAGTAACAACTATGGTCTACAATCTAGTCAACTCCCATCATCGATGAGGCCTTCGCATCATGTCTATTTTTAAGTATGCCTAGTAACTGAAAACAAATTATGTTATTTCTAGGTTTTTCTGAAAGAGTTAAACATTTAAAGTTATCCCCCCAAAAAACAAATTATTTTGTATATGGGGATGTTACACACAAGATATCATGATGTTGGTGATATTTGCAACACTAATCTCGAAACAGTAGCTCAAGGATATTTGGCCAATTACATCTAGGTTTCTAATCAGGGACTTGAAAGTGCCTGTAGATTATTCACAGAAAAGTTCTTTACAAAAAATCACAAACATCAACAATGCTTGTAGAAGTAAACTAGTCCTCAGTTCTTCATAAATTCTTTATCTCCATGTAAAGCATTCCCAATCTCAAGCAATTCGACAAATCAGTTCTACAACCATTTCCTATAAACCAAGAAAGTTGATTCTATAAGAGTTGGATACAATGTTTAAGTCATAGCCATAAAGACCAATTTGAAAAATTTCTCCAAACTATTTTTTTCCACAAGAATTGATTTGACAAAAATAATGGCCTGTTGCCATGACCACCCTTTTCTTTGGGAGATGAGTTTTCCTCTGTCAAACTAGAACAACATTAAAACATACTTTCTGAATTTTCCCTCCATTACACAGAAAACTTCTTATAATTTGCTTCATAGAATTTTCAACTTCTGAGGTCACGATGTACTTAAAAAAAGAAATAAGGACAGTCTCCCATAACATACAAGGTTAAGCCATATCAAACCCTACATATACACCTTAATTTTAATATCTAAGCTTATTCATAATTCATTCCAGTACCACTGTACCAATTAGATTTGACCCTTTAAGAAGACTGATGGAGACAGATATTAAGATGACCCTATTTGACTCTCTGAAATTCTATCAATTCACATATATTATGTTACATCAAATTACAACTACCTTGGTCAACCATGCACTTTAAGTTACCTTGAACTGAGATAAATCAGCTAAGACTACAAACCTAACTTTCCTGGCCATTTGTAGGGAATCTCCTCCCATTAGAAGGCTTGGAATCTCCTCCCATTAGAAGGGAGTTTTCCTGGCCATTTGCAGGGATTCTATAGTCTACAACAAAACATGGTTTGGCTTTTCCTTCAAATAAGCTCCACTACAATAAAGTGTCCTACGCCATCATTTAGGGCTCTTCCCAGGGGACTGGCTAACAGGATGTAAAAATATGGGAGGAAGTGCACATGGCACATAATACCCTTAGAAGTATCCACAAAAAAATTTACCATTTAAAAGGGTTGAAAATCAAGACACTTCCATTTGCATTATCATGGATGCAAGCTCAATATTCTTCTCTTTGATGGCGCATTCTGCATGTAGATTTCCAAGCAGCCTATGTGAACCCAAATTCTTCAGATCGAATCTCTTAATGTCAAATTTCAACCCTCATAAAAAAGGCCATCGGATTTCCATTGCAGAAACCCTTAGACTCCAACCTGAAGATCTGAGATTTGAAATTAATATTTCATTACATTTCACTAGCAGAAGGGGAGTTGCCAAAATATCCAGGGATGATTAGATACATGGAGCTAGTTCCCAGCCTGAAATTTATGTATTCATTTCACATGCCCTAGCTGCCATACAATGTTGTGATCAACTTTTCCACTAGCACCTAGGTTATTTTCATATGCATAATGCGAGTGAGGCAAGGAAGTAGCAGGTGGGACAGACAGAGGACTTGTCTGGGCCACCATCTCGATGAATTTTAAATCATTGATATGGGTGTTTATTTTATTTTGTCTTTTTATTTTATTATTTTTACAATTTTTTCTATATTCCAAATCCTAATTTCCATATTAAATTCTAAACATTTTTATACAAAATATTCAACCCATTCCATTTTATTCATATGCCTTCAACATAAGTGTATGATATTCAATTTGTTCAACATTGGTAATACTTTCTAATGGGTAATGATATTATCACACATTTTAATTATAAACTTGCTTACATTTATATATTTTGCAGTTTCATTTTAATTATAAACTTTACATGTTTGGTACGTTATTGATATGTGCAAAATACCTTTATTAACATTATGGGTTCACCTTGAGAAAGGGCTCATAATTAGATTTTCCTCCATTGAAATGATTTTGATTATGGCTAGATTATCATAATCGCGGTATAAATTATGAAATGAAATTATTATGTAGATATGTAACTAACTAAACTTAACTAAAATGAGTAAAAGGGGTCAAAGATTCAATCAATAGCAACGGAGATAGTGTATGATAAACTAGAAATTAACCTCAATTAAAGCCTCCAAACTACTACCTGAAGTGGGATGATCCAATTGTTGGGTACACTTCCATGTTATACAACTAGTGAGCTGAAATGATACTTGATCAATGATATCATATTAGGGATCATAGTGTAATTGCTAAAGCATATCCAAAATTAGAGGCTATGAGTAAGCAAGAATCGTCCAAGAGTATTGAGAGACTCCTTCCTTCATGTCAAATGTTAGGCATGTATATGATAAGAAAATTTGAAAAAAAAATCATCACTTCACCGTATCAATCCGATCTTCTGCAATATTTCCAAGATTGAATTCATAACCAAGTGCCCAGTAATGGCTTTGGGATCGCCAAACTATTGTGTGAGAAGGGGGGAGAAAATGGCATATATATATAATCAATTTTATTTTTTTATTAATTTTTAAAATATAAAATGTGTTATAGAATTAAAATAAAAATACAGTGTGAAAATAATTAATTTTTATAGAATTAAATAATTTTTTGAGATGTAATGTGCAGTATAGAATGAAAATAATATAAGAAATATTTTAAAATGTAATATGTATTGTACAATTAGTTTTATATAAAAATAAAATTTATTTTGCATTGTAAAATTAGTTATAAAAGTTAAAAGTAAAATGTTATATATATATTTCTCCTTTAACATATATTCGGGTCAAAACCGTTTCATGGAATGAAGTTTATTCATCATCTTAGATGTTTTTGGGGATAATGTCGATATCACCTAAAAAGGATTTGGAAAGAAATGAGAATCATAAGATCTCCTATAACATTTAAATGAAGATTTCATAATATGGTTTTAGAGGTGAAGTTGAAGTGTATATGTGGCTTCAAAGAAAAATCAAACTAGTCTTTAGGTGTCCGAGGCACATAATAAAAAAGATAAGTTAAATATAACCCTTCAACGCTTAGAAGGGTGAACACATACATGGCGGGTTATAAGGTGGATCACACACATCCCAAAGGAACTTTTAGTAAGTTCATATATACTTGCAATATCCCAAAGAGTTGACCAACATTTCACAACATCCCCTATAAGCCCAAATGTCACAAATGTCACAAATGCTCTTATCCTTGGTCTAAAATCCCCAAATGTCACAAATTCTCTTAGCCTTGGTCTAAAATCCATGTATGTACCCTCAGGAAACTTTATATAGATGGCCTCAAAGAAATGATCCGTCGGGGTCCGTCTAACATTAAAATTTAGTAAATTGCACAAATTCGTTATCAAAATTATAATTTTCTACTGTTGGAATGACACAACTAAAAATGACCACATAAATGACCAATTGCTATGTGGTCATTTTTAGTTTAGGTCTTATCTCGTGACCAAATTGGTCATTTATCTTGGTCATTTTTAGTTTAGTTCTTATCCCGTGACCAAATTGGTCATTTATCTTGGTCATTTTTAGTCACTTCCCTTAAAATTTCTCAATTTTGGTCATTTATCCCTTGAAAAAGTTGTGGTGACCAAAAGTTTTGGTTGCCTAGTCACTTATCTCTCATTTTGTACTAGTGAATCCTCTCGTCCTCTAGGGACCACCTCTCAGAGACATCTGTCTACGGATCTATTCAGGGACCAAAGTCCTGGGATGATACAATCCTCTCGTCCTCTAGGGACCACTTCTTAGAGACAACTATCTACGGTTCTGTTCAGGGACCTAAGTCTAGGGATGATACAATCCCTCCTCATCCACTAGGGACCTCTTCTCAAAGAAAACTGTCTACAGATCTGTTCAGGGAACTAAGTCTAGGGATTATACAATCCCTCCTCATCCACTTAGACAAAGTCTAAGGACCATGCATGTAACTGGAAACCTCATCATTGACCTCATCGTCAGAATAGGTAACCTCATCATTCACACTAGTATCCTCATACAATTATCCACTTGATGAAAGTATCCACATCAATACAGGTATCCTCATCATCGACACATGTATCCACATCATCAATACAGTGTCCTCATCAATACAGGTATCCTTATCATCGACCTTACCATCGATGTAGGCAATCTCATCATCGATACAGGTATCCATATCAATACCAGTATCCAAATATCATCATAGACCATATCACTCCCCCTTTCGAGGAGGGTCCTTCTGAACTACACCAAGCTTGTCTCGAAAATACTCAAACTTTACTCGGGACAGAGGTTTGGTCAACACATTAGCAACTTGTTCGTCGGTGCTCACATACTCGAGCTCGATAGCTCCTTTCTGCACCATATCCCATATATTAAAATATCAGATCTCTATGTGCTTTGACTTATCATGGAATACTAGATTCTCTATCATCTTGATACAACTCTGGTTGTCACACAAAATCACAATGGGGTCCATCTCTAAGTCAAACAAACTTGATAACAAATTCTGAAGCCATACCGCTTCACAACTAGCAAAGCAAGCAGCTATATATTCTGCTTCAGCTGTGCTGAGAGCCACACTTGACTGCTTCCTGCTAAACCATGAGATCATGGAAGATCCAAGACAATAACATCCACCCAATGTACTCTTCTTGTCTGATACACTTCCTTTCCAATCAACATTTGTGTAACCATACAATCTGAAGTCATGATCTCCATGATAACATAGACCAAAATCTATTGTACCCTTTAGGTACCTCATCACATGCTTTGTAGCTATCAGGTGAGCTTGTCTAGGTTCCACTAGATACTGACTCAAGGTGTTCACCACAAAGCATATATCTGGCCTGGTATTTGTTAGATACATCAATGACCCAATAATCTGTTTGTACAGAGTCACATCCACTAACTTTGAGGATTCATCAGCTAACAACTTCAAGTTGGAATCCATGGGAGTGGCCATGGCTTTACATTCCAACATATCAAATCTTCTTAAGATTTCGACAGCATACTTTCCCTGGTTGAGAAAGATTCCTTCTGGGCCTTGACATACTTCCATACCTAGGAAGTAGTGCATCAATCAGATCTTTCATCTCAAACTCTAAAGAGAGCCTCTTCTCGCACTCGACAATCTGTTGCTCATTTGTAGTCAGAAATAGATCATCCACATATAGCAACAATATGCCAGGTTCATCATCCATAACCTTGAGATAAAGATTAGGATCAACTTTACTTTTGGTAAATCCCAAGCTTTTCAAGAAACTGTCAATTCTTCCATACCAAGCTCTGGGAGCTTGCTTCAACCCATACAAAGCCTTCTTCAGTTTGCACACATGGGTTCTTCCATCTTCCACCTCAAATCCTTATGGTTGTTCTATGTACACCTCTTCCTCAATCACACCATTTAGGAAGGCAGTATTTACATCCATCTCATGTAATTCCCACTTCATCATGGATGCAAATGCCATGATGGTTCTAATGGAAGTGTACCTTGCAGTTGGTGCAAATGTCTCTTCATAATCAATTCCCTCTTTCTGAGAGAACCATCGGGCCACAAATTTTTTCTTATATTTTTCAATACTGCCATTCGCAGCATGCTTTATCTTGTATATCCATTTGGAGGATACCACACTTTTGTCCTTTGGCTTGGGAACTATATCCCAAAAATCATTCTTCATTATTGACTGGTACTCCTCAGTCATTGCCTCTACCCACTCTTTCTTATGAACTACTTCTTCATAACTAGTAGGTTCTTGGTCTACATGATCACACATCAAAGCCACATAGTTGTTGAATGGATTTGGTTTCTTGCTCACTCTGGTGGAGCCTTCAAGAGCTCCATACTTTTCTGCTCCTAGTATAATGTCTCTTTCCCATGATGGCTTTCTCTTTCTTGAAATGTTTGTGATGGGGGGTTCTTGTGGTTCTATCATGTCATGGTCTTTAGGTGTTACCTCTTCAGGGGTAGGTATAGCCTCTGCAATTCTGGGAGGTGCATCTTCTTCATATACTTATTCATATTGGCACTTCCTAGATTTCTTGAGAGTTTCCTCTTCATCAAATGTCACATCCCTACTAATTTGCATATGGTGGAATCTCGAGATGTATATTCTGAATGCTTTGGATGCTTCAGAATATCCAACAAATATTCCCTTCTTCCCAGAAGGATCTAGCTTGGTTCTCTTTTCTTTTGGAACATGAATATATACTGGGCATCCAAATATCTTGAGATGACTTAGCTCAGGATTCTTCCCTGTAAACACTTCTTCTGGGGTCTTGAATTCAAGAGCACTATGAGATAGTCTATTCTGCACATAGACTATTGTCCTAGCTGCTTCATCCCATAGATACATAGGTAGGTCTTGATCATGTATCATTGTCTTTACTGCTTCCATAATGGTTCTATTCTTTCTTTCTGCAACACCATTTTGTTGAGGATTGTAGGGAGTGGTTAGTTCCCTCTTGATTCCAGCTTCTTTACAAAAGACTTCAAAATCCTTTGAAGTATATTTTCCACCATTATCTGTCCTAAGTATTTTGATCTTCTTTTCTAAATGATTTTCTATCAAGGCTTTGAACTCCTTGAATTTTCCAAAGACTTCATTCTTTCCTTTTATAAAGTATATCCAAATCTTTCTTGAATAGTCATCAATAAATGTAAGGTACTATTCATATCCACTCAAGGATGTGGAGGGCATTGGTCCACATACATATGAATGAATCAATTCCAAAATACTTTTAGTCTTTGTTTCACTCTTTGGAAATGGATTCTTGATATTTTTTCCTTTTGCACATCCTTTGCATGTGCCATCATGATAAATCTTCAAATCTAGTAGTCCTATGACTACTTTACTCACATGAGGTAGTGCTTTGTAGTTAATGTGAGAAATCCTCCTATGCCATAGTTCACTTGGGCTAGTGGCTTCATGAACAAAGGAAGCTTCTGGATGACCCTTGATTTTGTATAGACCTCCTTCTTCTTCACCAATAACAATAGCATCCTCAATTGATTTTCCTTTGGACCACATGACTACTTGTCCATCTATGAATGCAACCCTATAACCTTTCTTATCTAAAGCTGAGATAGAAAGTAAGTTCTTCTTCAAACTTGGTACATATAATATTTCCTTCATATTCAATGGAGTTCTAGAATCAAGCTTGTAGCTTGCTTCACCAATTCCATTGATGGGATATTGATAGTCATCTCATAAAGATACTTTCTGTGGAGAGGTCTTCTCTTCAAGTTTTGCAAGATTTTTCTTTTGACCTATCATGTGCTTTGAAGCACCACTATCAATAAGCCATGTATCTTCTCCAAGTGTTACAGACCCAGAGAGTGCAGAGAATAGAACATATTCTTTTGCATCTTCTTCTTCTATTCTAGCTCTTTTTTTCTGAGGCCTTTCCTCTTCTTCTTCTTCTTCACTATCATATTTTGCTAGGCGTGCTTGATGTATTTTATGGTGGAAGCCCTTTTTCTTCTTCTTTGAAGGACAATCTCTAGCAAGGTGTCCTATTTTATGACAATTGAAACATTGGAATGAGGAGTAATCTCTTCCTTGATTAGTTCCTCTTTTCTTCTTAAATCTTTGTGGAGGTTGAGACTCCTTGTGACTATCCTTCTTGAAGTAGGATTTATTCCTTCTTATATTGGTGTGGGTGGCCAAGGATTGGTCATATTCTTTGAGCAAGGCTTCTCTATTGGCAACCCTAGCTTCTTCTTGAATGCAATATTCCCATACCATATCAAACTTCATGCTCTCTTTTCTGGCACACATCATTTGTATGAATGACTCCCAAGGTCTAGTGAGACCATTTAGAGCACTCATGACTAGTTCATCTTCATCAAGGGTATCTCCAATGGCATCTAGTTGTTCCTTGAACTGGGAAACCCTTGAGAAATAGTCTTGAATAGATTCTTCTTGATTCATCTTGGTGCTCTTCAATTGAGCTCTCAGGTTCATCTTCCTATTGATGTTATTTTCTTCATACATTCTGGAAAGGGAATCATACATTTCCTTTGGGGTCTTCTTGGATGCCACTTGGGGAGTTAAGTGATCTTTGATAGAATCAACAATGATTATCTTTGCCCTAATCAAGTCCTTCCTATACTTCTCTTTGGCTTCATCTTCTTCAGGTTCTGCAACCTCATCTTTGATATATTGGGCAAGATCATTCTCTTCAAGAATGAGACCAATCCTATATTTCCATGCCCAAAAATTTTCTATACCCTCTAGCTTGTCTTCAAGCTTAGTGCTTGGAGCCATCTTATCCAGGGGACCACAGAAATTGAAGTTTCTCAAAAGATAGAATAACACTTACCAGGAGATAACTAGTGAGCTCTGCTTCTGGAAACTTCAACTTTTCACCCTTCAAATCTAATAAGCAATTGTAGCAGAATTTCTGGTTTTCTGGTTTGCACCTTTTCTGGTGTTCTGGTGCATAGGTGCGCACTTTTTCTGGTTTATTGGTTTTTCTGGTTTTCTGGTCCAAAACCCAAACTAGGGTTTGACTTTCCCGTAGTTCTACCCCCTTAAAAAGTTTGATCTAGGGCTCAAAAGTTTGATTTTGAGGAGGGCTATCTAGCCATGCAATCAGATTCCAAAAATTCCAAATTTTGCATAAACCCTAATTTTCACCGGAGGAGGAGAGAGAGGTATTTTCACTTTGTGAAAGATGTCCTATTCATGCTAGCTCTCATATCATGTTAATTTTAGCCTAATTTCACAAGCAACATCATTGAAAGAAGCACGATCACAAGATAGACATAGATTTACCGAGGGAAACCCTCATGGGGTAGAAAACCCAGCAAATCTTTCCTCAATATAGATAATCAACCCAATACAAGATGTAGTCCTCAACAAGAGCTACTTCTCCTCCTATGCAGACCTCTCTCTCTCCTATGCGCCAATCACAAGTGAGTGGATGAATGAGATAAATGAGGAACACACCTCCTCTATTTATACTCATGTTCTAACTGACTTTTCACCCTAATGGGGTCGACCTCTCCTAAGAGAGTCTAATAACCCGTAAACAATTAACTCAGGGCCGACCTCACATGGGAGATCTAATAACCCTAGTTACCACACTTCCTCGGAGGAATAAACATCTCCATATATACAATAGGGTCTCCTCGGAGGAATGAAACATCTCCGGAATAATAAACTACAAATACAATATTCTTAGAAGTTACAATATTTCAACAATGCTTTGTGTCTAAAATTATGACAAATATAGAATTCTAGCTCATTGTAAGGAAGGACATATGGATTGCTATGTATGTCATTAGTTCTCATTTCATTTGAATGTTGACCTATTCTTTGTTGTCACATTCGATTGTTATTTTGTGCTCTCACATACATATTCTTAAAATTAAATTTACAATTTACATCTTTATGACCAAAATATGATCAACAAAAACAATATCCATAGAAAACGTTTTGATACCTGGAAATTGACTGTCTTTGTAAAGTTGTTTTTCTAAATCTTTGATGGCTTTGTCCTTGAGAAGAGTTTGATTGGTATCTTCTAGCTTCATTCTTGAATCTGTTAGCAGATTCCTCTTCACATTTATTTGGCTACTGAGTGTGATTAGCTTGCTCTGCAAGCATGTCATTGTTACTGCTTACAAACATGTTTCACTGTTATTTGTGGTGCCTCTAATGAAATTTAAAGTCACTTTGTTTTCAGGCTTGCTTTTGCTTGAAATTCCTTCAAAACCTAAACCAGTTTTCATGAAAGGTGATCTTTGGTAGTTCAGAATGTTATTCAACTTCTCTGATGCTTTAACATGTGTCATATTTTGATGGTACAGAGCTTGAACTTTCTCTAGCTATTTTCTAACATAAACTACTTCTTCTTCCAACTTCTCACATTCTTTCTTCTTTTTTTACAATTGATGTTTGAGAGTGTCCTTTATTTTCTTTGCTTCTTCTAACTCAACCTTTAGAAGAGCAAGAGCCTCACTAGGTTCATTTCAAACTTTCTCATATTTAATCAACAAATCTTCTTTTTTCTTTTTTCTTCTGTCTAACTCTATCAATTTCTTCCAAAGCATTGATGAGCTTACCTTCCAAGTCTACTTTAGCCTCTTCTTCATTCATCTCACTTTCAATATTTTTTCCATCTAGGTCTTCTAGATCCATAAGCATGAAGTCATTTGACTTATATTGACTAGAAGACTCATTATTTACATCTTATGAGGAACTACTATTATCATTCATAAAAAAGCTTTTCTTTTTAGATCTATTTTCTTTATTTAACTTCTTATGTTTTATATTTTCTTGATTATCTAATTCATGGTCCTTCTTTTTGTATGGGCACTTGGATGCAAAATGACCAACCTTACCACAATTAAAACATTTAAAGGGAATCTTACCTTTATATTTTACTGTCCCTTTCTTCAATCCTTTAACAAATTTTGCTTCAAATTCACCTGCATTAGAATCAAAATATTTATCTACCTTTTCTTTATCTTCCTTGAAAGATGCTTCTTTTGTAGTGGGTTTTTCTTTAACAATTCTCATTTCATAAGTTGTTAGATTTCCAAGAAGTTGGTCCATGGTTAGTTTTTTAAGATCATCTAACTCCTCCATAGTTGAGACTTTAGGATTACATATTTCAGGAAGTGATCTTAATACTTTTCTAACCAAAAATGTATCATCTATAGTTTCACCAAGACCTTTCATAATATTGACAAGTTCTTCCACCCTTAAGAAATACTTTCTTACAGTTTCATCATCACTCATCTTCAACTACTCAAATTGCAATATGTGAGCCTGAAGTTTAGCATATTTCACTTTTTCATCACCTTCATAATTGTTTATCAACTTGTCCACATATCTTTGGCAGATTTGCAATGCATGACCTTTACAAATTCAGCTTCTACAAGTCCACTAAGAGTAGCATTCATTGCCTTTTCATTAAAGGTAAACTCCAATTTATCATCTTTTGTGGCTAAGACAATTGGCTTCCCATATCCAGTTTCAACAACATCCCAAACATCTGCACCTAAGGACATTAGATAAGCCTCATCCTTATTCTCCAAAAATAAAAATTTGTGCCATCAAACAAAGGAGCTTTATTGGTCGAGCATACTTCTTGACTAGTAATGTTTAAGCTTAAGGATCTACCTTCTAGTGGTTAAACTATTTGAAAGAAGGCATTGGATCTGATACCAATTATTGAAATCAATCAAAGAAACTAAGGGGATTTGGTACTAGGGAATACTTTTTTTTAGTACCTTCTAGATGAAAGTACCAAATCCCAATGTACAAGCACCAACTTGCACAATGAAGACTCCAATATTCCCTAGCAGCACCCTACCACCCTGAAGTGCAGGTACCAACCTACCAATCACAATACCTTACACTGCACATATAATTTCAAACTATTAATGTCTCTGAAGTTCAATAGTAGTATTATCAATCTATTTGCTATGTAGAAACGAGCCAAACCATTTCTCTTTGAAATGTTTACACAGTAAACCACAGCTAGTGGATTACCTATTTGTACTCTATTTTCATGAAATAATGTAGCAAGCATACTGCAATTTCATTAATCTATTCATTATTTTCTAAACAACATAAACTAATTTTTCAAGAAGAATCCAACTTGTATCAATCTTGTATCAACATGTACCAACATTGTACCAACCTGTACCAATATTATACCAGCTTGTATAGAAATCAATTATTTAATGAACACAACAACTTTTCACACTGCATATGTATTATCTAATACAAGCTCAAACTTCAATATATTCACAGTTTCAACAATATTCTATTTAATCAGTGTTGACATTCATTAGATATTCGATATAAATTAGGAAACCAACAAAATACTAGAACATCTATTGCAAAATCATTTCAACTAAAAGAATACTGATGTTTCATTTCAAATAGTGATGCTTTGGCTCTGATGTCTATCCTTTTCACACTCCAGCACAACTGCAAATCAAGTTAGAATATGATTTCTATAAAACAATGCATTGCATCTGCCAATGTAAATATGTCTTTGATTTTAATTTCCACGACAATCAATGCTACATCTCAATGCATTGTATCTACCTCTATAAAATTTGTACAGACTAGTAACCAACACAACTTCTTTATACCATGAATACTCTGCATATATGAACTGATATGCTCATCAATTTTGATGTACTTCCTCTAGAACCCAACCAAACATAATTACCAATCACTGCATCCATATACTCAAGATTTCGAATGAGTTTGAATTAGTTATGTAAACCTCTACAAGTGAAAACGATTTGGTAACCCTAGCTTTTGTCAACATTTGTTCAGATTTTGCCATCCTTGCTTGGTTAATAAACTTTGGATAGTTCGTTGTCTAATAAAAAAATCAGATTCATTATTATATTATACCTCATTCAATTGTCGAATGTGCCATATGATTTGCAATAGTTATAATATAAAAGCAATAAACCATATTACTTCCAACGATATACCATGGAAAAGACTTTACGCACGGAAACATGAAATGTAGCTTCTATGAATTAACAAAATCATATGAGTGTGAGGCATAAAATAAAATAATCAACTATCTCTTTGACATTAATTATATGAATGCATGAATGTTGTGCCTGAATTCTTATGATCATGTGAATTGCAGCTATGAATCATAGCTTGGATGATGAAATGTATAAGTTCTCATAAACTTATTACTCCTTTTGTGTTCCTGCTAACTTTTCTTGTCCCTGCTAACTTGTTTGGGTGCTTTCTCTTCTTCTTCATTGTTTTGACATCAATGACAACCATCAATAAGTAAAACTTGCACCTTGACATCCATCAATGACAACATTAGTTAACAATTTCTTTGACATCAATAACAACTTATTCTAACAAATACCTCCCGATATTATGTATCAAAGACATAAGAAAAGATACGATGATCCCAAAAAAGGTCTCCTTAGTATATATATATAGGAGACAAAGGGTAAAATTGGAATTCTAGTTGACCATACAATTATGATTAAGGTCCTAAGTCACTAATAAATACAATACTAATATATAATAGAAATGTAATGCCACGGTATATAGGGATGAATAAAATAGTCTAAAGTAGATGATGAGAGATGTTGGAGAAAATAGCTTTGTTGTGAGTTACCTAGAATCTCTAGATAATGTGGACAGGGAGGGTTGGATAAATAGCTTCCTTTGCATGAGAAAACCAATTATATTAGGCATACAAGAGAGAGGATCCCTCCAAATCTGGGCTCTTACCAGTTAATCTAGCAACACTCCAAACCTCTTTTTAAAAGTGGCAAAAAAAAATATGGGAGATTGATTTCTCATTTTTTTTGTATAAACGATAGATGATTGGAGCTATATTCCGCCTATTGATAATATTATCACATGTATAAGTTTATTCTGTAATTAAATCCATGTGAAAAGAATCACCTTAGGAGGAACATTGAGCTTCGATATCCCTTTCTACCACCAGGGGTCCTAATACCTAGAAATAGTAACTAATAGTTCCTTGTAATCCAAATTCACCTGGTAATTACCGCTGACATTAGTTTGTGTCCATACAAGAGAGGGTGGGTGCAAGCTAATGAGGGTCTCTTTTGACAGGTTAGATGCAATAGAAAACTGAAAAAATAGTCATCGATCAACTTACATGGATATTTTTAGTAACATACATAATGAATCTTGCAATGTGTAAAAGAGATGAAATGTGGGAAATTGAGTGATGTTTACAAATATATAAATTTTTTCTATTGAAAATATTCTTAACTATCTAAAGTTTGATGATTTTTAACATAGACATTTTTTTTTGGGACAAATTATAAGGTATATGCTTTTGTGGGTGCAGCCTTTGAGTGCCTAAATGATGGAATCAAGTTACAAAAACTGGTATACATATAGAGAACATCTAGTACTAGTGCACTGCTATTGTTTCAAAAAAAAAAAAACTCTAACATTGGGTTTTTTTAGTTAAGCAAACATGATGCAAGAAAAATAAGAAAAAAGTAGAATATATATATATATATATATATATATATATATATATATATATATATATTCTTTTAAAAAATTACATAATTGGAATATGCAGAAAAAATGCTATATGTGTCTAGAATTTCATCAAAATTGATGGTGTGCAGCATACTGTAACAAGAGGCCAAACACAAGCATATTGAAAAAAATGGTGAGATGTCTAATTAGTTGTTGTTTACCATATTCGATACCATAGTTTTGGTTAACCCAAAGATAAGTCCGAAGCAGACACAACAAAAGAGTGATGACACTCAGAATGGTGACAAGGATTAGTTTTAGTACTAAGAAACGCGAACACATTCCTTTTAAATTCAAATTTTCCTTTCCCACTTATTTGGGTGTCATGAAAACAAAAAATCATGCGCATTTTAGTTCTACAAAATGCATACGCATTTTAGCTCTACAAAATGCATATGCATTTTGTCTCTACAAAACGTGTACGCGTTCTATAGAGCTAAAACACACACATGTTTTGGTAAAAATCAAATTGATATTAGGGGCGGGAGAGGGGGGGGGTGTTGGGGGGTATGGGTTTAGGGAGGATTAGGGTAGTTAGAGGGAAGAATGTGTATGTGGTTGGGGTAGAGAGAGAGATGGGGGGTGGTAAGTGGTAGGGAGAGGGTGATTAGGAGAGACAGAGAGTGAGAGGGGTAGGAGTAGGGAGAGTAGGAGAGATAGAGAGAGAGGGGTAGGGTTAGGGGAAGTAGGAGAGAGAAAGAGCAGGGTGGAGGGTGTGGTTATGCATAGGGAGAGTAGTAGGGGGGTTAGGAAGAGAGAGGTGTGGATTAGGGGTAATGAGATTGAGAGATATAGAGGCGAGGGTGTTAGGGTGTTGGGGAAGAGAGAGAGGGGTGGGGGTAAGGTGTAAGTGGAGGAGTAAGGGAGAGAAAGAGTGAGAGTTGGGGTTATTAAGAGTTAGGGGGAAGAGGGGCGAGAGAGAAAGAGACAAGGATGGGGGTTAAAGGTAGGGAGAGGAGTAGGGGGTGAGAGAGTTAAAGAGGGAGATAGTAAGGGTTTTGGATATGAGAGAGAGGGGTGGGAGGGTGTTAGGGGGCTGGGGTGAGAGAGATGGGTAGGGGATACAAGTAGGTGGATGAGTAGAGAGAGAGAGAGAGCCCAGGGTTGGATGGGAGGAGGGTGTGGGTGATTAGGGGTAGGAGGAGGAGGGATGTTGGGGAGAGAAAGAGATATAGATCATAGTGGGGGGAGGTGGAGAGGGGAGGAGTGGGGTTGGTGAAGAGAAAGAGATAGATATTGGGGTAGGGTGAGGGATAAGGTTTTAGGGAGGATTATGGAAGTTAGAGATAAGGGAGATATAGGGTGGGGCAGGATATGGTAAGTAGGGGGGGGGTATGGTAAGTGGTATGGGGAGCAATATTACGAGAGAGAGAGAGAGAGAGGAGGGGATGGTTATGGGTAGGGACAATAGGATGGGGTTTAGGGTTGTGAGAGTGTGAAAGAGAGAGGTGGGGAGGTTGTTAGGGGTTTAAACGGAAGAGAGAGGTGGGGGTTATATTTAGGTGGAGGAGTAGTGGAGAGAGACAATGAGAGAGGGTATTAGTAAGAGTTAGGGGGAAGAGAGAGAGAGAGAGAGAGAGAGAGGGAGGAGGAGGAGGAGGAGGAGGAGGAGGATAGGGAAATAGAGGTAAGACGAGTAGGAGAAAGAAAGAGTGAGAGAGGGAGTCAACAACGGTGAGAGGGAGAGAGAAGGGGGGTTTAGGATTTTGAGTTCATTCTAACTCTACCACATCAGTGGAGATCCGTTCGATTTTTTCCTTACTCTAGGTCACCATATATCCAATTGAAAACTCAGTATGATACTAAGCCATCGTTGGTTCTGATTCTTATAGTGGAAACCCGATCTGTGTTGACCTGATCTCTGCGATGGCCATGTAGAAACTTTCGACCATATTGATGGATCCCATCCCTCCATTTTCAGCCCAGTACCGACAGCTTGAGGTATGATCCCCATGCGAATGCTAAAGCGATGGATCACATATGAATTCTGGTAGTGAATGCGCCAGGAAAATAGGTATGACATCCCTGATCGGTGTCGATATCTTCCTAGTATTGATTCGATGAAGTTAATCTATGTCCCGTAGGAACATTTACCACTCGTTGCAGTCAGCGAGAAACCAACGGAGCCGTATGGAATAGGAGCCTTAGATGTGTATGTATTTTGGATCGAAAGGTAGATGTCAAACCTGCACTCCATTCCATTGTTGTTAGATGGAGAACGATCAGAATCATTACTAATTATGGGTTGGAGAGATCGTGGTTACATATTGACAGCGACTTCATGTAAGTATCGTAGCACTATTTTATTGATGCCTCCGTCGATTCTGTCGAACCTGTGTATCAAGCTAACTGTTAGTAAACCCGGAATCAATGAGTGCACTCCAATTACATCTATTGATAGAAATCCATAAATCTAACGTAGATACCTTAGCAGGGTATCGACGTGTATGTCGACTGGGTAGTTAGATGTGTGATCTACCCAGTAATTAAAATTTGTGTTATAAAGATAATATTCCAATCGAGTGTGGATTGAATTCCACCTTAGTCACTGTAGAGTCACTTCACTTTCGACCAATCCATAATGAGTAGGATCCACGCTGATTCTGTTATTATCTCAGTTATCTTATTTCATAATAATTATTTGTGTAACCTGTAAATGAAATAATTATGTATATCGTAGGATTCAATTACGCGTGCCCTTGGTTAATACTATAGTATTTTAATTGGACTTTATATGAGCTGATTTAATGAATGTTGATTTATGTATTAGCATACACTATGTAATAACCAAAATCAATTCTACTCGACCGCGGGTTGCCATCGATACTATAGAATTAGTTAAGAGATTGTATATTTTAATATGTGAATAGGTAATAATTGTTATAGGATGATACCACTAACTATTGTAGCGAGATAATGTGGAACAAGCATTGAAGCTTGCAGCATGACCAATGGAAGAACTTCTTGCCGATATGGCAAGAACATCGTAGGTTACATTTATTTTCGATTGGACTTTGGTCCATTTCGTATGATTACTAGTTAGATAATCTTGTTGAATTTTGGGCTCAGTTATTAAACATTTCTATTGTATATGATATTAGATACATGATTATTATGGGTGTCCATTAATTGATTATTGGTTTAATATCGGATAGAGAAATGTGATTATTGTTTTATTAGTCCCTGCTCCGCAGGGATTATATCAATCCGTTGGTCTACATTTACATTTGACTTTCTTTTATTTTAAATTTTTACACCTATGTTTACTAAAGTTTTCAAAAAAATGGGTATTAAAATGAATTTTTTTAAATTAAAAATATTTATAACATTTTTCTAAATTAGAATAACTAATTTCTGATTGGTAAAATATATAGATTTGACTAATTTTCCGTGCTGTGAAAAATAATTATTGAATTATAAATATAATAAAAAATAAAAATAAAGAAAAAACAAAATCATGCCACGTATGTACTACTGTTACTAACGTACACCTTTTTTTAATGACACATTAAATCGAGTTTTGGGCGTTGGGTACAATCTGTTTATAAATATTATATATATTTAAGTGCTTTATGGGCCCGGAGCTATTGTTATGACCTCGATGGCTTAAATACATTGGACTTTAGCTTTATTCTACAATTCAGGTCCCCCACACTCCTAGATCTTTGAGATTTATGTCGTAGAGGATGATGCGCTTTCCCAAAAAAGAAAGGATAATAAGAATAAATATTTGCTTTCTAATATTAAAACTCGTTAATCATAGGAATAACAAGGTTTCTAAATTTACAGGCATTTTACAAATAAATTGCAGTAATTATAAATGAGGTTGCCATCTCGGCCTGTACTAGATAAGTTCGAACGTACAGTGATGGGAACAGTGATAGAAACGATTCCTTGTACAACACTGCAAATTTTGCCAGCCTTACGTGGATTTTGCTATTATATAGAACATGACAAAATACTATCTGCTAGATCTCAACCTTATCCAGTCTTGGCCTTGAATATATGCATTCTGAAACAGATTTTTTTTTCGTCTGCCAGACGCGCAGTTAATGTAATTATAGCATTTCATCATTTGATTAAATAATTGAAGATCAATGACAACCTTTTTAGATAACTATCAGGCTTTTCTGGAATCCATAGGAATTAGCGGCCCGATATCTGATTCTCATGATAAAAAAATCGCACTCCTATGTTACTAATCATCCTGCTGATCAGCAATATATTGAGTTTGCTCCAGTGGATGGACTGACCAACTTCGATTCCTGTGGAGCAATCACAGCGCAGGCTGTAAACCTACGACCCGTTTCCAGTCTTGATGCTACTGAGAAGGCCCTAATGTATTTGTATGAGTCGACTATAGGTTCTTTGGGACCTCAGGAGATTATTAATCACACTATGATGAACGACGAGCAGGTAGCAACTAAAGCATTCTATGGGCCATCTGTTGGTGTCAGTCATGGTAATCAGGCGCTATATCTTACTCCTAAGGGTACGGGGAGAGAAGAAATAAAGGATTGTAATGCACAGACCTACGTTTTGAAACTCAACGAGATGGTGAGAATTGATTCACATAAAAAGTTGTGTCTTCATAATTATTGTAAGTGTAGGAATAAACCTTCTAATGATATGAATTGCACTATAATGCATATAAAACTGTAAAGCTAATTAAAAATGCTAAATCTCAAAAAAACAACAGAAAAGCTATTTCTATGTTAGTGCTGCATAGAACATCGTTCATATCTACATAGGAAATATATGTGTCGAGGTGGTAAAATGACTCACAGATTTATTATTTCATGACTGTATTTAAATACCAATCCTCTCGAGCAACATCAAAACCAATCCTCTGCAATTGCCAGATACAACACATTTTGATTAGATTATAGTCCTAGGATATAAGGAATTGTGATGTATCCGAGTCTCAAAACAAATTTGAAGCCCTTTAATTACATAAACCCTTATTTCTAATAAAATCATGGAAATCACATGAACGCAGCTTTTAAGAAGAAGAATATTATTTAGAAACGGGTTTTTTGCCTGACCTCCTCAGGAATCGCTCGAACTCCATGCCGGATTGTGGATCTTCAATTAGCCAGAGCCAGAGCCAGAGCAAAATAGCAAATACTGAAGAAGTCCATCCGTATACAGGTTTTAGTCTCTTGAGTCATACAAAACTAGACAAAAAAACACAGCAGTGAAGGCAGCCACGCAAACAAAACTCAAAACTCAGCAATAAAAATTCCAATGGAAAAGAAGGAAAACAGCAATGCATCATAGAAACAGAAACAAGACTCCAATAAAAAGGAAAATACAGAAAGGCCATAACTAGAAAAAAAAAAGTGAAAGGCCAGAGCAAAATAATACACACAAAACCTAGTTGGAACGCCATTTCTGAAATTGTGCCTGGATTCGAGTTGAAGTGGGTTTAAATAGAGATCAAGCATCCAACGGCTAGAGACAAAAAGCTTCTGAACAGTTGAAAAAAAAATGCAGCATACAGACAAGAGTTCGAACCGTTGAAATGCTTTTGTGCAAGAAAGCAAAAAGCTTTTCGATGGAGACTTCTTTCTCCAGACTTATCCAAATTTTAGTTAGAAGCTGGCAGCGTTCTGCTTACATTTGTCATTAACATAGCTGAATCTACCTGTGTTGTCTTCCTGTTTTTACCGCCACCTTGTTATAAATAATTTGGCCAAGTTTTAACTCCTAAATCACATTACACATTGCTACGTTAAGCAACTAAATCGCATATACATAACACACGTATTGGAAATAATACTTTATAATTTGTTATGGAGATTGTTGCCACTCACATTTGTGCGTGTATGAACGACCATGGGCATATGTAAATACCACCCCTCTCTCTCCATGCATGGACACTGAATGTGGACAGAGGGAGGCGGGCTATGCACGAATTGGACATCGTGTCTGTGGAAGCATATATATTATTGCATGTTTTCATTCCAAATGTGGAAAATGCCCCCATTTGTCTATTTGGTGCATTTCAAACACGTAACCGGGTTTCTTCAGATATAGGAAAGACCTATTGGACAGCTGCGGGATAGAATGAAACTTATGAATAGTGGTGAGCTTATCAGTCTCCATGTGTTCTCTGCAATATAATCGAAAACATTTGTAAAACTGATCTGTTCTCAGATGACTTGAACTTAGTGGTAATTGAAGATGTTTTATGTGGGATCAGAACAAGACAAACTAGAAGTAGAGGAAACACGGAGACGTTCCACGTATGGTTGCAATTCAGACTTGTGTAATCACGTAGTTCCTCCAGTGATTATCTTCATGCACACATGTTTTTCTTAGCAACCTTGGAAGCCATAAATGGAGTATATAAATTCAGCACAATGCTTCCTCATCACATACTGCAAGTGCGCGTTATATCTCAATAGAGGTGTTATGAAGATCATATTTCTCTTCTATTGAATCTTTCTTATTATTATTATCGCTCTCATAATTCGATTGAATTTCGTCTTTCTCTCTGATTCTATTTTTGCAGGTCACCATGGCATTCGGTAAGTTTTCATTGTTCCGGCTAGTTGTTGTTCTCGGTCATCAAACAATCTAACCGACATATAGCTAAAATAGCTGTAAAAATAAAAATAATACAAAAGAAAAACTTGTTGGAGGATCAACAAAAGAAAAACTTATCCATATGTTAGCGGGAGTGTTCTTGAGACAAATGCGTCGTTGCTTCATGTCAAGGTCGAGGTGTTCCAAATATATCATGTTACAGCTAGTAATTAGTCATACGATTTGAATAGTACCTTCACCTCAGCGTTTTATGATTTGATTCCAGCTTTATTTGACATGTGGTTTCAGAAATCCAAGAGGGCTAGGTGCAAATCTTCCCCAAATTCAAGTGCTTCAGAGGATCATGAGAAGAATTCGAACCGTAAATTAGATGTTATAAGGCGTGACATCCCTCCTGAATTGTTGTGCAAAATTGTCAAGGATGAACAAAAGGCTGAGTCTGAAAAGGATTACATCCACGTGAGAGCAAGAAGAAGCCAGGCTACCGACAGTCAGAGCTTAGCAGAAAGGGTATATATGTGCATATTACACTGGTGATTTATTAGTCCGACGCGTAGTAGCTTCTCACCATTAAATTTCTATCAAATGCACGTCAGAAGACAGAATATCAGCGACCGCATGAATGTTTTACAAAGCCTTATTCCTGGTTTCTCCAAGGTATAGTACTCTTTATCTTTTTACTTGATTTCTTTCACAGCTTTGAAAGAAAGTATGGACATAATACACACATAGAAAAGGCAGCAAGAGCCTTGAGTTAAGAATCATTTATCCTGCCAGAGCTTTTTAGAAACCTTGTTGCAACTTCTTACATTGTTCCATAGATCCTGCAATGTCTCCTCAGTACATAACGCAAACTCATTGTCTTTTTCCTATTTGTTGATTTGATGGTTTACTTCAGATTTTTTTTTGATTTAATGATTGATCAGTAGGGTTTGGGTTTTGAAATGACGATCTGAAGTTTAGTGTGAAATTAATGATTAATATGGTTTCGATCAATGAAGTAGATTATTATTGTGATGTGTGTGACCATATGAGAGGTGTACAAGTGAGTCGTTAATGAAACCAATTTAATATTTTTTTTAGTTACTATTATTATTATTTATGAATAGCAGTGAAATTGAATTTTCAATAGATATAGTTAATCGGTTATATTCTAAAGTTTGGTTTGGATTTCAAAAGAAGTCGATAGAGGCAAAAGTGTCACCAATTATGTCGTTGTTTGTGGCAGGTACAACTATTCCGTGGCCCCAAGTTTGGGTGGCACATTGAAGAAAACAAAATGGCTTCAGTCAGATAGAGTTTCAAACTCCCGTAGGTTTATGTCAAAATAGCTGAGCCTAGTGAGTATGGTATTAAAATTAATGGGTAAGGGTAGGATCTAAATCATGAACTATTTATTCACTGACAACTTTAGTTGGACAGTACTACCTACTTGAAAAGTATATTTATCATGCATTTTAAAAGAAAAAATTGATGGAATTATGCACATATAAAAACAAGATTTTTAAATAATAATAATAATACAACTATGCATATTCAAAAAACAAGGTTTTTTTATGTAATTTTTATTATTTCAAAAAAATTAATTAATAAATTAAAAAAAAATAGATTTTAGATATTAAAGTTTTAAAAATATAATTTTTATTATGATGATTTTGAAATTTTTGATCTCATGCAAAATTCTAAGATAAGTCAAATTATATTGATTATAATTTTTTTATGTAACTAAATTATATAAAAAATATTTTTTTAACCATTTAATTATAAAATTTAAAGTTTATCTAGTGGTTTTAATTTATCTCTAGTGGAGAGAAATGAAAAGTGAAAAAGACATACATGGCTGTAATAGCATACAAGTCGCATGAAGATTGGACCACATTGCTTTAAAACATTAATAATTGAAATTTGTACATCACGTGTTTGACATATAGTTTGTACACCATGTGTTTCACATATCTACTGTTGCTTCTACTTCAACGTCAACTTTTGAAACAGTAAAAAATTTAATATAGTAGTTTATAATACTTTTTGGTTTGTGATAATATTTTTATTTTATATACAAAATATTTTTATTTTATGAAAATTAAATATTTGCTATATATATTTAGAGTATTCTAAAGATTAGATAATATGGATTTTTTTCAAACGCCCGTATTTTCTGTGATTTTGGGATAAAAACCAATAAAAATTATTGTTGGAAATTGCTATTATCACATTTTTGTAGTTTTAGCAATTGGGATTTCCTGATCTAGACTAATTGCCCAATTTTAAAACTACCCAAATTTACGATCTGAGTATTCCAAATTGTGATTTTGGCGTCCTTTTCTCAAAATCTGGATGGAATTGTTGGGATGGCAGATATAAAATGTTGAGATTGCACAATCCACATAAAACATAGATTTTTGACAAAGTTGAATCCATTTATGCTTATAAACAACGAAAAATTGTGGTCTTGCCAAAAGACTCCAATTCTTAATAGTTAAAAAATCAAAATATTTTAATCTTAATCCTAAAGTATACTATTTTGTATTATTTTTTTATTTCATTTTGTTATATTTTTTATTGTTTAAGCTTTTCAAAAATATATCAATTTTTTAAGCAGGGACTAGCTGCTTTGCAGCTATTTCACTTGTTTCAATATAAATAGGTGCGGGAATAAAGTACAGGAATTTGATCCTTTTATGAATGGTTAGCATGCTAGTTATGGTTGCGAAAATTTAAACCATCTTATTCATAATTGTGCACTTGATTATGACTATGTTTCCTTAAATGTTTGTTTAAATTAACTTGGTAGAAAACGATAGTATAAATATATTTATAAGGTACTTATAAATATAGAACTCTCCTACTTTTATATTGGTGAAGATGTTGACCATAAAGAGAATGTATTGAATTTTTATATGGGTAGAATAATGTGTTTATGAGGTGTTATAAAGTACTTGAATAAGTTATAAATATAGAATCTTCTTCTTATGTATTGATGGAAAATGTTAACTATAATAGTGGGGTCTATAGAATTATTTGTTTGTATCATGCAAATGAATGCCGTGAGAATTTGTATGAGTTGCTTAGAATAGTTAGAGACATCACCTCTATTATATTATTGAAACGAATTAGATAAGAAAACCTAAGGAAATATAGGAACTTTAAAACACAAATTACTTGTTTTCTCGTAGAAGTGAGGTCACTAAACATATTCCTACTACAAATTTTTGACCTACTGAGTAAGCATAACCAAGTGGGATTCTAGAACCTTAATCTTTTCTTCAAACTTCTCGATGGTTGCTTTCTCCCTCTATAGGTGATCTTCCAATTTTGAAACTCTTTGATTTGCATCTTGATTTTCTTGTTCCTTGTATCATCTTCCTTGTCAAAACAACTTTCCAGGTCATCCATATCTCTTTCGAATTCTCTCTCAAGTCTTTTGATTTTTTGATTGATGCCTCTACTCTCATATTCTATTATGTGGAGATGCTGACATATGCAGGACCCCCTACACATTTTACCATAATGCCTTGACATTTTTAGCTACAAACCAGTCAAATTATTTACCCAATAAATTAAATTACTTCTTTGAAAGTGATTCCAAAGAGGAATGCCAGAATTTTACGGATAAAATCCCCCATTCTCCTACTTTTTAACTTAGTAATCCCATTAAGAATCATGATTCAAATTAGTACATAGAGATTCTTTTCAATTCCTTTCCGAAACAAACTTCTTACACATAGACCTGTTTCCAAAAAGAATTAAACTCTCAAATTCATGCAAAATTTATTTGAGATGCCTCCATTACTAGTTCTCATGATGTCGTCTATCAATAGCTTTACATATGTCTCTTCTCCACATGGAGGTCATTAATTGTCATTCTTCCTCTATATCGATGATGTCAGGAATCATCTTCTACGTGATCGAATCCCACATAATGTCTTTGTCATCATTCTTGAGTTGATTTTCCTCTAGAATCATTAATATTGAGTTGATGTTCCTATAATCTCATTAATATTGATTTGATGTTCCTCTAATATCACCTATCCTTTCAACATATGAGGATCACTTGGTTGGACATCAATATTGTAATGTACTTTGTGTCTTAATCAGATTGCGTGAGTAGCTAAGAAGCAAGTGCAATGCGGATCCAAGCAATGAAGAACAATGGCATCGAAAGTGGAGAAACCCAACATCAAGCCTCATGTTCAAAAGTCAATGGAGGATTGCAATGTACTAGCCTCTGTATCACGCCCTCCCGAATCATCACTTGATATTAGGAAACATTGTTGAATATTGGTGATAATGAACCCATCTTAGTGGATTCATTAGATGATGACATTGAGGTCAGTTACATATCTACCTTGTACGTGTTTTAGAAGGTTATCTCTTCATGCATATGAATGATTCTGATATACACTGAATGAAGGTTTTGAGATCACATGCTTTTCAATTTCATGTTAGGATGATATAGACAACAACTATGAAGTGGAAATAGAGGAAGAGGACCCAGTTCCTAACATTAACAAAGGTGATTAGGGAAACCCATTGGAAGTTTGTGAATATATAAAAGATATGTCTAGATTATACTAGGAAACAAAGTTCAACCTCTTATATTTTGAACATACAATATAAGTTCATGTATCAATATAGGTCGAGTCATTATTTTGAACTCCTAGATCACGTTAATATTTTATTCAATTAGTACATCACAAGCTTATATCAATACAAATGTTTGTTGGTTTGACTTCGATTGTATCCTTGTATCATTAGAAGGAAAATTCCTTGTCATAGAGGTCATAGAGGAGGTTTTAAGTGTTACAATATTGGCAAAAATTGTCAAAAAAACATCTTCTATGACCTCCGCAAATGGTAGCGGATGTTTTTATGAAGGTCATAAAGGACATATTTTATAACTAAAAATACTCAACGATCGGAGGTTTTAGTAGATGTTTGTTCATCGATGCACTTAATTGAAATGACGTGCCTTGGTGTGTGTCTTAATAGGAAGCATCAGTGTCGTATAATTAAAATAGTTGAACTGGTGCACTCAACCAGAACAAACACTGGAAAGAATCAAATTTAAACACCGCACCGATGCTTGAATATAAAATATACATGACGGTGCTTGTTTACAACATAAATGCACTAGTCAAAATTTTACATCATATGCACCGTAATTTTTTTAATATTTTTTAATTTTACGAATGCTTTCTATTTATCAAAGTGCATTGGTGCATGTAATATTCAAACGCACCCGTGATTCAAACCATCAACATGACCTAGTGCACTTTAACATATTATCCATTGTTTATGCATGGGTGTGTGCACCACAACAATCCAGATGACCTACAGTGTGCCATATCTAAACTATATGCATTTGTACAGTGGATCACATCAAAGTATATTTACATCACTAGCATTCCATGGTGGTGTCAAGAGATAGTTGAGAGTTTTTGTATGTTTGAGAAGGAATTGCCGTCAAGTTTCATGGACTTGCAGGTTCATCGTCTAGTTCACCCAATTGATGAGGTTGAATTAGTTGGGGTGGTATCATGTCACTAGATTCTCTTCTTGGAGAGGTTCATAAAAAAGTGAAGGGATTTGTTCCATAAAGGGAAAAACTCGAGGGGTCTACAGTATAGGGGTACATAGTATATGAGTTGTTCTATTATTGCAGTGAGTACATCAAGCAAATCAACCACACACTAGGTGCAGTTATTTGGGATGATGAACGTGATGAGGAGAAAATGGAAGGGGGGGGTACTAGAAACGACCACAAAAAGGTGCATGATGAAGAGTAAGTCACTTATCTTTCAATCTTCAAATTTACACATAGTAACTATTCACAACAAACTTGAAAATCTAATATATTTGATCCCATATGCACTGAATGTGGTTTTGTTTCCATGAATACAAAAAAAAATTCAAAAATTGATGCAATCATTAAATTCATTCTTTACAACGCGGAGGCAACACAGCCATGGGTCACATTGTATGAAGAGAATAGCAGGAAATGGGAAATTGACAGAAAAGAATTCATGCAGTTGCACAGTAGAAGCATGCCTTTTCTAGATAATTTAAAATAGAATATGCCAATGATATGTCCCAACAGTTAGGTTGCCGACCAATTTAGAGAGAAATATGGTGCTTTCGATCATTATCATACTAAAGGAGAGGATGCACTAAGCATTGGGATTGGGTGTAGTAACTCAGTAATAAAAACATTTCTGTACATTTCAAACTTTATAATGAAACTTTGACTTACAACATCTGTTTTTAATATATTAATGGTTTGATTATTAGACATATGACACCATCATTAGTTAAATTTTATTACAGTTGCATTTGTTCCCATCTATATGGCATTATGGACATCATTTTCGCACCGAGGATGCTGATGATGGGCGTGTTACACAAGAATGTGGAGTGGAATTCGAGTTCGACCAATCTAATCATGCTAGCCACTAAGATCGAAATTTTATAGGAGGGACGGTGGGTTATGTCGGAAAGATACAAGAGATCATTGAAGTGGAATTCCCATCGTTCCAATGTGTTATTTTTAGGTGCAGATGGTGGGACACATTCGATAGGAATAATGTAAATGAAGATCATGATAGTGGGTTGATATGTATCAACTCTAGAAATATGTGGGATGAAAGTAAGGAGCCTAATGTTTTCCCAAAACATAACAACCAAGTGTTCTTTTACCTGGATGTGTTAGATAGAGATTGGTGTTTCATTTTAAGACATGAACTTGGATCTAAACAATTTTTTGAGAACAATACTGCTATCATGCCAACCGAAAAAGATAATGAGGGTGATGGCAACGAAGAGTGATTTACATGTTTTATTTCATCATTTACACATTGCGATATAATTTTGTTACTGTTATCTTTAACTATCTAATTGCATTGTTTATTTTCCATGTTACGATAGTGGAAATGGAAAATTAATTACTAGATGCAGTGTTTAAACAATTTCAGTTTGTTAACAACCAATATGATGTGAAATATATATGGTTTAATGTCTATGAAGTAATTTATGATTGTGTGGAATGATTAAATGTCTTGTCCTAATTACTCATTTTCTGTTTAGTGTATACATATAAATACACTATGAAAATAGCTTACATGATTTAATTTTATTTTTGTGAATGTAAATGCTAACATATTCTTCCTAACTTGAAGGTGGTCTCAAATTTCTATATCAATATTTAAATGCTTGCATTTTATGATGTTTTTGTTATAAATAATGTTAAGAACTATAAATGCATTAATTTATGACATTTCTCTTAGAATGTAATCTTTTTATTATTATATGATTTGATTAAATTGAATTTTTTTACAGTGTAATGTTTGTTGATTTTTTATGGTATTTATAATATTAATTCCAAAATAGAAAATGACACATTTGTAACCTTGATGGAGATTGAAATTTCAAGAAATGTTTTACTAGTGTTGAGCTCTACAATGACTTAATTTATGGCATTGATAACAATGAAATTTACAACAAAATATGGTGCTCTCTAATTTCTCCATCTATATGTGAATGTTTGTATTTCATGATGTTTTCTTTATAAATAATGATAAGAATTATAATTTAATTAATTTATGACACTTTTGTTATAATGTTTGCAAATTTTTTTTGAATGGCGATAAGAGGAAAAATGGATTTAAGGATGAAGGTGTAGGTATTCCGTAATGTTCTTTAGGAGAAAAAAAATGGTTTAAGAGAGAATCTAATTAATTCCCCTATGTATATATGCTTAATATTTATTCACCATATTTTATGGTTTGTAAATAAGTACGTAGTATTGATTTGTAAATTAAAGCCATGGTTGTATATTTGACTATTTAAATATTTCATATATGTATCAATATATAATCGTTAATTTAGATTTTTTTAATGTAAATTTATAATAACATAATTCTATAATATGAATTTATACTATTTTATAAATTATATATATTCATTGACAAACTCATACATGAATATTTGATATCTTAAATTTAATTGAATAGTTTTGAAATTATTATTCAATACAAAAATATTTTAATGTTATTAAATAAAAAATAAAAAATAATAATAAGTAATAAAACAATTATTTAAATATAATAACATTAACAAAGTAATAAACATGAATAATTATTTGAATTGATATAAATTTACAATCATTTATATATAATTAATTTTATTAATATATTTTACTAGTTAATCCAATTTATATAAATTTACTCTTCAATGTAAAAATTGATTTTGACGAATTAAATTTTAATATGATAAAGAAATGGTTGGAAATGTAACAATACGTGTCTTCCCCTTCATTAATCAATTAGTTATAATATATATTTTACAATAGAAAATAACTCAAATTTTTCATAACATTTAAAAACATGCAAAGGGGAAATGTGCATAATAATTTTAAACACCATCATTTTAATTATCACGTCCATCTAATATAAACATATCATCATTATCTTTATCACCATGTAACAAACATAAAAATAAACACCATCATACCAACATTAACATCAAACTAATAAAAATAAGCATGAATGTACCATCATAAACATAAACATATATGCCACCATCATGTCATTTTCACCATCGAACAAACATAAAACACATCAACATCAACATATAAATAAACATCAACATAAACACGAAATATATATATATATATATATATATATAACATCAAATTCATCATACAATATGATGAATATAATATATCTTGAGTCCAATAACTTCTATGACATATCTGATCCAACTCCTCCAGTAGAGGCATCATCAGTATCTCTCCGGCCAGAGCGAGATGCATCATCAGTATCTCTTTTACGAGAGCTAGAAGCACCATCACCTCCACCAATAGAGATAAGTCAATATAAAAATCTATGCTAGTAGAGCCATAGGCATCAAAACCTTCACCAATAGAGCCAAAGGCATCAATACCTATACCATAAAGAAAAAGAGATATGAGAGAAGGAGGGACAGGTCCATCAAGACAAAGTGTATGACTCGCTATGAGAATCTCTAAAATAGAAACATCTGAAGTAGGAAATGGTGGATGGTCACGTCGATGATTAGGATCGAAGGGTCGGTTGAGAAGGAGTGGAGGATATGATGAAGTATGATAGGGAGGAAGTTCGAGTAGGAGTAGGGGATTAGATGGTGAAGGAGGTGGAGGAGGAGGTGGATGAGATGTCGAAGGTGGATGGGGAGGAGGTGGATGAGATTTATAAGTTGGAGGAGGAGGAGGAGGAGGAGGAGGAGGAGGAGGAGGGGTAGTGGATGTGAAGGCTATGCCACCATTTGAAGAAGCTGGTGGAGAAGGGGTTGGACTAGTCAGTAGAGGATATCCACCCTCATTTGACGATGAACTACTATCATGGATACCATATAAAATATTGCAAGCACCAAAAAATGTGCTGCATCAAGCTCCTAATATCACGAGGAAGCATCCTCCAAAACTCTGTGCGGAGAGGGTCCCTCATAATGTACCTCACTCGTACAGGTCGAACCTCTCGATCTGCCAACAAGGTAGCTAGCTTGTTTGAGACGTCTTGTCATTAACTCTCATTTGGCTTGTGTTGAAGGCCAGGTATAGCAAAATGGGTTTCCTTAGGATGACTTGCATCCATATACATATCCTCTGGATCATATTGAATTGGAGGAGGTGGCACATCACCATCAAATGTCCCAACATATGTACAATTTATAGTACACAATAATAATTAGACAATTTCATTAAACATGATATTAATATAACAATTTATTTTTCATTAAGTATAAAAAGAATAAAATGCAACTAGATTAATTCAAACTTAATGCTAAATTTACCTCTATCATATGTTGGGTCTCCCTAAGAGAATAAAATGTTGGGACACCCACTCCAATCCAAGTAGGCATATGGATATGGAACCATGTATCATCTAGGTGGGTCCTCATTTCCTAACATCTCAATCACATTTGCAGTGATCCTCACTGGAAAGTTAGGATGCCCCCTCTTGGGAATCATCTGCCCCCACATGTGCATATGCACATTTGTCATCAACCTAGGAGGGTGTTGATCAAAAGATGGCCTAGTGTCCGGAAATATCAGAAAAAATAAACAAAACAACTATGAATTGAAAGGGAATTTTTCCCTCCCACCAATAGATGGACGACATCGACTAAGAGCAAAACAAAACTGTCATAAAAGATAGCAGACCACCTAACACATCTAGGTTCCTACACTAAAGAATCAACATAATATAATGGATGGAAGCTAATGTGTTTCCCATCACTGGTGATATGCACGATGATCATCACCAACAAAGAGAAACACGTAACATCATCTCTACCAAAATAAGTAATGGAGAGATTCCCACAGCTAGCTTGAAACTGAGTAGGGTTGACAATGTTGGGATCAACATATCTCTGAACATATACTAGCTGATTCAATGCTATATCTCCAGGTGGGACATCAAGGAGCTAAGGAAAGTTCTCACCTCTCTTAGAGATCCCTATGATAAAATATATGTCCTCCTTAGTGGGTTGGAACCACTTATCAGAACCAATTTGAAACACCTGCCTATGATGATCCCACATGAAATCAACTAGGTGAGGAATGTAGTGTTCCCCTTGAGTGATGTGGCATCCTCATAGAACTTGAGGAGGCTAACAAATCTCAAGAGGTGTATTGTATGTGGAGTAATGGGACCATGGTATAAATCTCTCTCTCTCTCCCTGGCCTTCCACTCTCTCCAAAACTTATACTCCTCAACTTGAGATTCTTGTTGTTGCTTGGCCTTGTGATGCTCATGTCTCTATTTCACATATAAAATGAATTAGCTAGTCTCATCAAAGTACATATAAACACATTATATGAGAATTATATGTTTTAAAATAAAAATTATTTTTTTTGCAAAAAATTGAGAAATGGTGGGTATATTAACACAACGCATCGTTAATATATCTCTATAAATTTATAATTTTTATTATAAATCTAGTGCACTATAATGTACATTCATTAGTGTGTTATCACTTTTTTTTAACGGTGCTCCTATAGCACTCCCGAGCATCGAGGATCGGTGTGCTAACCTACACTAGGAGCACCGTTGAATTATGATTTTTATGTTATAGTAAATTTTTAATCTGTGTGAGTCCATGCTTCCCTAACAACTAAACATACTGTAACCAGTGCGCTTACTTACTTTAAAATCACCGCAAAATATTTCATTTTATAATCGATAAGAAATGTTTCAACGGTGTGCCTATAACACGTCAAAACACCAAAATATGGTGCGCTGACATGAACTAAAAGCACGAGTGCATTTAAACCATGTAAACTCACCATTTAATGTGTTTCGACATGATGTAAAAGCACCATGTTTTATCTAATTTATGTTTTATGGAGAATGTGTTCAGGGTGATCCTTGTGGATGCCATAGCACCAAAAAACAGTGTTCTAACATGTAATAGATGCATCACATAAGTTGGTTTTTCAATTTCTTGGTTGTAGATACCGGTGCATTTTCTACATGTAAGGGCATCGTCAAGTCAGTGTGCTTATGTGTAATGAACACATGCATATTTAATTTCTATTTTTTAAAATAAAGTTATGTTATATCTGTGCACAACGAAAATGTAGCCCATTGGCGATGCGGTGCATTTAATCCATTCATCTTTCCCTAGGTGGTGTGCCCTCTGACAAATTACAAAGTGCACCAACTTTCGTTGCGAGATGAGTGTCTCGAACACAATGCGTAAGTTTTTTTTTAAGGATAAATTATAGATTAATTGAAAAAGGTAATCTACTAAAAGTTTAAATTATCAAGCAAGAATTAATTTACCTATTGAACCACACATCAGAGATGCATCCTCGCAATATATGGAGAATTTGATTTTTTTCCTACCGTTTGGCAAAATTCAAACTTAGGTGACCAGCCAATAAACACGAGCAATTTTTCAGTAGGGGGTGGAATGAATACCAGTGGAAGGGCATTTATGTGGGTTATGAATGACAACAGTGCAGATGGATCAGAAGAATTGTGGAGGGGTAAAACTAATTTTGATGGTGTGGTGTTTTTTTATAAAACCCAGTTTTGTTGCGCCCGACAGATGAGCACCCCAGTGCAACACATTTATAAAACCGCACCACTACATGTTTGCAAAATTTCCGTTCATTTCAGATTTCATGGTCTAGGTGCATTTGGTATGAAGATGGACTGGTGAATTAGGGTCACAAAAATGCAGTGGTACAGTTTTACAAACAAATTGCGTGTTTCGCATAATTTTTTTTAATTGATGGTTACTTTTTTTCATGGTGTGACATTGTTTTTTTCCATCCTGATGTGTTTGTCATGGAGACGCACTAGTTCATTAAGGTTACAAAAAATCACGAGTAAGGTTTTACAGAAATTTTGCATGTTTCAAATAATTTTTTTAATTGATTTTCTTTCGTAGTGTGACATTTTTTTTTGTGTTCCCAGTGCATTTGGTTTGGAGATGCACCGGTGCATTAATGTCGCAAAAACGCACCGGAAAGGTTTTACACAATTTTTATGCATTTAGCATAATTTCTTTTTAATTGATTTTTTCTTTTGTGGTACAAAATTCGTTTTTGCAATTCGAGTACATTTGGTTTGGAGATGCACCAGTGCATTAACATCACAAAAATGCACCGACAAGGTTTTACACAATATTTGTCCATTTCTCATAATTTTTTTAATTGATATTTTTTCGTGGTGCGACATTTTTTTTTGCGGTCCCAGTGCATTGGGTTTGGAGACACACTAGTGCATTAATGTCACAAAAACACACTGGAATGGTTTAACAAAAAAATTTGTACGTTTCTCATTATTTTTTTAATTGATGTTTTTTTTAGCGATGCGACATTGTTTTTTTGTTGGTCCTGGTACGTTTGGTTGGAGACGCACTGGGGAATTTAAGTTAGAAATGCATCGAATAAAAATCATATGCTACAACCTTTGGGCGTGTACCTCTGCTAGTGACGCTTGTTGTAAACAAATATTTGAGCTCTTTTTAGAGGAGCATCCTCTATATCCTCCGCTACATGGCATTTTCCTTGTAGTGTATATTCCATTTTAAATTGCTTATCCACAAATAATTGGTTTCTAGATGTACGTTGTTTCCTTACATATTACTTAATTCCCTTTGGTCAATTATCTATGACTTTATTTTTAAATTTTTTTCTTTTCTTGGCCAAATTCTCTATACTTTAATGGCCCTTGCATTCTTAGGATTTGGTTTTATCCTTGTAAAAAGTTTATCGGTTTGGTATACTTTGTTGTTGGTTTAACATAAAGATTGAGTCTCTATTCTAGGAGATGCAATTGACTATTTGAAGTTTCTATTTTAGAAGATCAACGACCTTTACAATGAACTTCAATCTATGTCTCCGGGACTTATTTTACCCGACGCATCAAATTTTCATCCTTCTACACCTACAATACCTTCCTTTCCTTTCTAAGTGAAAGCAAGATTCCCAAATTCACTTCTCAGTCACAATGCACAACATGCAAGGGTAAGCATTCAACCACTCAATCTTGAAATATCAAGTATCCCCCGTGGATTTAGCCTACAACACTATAAATTATTATGAAATGTTTATTGTACAAATTCATTCACTTTTATTTTGTATGTTGTGATAAAAGGTGAATAAAGCACCTATGAACCTATGTTCGTGTATTTATATTCTACATATATCTTATTGGGCAAAAATCATTTTTAAGCATGTGTTGGTACTCTGTGATGGTTTATCCTTTTATTTTATTTTTAATTATGCTGATGTCTTTCTTACATAAATCTGATGTCTTTCTTACATAAATCCCACATAAAAAATAACTCAATGCACATCTACGGTGATTGAAATTGGGTGTGGGATAAGATAACAACTTTGCTTTCCTTTTGGCCACGTATCAAAAGTACGATAATTGCTTATCATATTTTTTTTGTTAGAGCATGTGCCTTTAACTTTTAACCTGCAAGAACCTTCTTCAGCTTCATAAGCTTATGCTTTATGAAATTGTGGTATTTTGTACATTGTTATCCACATGCATGTGGGTGAGGCAAATGGCCTATATTGATTGTTTATAGTTCCCAAGTCTAAAAATTTGCATTCAAAGAAATATTATTGCATGGGAAAATTCATGGTTCTTATTAAGTAAGAAAATAAATGACACAACAAACTCGCGGCTCTTATGAAGTAAGAAGAGAATTGACACCAGTCCTGTTTGAACATGAATTTGATAGATTGCTAGTGCCTCTTTAAGACTAAAAAATTCTCCCATGATTTCTATTGAAGATGGAAAGATAGTATTTACTTACATATACAAATGGAAAAATTATGTTTCCAAATGATATAAGAGTCTTTAATAAATTCCAATTCAAATTGGTCAACTAATTCTCTATACATGTATCATTTATCTGTTCAACTAAAATTAAATCTTTAATGACCATGCATAAATGAACTAGATGTTTCTTTAGTGACTCCAACAATCCACCCAATGGGATTTCCCTTAATCATTGGATGAAGAATGAAGTAATATGTGGTGAAGTCACAAATAAACAATGAATTTATCCCATGAGGTAGATAGGTTGGTTATTATTAGTTCCCACCTCATCACTCGTTCCATCCATTTGGGTTCTCAAAGTGTGGCATCATCCCTTAAACAAAATTTTTTAAGGTAATGTGAAGAGTAACTCTACTATGTAAATTAGGTTTGGGTCTTTATCATAAATATCAACATCAATAACACAATTAGATTTCTAGCATTTTATCATATGTGTCAATGGTTTTCCACCATTTCATTTAGTCCATTAATGAGATAGGACCAATTTCCAAACCAACAGCCCATGCTGCCATCATTATAGTATAGATTCTAGATTACAAGATATCAATAAGGTAATGTGTATACCTATCAAAAATTATGATGGGTTACCTGGAAAAAATAAATGTAAAATTGATGGTTCCATCATTTTTATCCATGTTATTTATGATAGATAACATATGTGATCTAGTGCCAAATACATATAAAAATGAAAAAGACGTTCTATAGAGCATCGAAATCCCTGAATCGGCCTACCTCGCGGGTCATATAAGCTGGGCCTTCTTATAGGGCTCAGAGAATGACACATATTGAAGCTACTAAACATGTCGTGTATCATCCTAGGTTTCATAAGTATGACATTATATGCATCTCAAGTTCAACTAAATGAATCAGAAGACGAACACACATTGCCACCACAGCATGACACATATTGAAGCTACTAAACATGTCGTGTATCATCCTAGGTTTCATAAGTATGACATTATATGCATCTCAAGTTCAACTAAATGAATCAGAAGACGAACACACATTGCCACCACAGCATGACACATATTGAAGCTACTAAACATGTCGTGTATCATCCTAGGTTTCATAAGTATGACATTATATGCATCTCAAGTTCAACTAAATGAATCAGAAGACGAACACACATTGCCACCACAGCATGCCACATGGCATACTGTGATCATAAGAATGAATTTACTTTAGTCACAAATACGACGATGAAGATCATAAGTCAGACTAATATTAATGCACATTAATGACATTGTACCCTGCTATGTGTCACTTTCTTCCTAACGGAAGAACAATGTTAAAGTAAAACCGTAAAAAAAATGATAGAGTCAGTTTGATGAAACTACCAACTTGCTTAGGTCAAACACGTGACTGTTTTTTTTTACAAAATTGCATGTCAAAAGAATCGTAAATTTGTGCAAATATAGTAGTGTTACATGCGTTCTGCTTGTTTTCCTTGAATTTCCATGTTTTAGAAATCAATAAGGGATTGTCAGCCAAAGGACCCATCAATAGATGCCGCTAGAGAGAGTAGCTACAATGAAGAACAAATAAGGCATGCAAAGAGATCATTTTGCAAGCAAAACTAACAAAATGCTCATAATCATTACAATATATAAATCACATACAATAGTGATATGTTTTGTGATGATGAAAGGAATCCATATATGTTTTGTCATGATGAAAGGAATCCAAGACATGGGAGCTACAAAATAATCAGGATTTGTTATGTAAAGTTTTCAAGTTTAAATGCATAAAAATACATGTAGAAATTATTAATTGCTTCAGAAAAAATAAAAATAGAAAAGTATCTTTAGTTGTCATGAAGAACAAAATCCAGTTCCCTAATATAAATTAACAAGACATGTATAAAGTTCAAACCATAGGGTGATGCAAGATAATAATAATAGTGGCATAAAAATCTTATTGGAAGCTATAATTTGTTAAATAGAACTATGCTGGAGATCCTTATTCAACAACAAAAAAAAAAGCCAATAAGCATGTTAACTATACATAACATGTCCTTCCTTAAACACTTGTTTTATTTTTTAGCCTTCAGAGGTGAATTGATACAGAAGTTGGAAATCAATATGATGATTGTGAACATTATATGCCAAGACTCTTGACAAAGCTTGAATGGGTATGAGTCTGATTAATGAAGAAAGCACTTACAAGACTATTGATTGTGAATGCATATGATTACATGAGAACTGAATTTAGGTCCTTTGATTTCAATATATTTCATAAGTTATATTCTTCCACGTTGACAATGGGGCCTTGATTGCTATATGAAGTGGCAGTGGTGATATCCACCATGGTTCAATTTCCTTAGGGTGTGGTATGTTGCGTCCCATGAAATAATGAGTTCTTATGTTGGATAGGCATGGAGTTTGTCATGGAAATGCCACACATCATCCCATCCAATCCCACCTCTTCATAGGTTCTTAGGTGCTAGGAATTAAGTATAACGAAACATCTACAATAGCTTCCTTTACATTTTGTCGTTAGGTGATTTTTATGATTAATTAGTATCCTTTTTGATCAATTGTTTGAGCAAATCGAAAGAAAATTTGATTTTTAGGATATTAAACCAAGAATATAGACTAAGCCATGAGGCACTTTGATAGAAGCACGACTGGATCAAAATTTTAAAAAAATTGTAATGAACAAGAACATTCGACTGTAAAAAGTGGATTTTTTCCTTATTAGAATTTTCTAAACATAATATAGAAATATTCTAGAACTGAATGACCCAAACATTCCTCTCATTTATCTTAAGAGGCCCTTGGCCATCGATTTCCAACTAAAAATCAGATCTCACATTAGAAATCTAGAAATTAGAAGAGTACAGTTGTAACCGAGCTAGAGTGGTTTCAATTGAGCTTACGAGAGGGAAGATCTTGTCGAGAAGAAACAAATCCCATAATGTATTATAACCATTGTATCCCTATAGAAAAACATTTTGACATTAGTGATCGACAAGAGAGGATCCACATCCGCCCTGCCTAAACGACTCTTCAATTATGGAATCTCCAAATAGTACAAATTGGGGGTACATTATAACGGAAATGTTGATCATTGATCGTTATTCTGCCGAGCCTTTTCTGATTCCCCCAATATCCCCTCCTCCCTTCTCTACATCATGGGGAGGTTTAGAGGATATCCCATAGTCTCAGACTAACATTAAATTCTCCTAAGCTAAGAATCGAAAAAAAATTAAAAATATAGGGTTCGAACAAACTTTTCTAAAATATATTGGATATTTCATATGGGTACACTGGTTAACATCTATAGCTGAATAAATTTTGGAGAATCGACAATTTGGGATTTTAACCACTATAAATTTGGCAAATAGACAATTTGGGATTTTAACCACTATAAATTTCCCATGTTTGGTGGTAAATTTCGTAACACTATGTCAATATATAAAGTTACTAAGTTTAGAAGGAAATCGTATATCAAGATTGAAAAGGAATGACATCATTCTTAGTAGCTTCAAAAAAAAAACCTTCCATGTTGTTGCTCATTTTCAGTAATAGAGCCTTATTCCTTTTATAAGCATGAGCAGTTGAAAGATACTCCACTCAAATGCATGAAGACAAAATATTCATGTAATTACTCCTAGGAAACAATATTAGATTTGGTCAATTAATCATTATTGTGTGTGATAGACTTTTGATTTATTTTAGGGATCTTGAAATCAATTCTTGATTGATCTTCCTCCTTGAATCCTTCTAAATATGGAATTAAAAAATTTCTAAACCAACAAATGTTGCTCATTGGGGTTCCAATTCAATTCAAGTTATAATAACTCGAATTGATTGATCTTCCTCCTTGAATCCTTCTAAATATGGAATTAAAAAATTTCTAAACCAACAAATGTTGCTCATTGGGGTTCCAATTCAACTCAAGTTATAATAACTCGAATTTAGGAAAATTAAAATTCATATTTTGAACGCCCATTTTCAAATGGAATATTTCTTATCTTCTTTATATAATGATTTTTCTACCTCTCTTGGGAAATAACACAAACTGAGAAGATATGTATGAAGAATTAAGTAAAAATAGTATGTCTATGCTTGTTCTTGAGACAAAATGAGGAAACTCCGAAAATGCAGTCCTAATTCCCCATAGAATAGCTTCAGGTAGAGCTTGAGGAAAAACACTGAGTAGAGGAGTCCTGAAGTGCTCAAAATCAACTAACAGGGCAATAGTGTGGAGGCAAGGCTTGAGCAGGATTTATCAATCCATTGTAGAGTTCTATCCAAAATAAGAACATGTTATATGAATCCTTCATATGTAATTACATTAACAATAATACATTCTTGGCAGAATCAACTGATGAGACAAATTTGATAGAAAAATAAAAGGCTCACATGCAAATTTAAAACCGTGGTAGTTCTTTTGATCGTGTTATTAACAAACGTTTTATATCTGGTATGATATCTCAGCTCTTCATCAAATTATTCTACCGATATTGTCAACGCGATGCTTGCATAAGTTTCTTTGCCATCTTCATTTTTCCATGAAAGTTGCATTCTTTCTTGTTGATTATTTTTTTATCAACTCTTTCCTGGGATAAAAATAGTAATTTCCATTTAGAATGAGCAAATGTTACGTTGTATATATGCTTCTGCTTTTGAATACCATCCCACATCTAAAACATTAGAATAGTCATGGAAAATGCCTAAAGTGAGCATTATACAGGTCATTATAGTCCTCCTGCGGAATACACATAATTGTCATATATTTCCGTTAGACATTCTCATATTTAATAAAAATATCTCCAATGTTCCATCAAGACTTTTAAAAAAAAAGTGTCATAACAAACTTCAAACACGCTTAATTTGTTCCAAGAACTAGAGATAAAATCCTATTTTAGAATCAAATTTTATATAAACGTGAACCAAAAACATTCATATGGTGAAAAGAAAAGGAACAATTTTGCTTAATTTGTTCCAAGAACTAGAGATAAAGTCCTATTTTAGAATCAAATTTTATATAAACATGAACCAAAACCATTCATATGGTGAAAAGAAAAGGAACAATTTGTTGAGAAATGTTTCTAAAACTATATTTGATAAACCGTAAAATATTTTTATATTTATTAGAACTTTTAGACTTATGTTCAACTAAACACATTATTTTATTTGTCCTTTTTCAAATTAGCTGTCAGGATCTTTAGATAATTTGCAATCCCATGTTTTTAATTAGTTTGCCAAAACTAATTACTTTGGTCAATTCTTACACTAAAATATTTTCCAATTTAAATTCATCTCTGGATGAAGTCCTTTGTGTGGCGTGACATATCATAGCATTCTTCCTCTCTCCACTAATGCCACTAAAATTCCAAGACACTAAATTTCATCCAAGAAATAATGGGAAAACAAAATATATTAACTGAACACAAATTCAACTATTTAGGAGTGACAAACTAAAACATTAAAGGATGGGAGATAAAATTCTTCCATACATATCAAACATTCTCATCTTATAGCTCTACATAACATTTTCAATTGGAGACTTGCCTAGGATTTTCCCCACAAACTCTATATGATCTCCCTTTTGACAAATGTATGAGTAAATATTTCACTGAGGAAAAGTTAAAGTTGTGAAGTTCATGAAAAAAATATAGCATATACAAAATAAGATAAATAACAAGTGCAAAATGCCCAATAACAATATAAGATAAAAATGTATGATCTCCCTTTCGACAAATGTATGAGTAAATTTTTCATTGAGGAAAAGTTAAAGTTGTGAAGTTCATGAAAAAAATATAGCATATACAAATAAGATAAATAACAAATGCAAAAAGCCCAATAACAATATAAGATAAAAATGTGAAATGTAGAGAGAATTATCATTTTAGCAAAGGGAACCTCATATGTTATACTTGAGCAAAAAATGGTTCAAGGGAGAATACAAAAGCCTAAATACCAAATTGAAATCTTGCACAAGATTTCATTTTTGTTGGCGGGGGTTAAAGCCTACAACTGCCACCACAAATGCATATGCACCCTATAACAATGCAGAAATGTGAATGTTTGAACCTTCAATGTTGAATGAAGGTGAATAGGCTCCATTGATTAAATATTTGTAGGTTGGAGACAAAACATGGATGGAAGAAGACTATATTGTGAAGAGAAAAAATGGAAAATACGATTGAGAGGTAGAGTGTAGACACAAAGACATCAATCCCAAAGAAGATAACAAATTGTTTAGATTTTCCAAAAAACACAAAAGATCAACCAAGTGAAGATGTATAAGTTGCAGTAGGTAGAGGATAAATTCCCTCACCTGCTCTGAAAATATGTTATAGGAAAAAATTCATGTAAGTTGAGGGTAAGGCTCTAAGAGCCTCACATTGGAATTCAAGAATAAGACTTCAACTTGGACATGATACATAGATAAGGAGAGTGGTGATACAAATAACCAACACTATAACCTAGATTAAAGAACATAAGAAACTAATTAAGACTCAAGGCAATATCGCTTGTTTCATTACAAGATGAAAATGGATTTATATAACAAAATCAAAATATTCCTCAAGACAGAGTCAAATTTAACCCTAACTAAAAGTGCATCAAGAGAGATGTGCCCATGTTCCATATCAATCCCTCTCAGTTTATGTGGAGAGCCCCTCACTTTCCTCAGAGTTTGTGAATGAAACCATTAAAAAATATGTTGTATGTGATGGGTGAAGATGACATTGGTTGTAAAGAAGGAATTCTATGGAATTTTTTGAATCTAGAAAATTAGTTGATTTGATCTGGGAAAGATGAGAGTCAATTGGCTTATTGTACTAGAAAATATAGATTTGATGAAAGTGCCAACATCAGGAACTAGAATTGAAACATAAAGGAAAAACTGGGAGACAATTAATGTGTTGACTCTACAAAATCATTGAATATGATAATGCTTTCCATTGGGATGTTGCTTCTATGTCACTAGAGAACCCATGTGCACATGTTCTGAAATGTTGACAATTGTTGAAGTGGGTATCTATCAACTCTTCTCAATGTGTGCACTTGGTTAGTAATATGGTATATGGAATGAAAGGATAAAGTAGAATAACATATCATATAAAGGTTAAGTAACAAATTTGGGTGTTTTTACATGTTCATATCCTTTGAGAATGGAGAGAAACCAACTCCTATAGTTCCCACATTTTTGGTAACACACTTGAAAACGTATGTGAAACTCCTTTGATAGCCAAAGAAAACTAACATAGAAAGTGAAGCACCTTCGCTCTTGTTGGACATGTGTTTAGATCCTTTGGTGATGGAAAGAAACCAATACTTGGAGGTCCCACACCTTTGTTCATACACAATCTAAACATCTATGAAACTCCTTTTCTAACTATTGTAGGTACAACAAATCCCATGCTTCACTTGATCATGGGAGCCCCATTTTTTTGGTAAATACAAAGGTATTTGGATAAGTTCCTTATCAAATCGAGATTCTTAAACCTAGTTTGCATGATCTCATACATTTTTTTGGTTTGTATAATTATCATTTTTTTCCCTTAGAAAATTTCTGAGTTTTTGTTTTTTTTTTTAATTTTTAATTTTATTTTCGGAAAGCCTTCATTTCTTTCAAAATATGATTTTCTTCCCGAAATCCTGAAATCCTGAAACCCGAAAACCCACAATTACGGATTGCAGGAATCGTTTGTTCTTTATTTTGGAGTTTCGTCAACCCGAAATTGCGGGTTGCGGGAAGACTGTGTGATTATTTTTTAAAAACTTGATTCCGCAACCCGAGACATGCAAATTCCGGATTTCAGATTGCGGATTTCAAAAACACTTTGATCCATTGCTTTGCAATTCGCAAACCCGCAACCCACACCTATCGATTGCGGATTGCGGACACCTTTTGTTTATTTATTTGAAGTTGCATTTCCGCAACCTGCAACCAGCAATGCGGATTGCGGATTACAGAAATATTGATTTATTTGTTTCTATGAGTTGCAATCCTACAACCCTCAATTGTGGATTGCAGATGGCGGGATGAATGTACATACTTGCAAGAATAAAAATCCCGCAACTTTGTTTCCGCATGTTTAATCTTAACCATTGATTTGTTTTGATCCTGTGGATGACATTACACTGTGTGATTTGAATAATTATTTGGATTGTTTAATTTTTATTTAATTTTTTTTATTCATTTGAGTTGGTGTTTATCATTTTAGTTGGTTCCATAATCTCGGTGGTTAAGTTAACATGTTATCTTTTGCATTCCCCACCTAGATTTGGTCTTCACTCCATAAGTTTATTCATTTATTGGTTTTTCGAATATTTCAAAGATCTTATCATTTGAATCCGACTATTGTGTGTAATGATTTCTTATCATTATTTGAACTTGTTTAAATCATTTACATGCTTCGAGTTTGACTAATTAAATTCATGTTTCGGTATTTTTGGCAACAAATTTGAACTTCATTAAATCAATAAGTTTAAAGAACATCTTGATGGGTTAGAATAATTTGATTGAACACTCATTCTTAATCATTTTGATTTATGACTTGAAAGGGTATATATCAAATAATGGAACCATGCATTTAATTCTGAACTTTGAAAGGATTACTGAATTTTACTAAGCCTTGAAAATTTGATAAAATTTGTCCTTTTGGGAAAATCTACAATTTTGTGAGAAGATTTTACAAAACCTTGTTATGTATAATTCAATTGAATCCTGAAAAGAAAAAATATACTTTCAAATCATGGAAAAAGTCAATAATTTTTCATTAAGCAAAGTATTATATTTTACAAAAGAATAATTAGTTTTGCTTGTTGATAAGATTATTATTAGTGTTTAGATTATATTCGATATACTTTAAAAATGAAAATATTAATAATTTATTTGTATAATTGGCTTTTGATATATCATGTTATTTCCAATGATTCATGCATAGTATTTCACTAAACCCTAATTTGTTGTTGCCATGCAGAATAAAGTTTAAAAATGGATCACGCACCTATAGAAGTCATGTTTTGCATGGAGGATTGTGAGCAAACCGTGAGGAATTAGATCAAATGGTTGAAAACACACTTCCCAAATAGGCTCATTTACCTTAATAATAGACAGTTTTGCAAATATGTCAATCATTTGGGAGGAAAACGTGACCGAATAGAGGTGAATTTTCCAGAAATTTGTTCCAGCCGTTTTTGCATAGCTGAACAAACCAGACATCTGAGGATTTGATGCTATCCTTCCCACTTCTCTTCATTTGTATAAATTCGACCTCAGCATTCAGAGATAGAGGAGGAGGAGGTCTCAAAAGAATGGAAGGATTTTCATTCTTCCTATATTTCTATTCTTCTTGCAATGTTTTGTTGACAGGGAAGAAGGAGAAATGTTGCTGCCACACGGAGTAGATGATCTTTGTATGATAGAGAATTGAATTTCTTTTTTCTCTGTTATGATTCTCTTGATATAAATTTCTTGTGTTTAAGATATTGGAGATCGTACGTTTTGCTTGAAGTGGCTTCTTTGATTATCAAGTTGAAGCTTTGTCTATTTATCAAGCTGAGATGGTAATACAATTTCTTTTTTGCAATTATTTTCCATTTGTTCATGTGCATTTAATCAGATTTCTCTTTTTGTGCACAAATCAGATCATAATCAGATTCAAGCAAATTTTTGCATTTCTGTAGTATATATGTTAATCATTGCTTAAATGATTGTATGTTCAAATAATTTTAGCATAATGAAGATAATTTCTTACTTCTCATGTTAGAATTAATGTGCTAAAGACGTCAATAATTTTAAAATTTCTTTTAAAATCATTAATGATCGAATTATTCCTTTTGAACATTAAATCCTTTCCTCCATTTTAAAATACTTGGCTCCCGGGATAGATTACTAATTAATATTTAATTTAGCTATTATTTTACTTTAATATTTTGGTTTAAATCTCTATTTCTGTAATGATAGAATTTATTTTCATAGTTGCAGAACTATTAATTTTAGATTGCATATTAATTCTAGATTGCATTCAAATTACATTTAGTATTAATTTCACAATTAATTCAAAGCCTCATTTTTAAGGAGCAAACCCACCAACTCATAGAGTGCCAGCGGAAGCCAAATATCCATAGGTGTTAACCACACCAAACAACTCGAGGATAGGGTAATACTTGCGTAGGATTATCTGAAGCCTTTGGCTAGGTTTTCATCCCCTGTTGTTTGACTTGGACACCATTCCAACACCTGCACAACTGAGGCATCAAAGAATTGTGCTAGAAGGAGGGCCATCCAACATGTAAGGTCATTTGAGCTATCTTAACCAGATTATCTTAAAATGGCTCTAGCCCGAAAATCTTTATATAGTTCATTTTCTGCTCAAGAATCTATATTTAGTTGTTTTTCTATACAAATTAGTTTTCAATTTCGAACAGATGTTTTGAAGGAACTGATAGAAGAAAAATTCGACGGTGAGGGAGAAATATTAGCACAAGAACATGTTCTTCAATTTATTCATAATTGTCTTCTTAACAAAATTTCGGATCAAGATGTTTTGTGCAGATTGTTAACCTTCACATTCGAAGGACGAGTCAAAGAGTGGTGTGTAACTTTACCTTTTGCCTCTGTCCATTATTTTCAACATTTTACAGATCTTTTCATACTTTCTTTTGGACATTATGACTTTGTTAGATTATGCAATGAATGGAAACTACTCACTTCAAAAGAGGGTGAATTATTAGATAATTTTGCAATTAGAAATTTTAATCTCTATTGTAGATTCCCTTTAATGGATCGTCCTATAATATTTGAATGGTTGCAGAACATTCATTCTGTTTTACATTAATCTGTTCAATTAGTAGATGATAAATCTGAATTATACATTGATAATCATCCACCTCTTGGTTTAGATTTACATGAAGAGTCTAAGGATTTAAAATTGTACAAATGACTTCCTTCTCTTTCTTAGATATGGATCATAATCAATATGATGATTCAGATGAATTAAATGTTGATATGCCGATGTCTATCTCACATGAAGATCAAAGTCTAACTAATCATGAAGGAGATCATTTTTCTATTGAAGATTCTTCTAGAGTAAAAGAAAATAGTTTTGATCATAATATCGAACAATCTTCTTCTAGCATAATTAAAGAGCTTCAAGATTTTGATACTCATTATTCTGTTAAACCTTTGATAGATCTTGAATCAAGTAATTGTTCATAAGTTTGTGATATGTTCTCCCAATTACCGTTTTTTGACGCAAGTGATTCTTTAAGAGAATATATTTCATGGAATGATGATACTACATTAGAAGAAGAAGCAGATCCTGATTTGAAACCTTTCATACATATCTCTTTTGAAGAGAAAAACCCTCTTAAGGAATCTCAATCTGAAAATATTCTACAAAGAGATGAATTTCATGCACTTATTTCCTCTTCATATTTTTCTCTGTATCATGATCTATTTAACAATGGCATTCAATCATATATTTCAGATTCTAATTCTCCATTGTTAAGTCTTAAATAGGTACAAGTTAATTATGAAATACATGAAGAAGACCAAGAAGATTCGTATCTTTTTCATCAATCTATGTCCTCTAGTCATTCTTCTTTGCTCGAAATGAACACTATTTCTAATGATTATTTTCATATTTCTTCCTTTTATGATTCACCATTCAATGAAGAAACATTTTCTTCTTACAATCAATTGCTTGATGGAGAAGATTCTTATTAGGATGTTGATGATACTAGTTCTATACTTTTAACATCTCATATCTTTAATTCTTCTCAAGCAAATATTCAAAAGCAATTTGATTTCTTTGAGAATTTCCATTTAAATCAACCAATTTATGATGATTTTCACAATAATAAATTAGAATAAATTGGATCTGATTTTGGTGATCTTACTCAAGAAAATATTTCTAAGGAGAAAATTGTTCAAGAGGAAGTTTTCGATTCATATAATACTAATGTTCATTTTCTTTCTCATTGCATAAAATTTTCAAACTCTTTGTCATTCTTTTGATTTTTATTGTACATACCATGATTGGGTTGCTGATTGTCTTGAGAAGTCTTTCTTAGCGAGACTCCATCATTATGGTAAAAAACTGTTTTCCTTATTTGTATATAAAGATGGTAAGGATTCTCTTTGGTTTTATTTTTTACCTTTGAATTCAATTTCTAGCTAGTTAGAATTTAAGAATGTTTTTAGAGATTATGGTATAACTGAAATTCATCAAAATTTGAATCAAATGCAGGTATATGATGGAGAATCAATTCAGGATTTTAATACACGTTTTCGACAAGTGTATTACAACTTACACAAAAAACACCAGCCTTCAACCCAACTCACTTTTTGTTGGTATGCTAGATCTCTTCCCAAAACTATAGCAATGTTTATTTTGCATGAAGGGATAACAAATTTCAATAAAGCATGCAAAGAGGCTCAATAGCTTGAAAAGCACTTGAAAATGTATCCTTTAGATCATTTTTCTCATTCTATCTCATATGATGTAGAATATGTTAATGAAAAACTAAATGTTCCACAAATTGTTCAATTAAACACACAAATTAATGATTTGTACGATGAAGTTATGTTCATTAAAAATGAAAGAAATATTCAAAATACTTTACATGATTTGAAACAAATAATTTTTGCATCTAAAATTCCATCTTCCTTAGATACAAAAGGGAAGTTAGTTGCAAATTCTAATCCTAAATTTTCTCTTTCAAATGAATTCATGATGAGTGTTTCACAGCTTCCCTTCATTGTTTGGAGTCTCAATCTGAAACTGTTGAAGAAAAGCTTAATCCCAATACCTCCAATCTATGTAATGAACAATTTGTTCAAACGAATTTTGAACATTTTCTTTTTTCTCAATTTGATCATAATCATCCAATTATCAATGAAAATGAATATTTCGAGAATTATGAAGAGGATTTTCATCTATTTCTAATGATTTAAAAAGTCCTTCTTTTATAAGTGATATTCATTCTTCTTCTTTTATAAGTGATATTCATTCTTCTTCATTTAATAAAATGATGGATCATAGAGTAGAAAGTTTTGAAGATGCTAATTACACTTCAAATTTTGAAGAACATGTTGATTCTACTCATTTTACGAAATTTGAAAAAAAAATTTCTTCATCCTTCAATTTGGATCGTTATGAACACAATGAGAATGATAAGTCTTTAGAGGATGAGTTGGCTGAAATTGAGATTGAATTTCAAAATATTTGTTCCAAATATACTTTCTCTATAAATCAAATTTCAAATGAAAAGTTATTTCGATCGAATAATTTGAAATTAAACAAATCTAATGCACTTGAAAAGAATGAACATCTAAATAAAAATCAAGAAGACAAAGTTAATCATTCACATGTTTCAAATTCCAATATTTTCTTTCAACGCAATAACGACAATACATTTCCAAAAGATATAGTCTCCACTTTCAATTTTGATGAAGCTCTTTTGAATCGTGATCTTAATAATTTCCAACCCACTTTTTATGATCAAATTTATTTGTAGTTGGAACAATCAGTTTTGAACCATTTTTTATGTCATTTTCATTTCTTTCTAAATAAGAAACTTAGTTTAGTTTTTCCAATGTTTGGATCTCCATTTTTAAGATGTTTATTGCTAATGCATCATTTGTTTTTCCTTGCAGGTTTAAATTTACTTGATTGGCTCCATTGGAAGTTCGATTATACTTAGTTTTTGTTTATTTTTCAGAGTAGTATAGGAGTAGGTGTATAATAGATTAGTTTTGATAATTTCTTTAATAATTAGATTACTGTTTTAGTTTTCTTCAATAAAGTATTTGTGACCGCAAGCCAAGTCAAAGTTGGAAACAACGCTTCTTCAGATGCATCCAGGGAAGTATCCTTATCCCTTTTCACTTTCTATTATTCATGCTCTTGCTTATTATTTTATTGTTTCAAGGCATTCATGATTAATTTACATTTTTTTAAATAATAATGATCTTGTCATGAAATGTGTTGAATTAATTATCTTCCAAGTTTTAAGAGTAAAACATATTTTTACATGAGACAAGGTAATTAAAATTAGAACATCTTCATGTTATGTGAATATTGATCTTTCCTAGACATGCACTTGAAAGATAAGTTTTTACATATTTTTGTCACAAATTGCACATAATTTAGTTTAGTGTTATTTCATTTTATTTCTTTCTGTACATAATATTTAATAAAGAAAGGCCTCACTAGGAGAATAAATTTATTTTAGAGTTTTATGGTAATCAATTCAATTTATCGATTCAATACACTTGCAATTTATGAATTGATATAATTACTCTTTTTACAATAACAAATTCCTTCGATTCTACAAACTCGACAACAAATTCCACTTTTGTTCGCATAAGATAATTTGTGAAGGCCTATTCTTACAATTATTTTACATTTCTTTCAATTTCATTTTCTTTAAATAAAAAGGGCTTCAATTGGCTTAATATCTCATGTGGTTCATAATATTATCAATCGAATATGTAAACTAAAAGAATTTGTAATTACATTTAAGGGGTTCTTATATAAATACTATTGTAATCAATTCAAATAATTATGTACAATTTATGAATTGATACAATCTAATCTACTATTTATCACCCCTGTTACAATAAAAAATTCTTTTCGACTTCAAAACTCTTTAATTCATATTTTTTCCACATAAGATGTTAGTAATAATTGTAAAGTCTTGTTTGCTTTGATTTTGTTTTGATTAGATCACTTTTTCTTTATTTTCAAATTGTTTGATTAGACTTGGATTTCTTAGCTTGATAATCATTTGCCTTGGGGTGAGAGGTTGAAATGTTAATTATCAAAAAATCGATTTCAATTATTCTACCATTCTTTATTTGAATCATGTTTTATTTATCAAACATTTTCAACAAATTGATTGATGGGGGATTGTTGATCCTTAGTTCATGATACTCTGGGGCAAGTCAGTCATTCCAAGCATACATCTTTTGAAGTCTTGTATGTGAAGAAATTTTTTCAAGGTGATTTTCAAGAAGAGACTGTCTCTTTTTCCATGGTGGAACACTTTCCAAGTTTTACCTTCATACATAAACTTAGCTGCATTGATTATCTTTCTCCTTTTAATTATCACAAATCAATACTCAAAGCTATTTTAACTAATTTCTGTATTATGTTTTAATTGGATCCTTCTTTAGGAGCAAATGAGTAGGGCTTGCATTGTTATCATCTAAATCCTCTTAATGCCATCCCGCTCTCTTAAGGAGTGTAGTGGTTTCCCCATCCATTAAGTAATCTCTTATGAGATTAACATTAAACATATCCCAATCCTCTTCTTTAACATCTCTAGAAGTGAGTTGGAAAAAAGGAGGTCTTATTATAAGCCGACCTTTTCATGATCATACCTTCTTATGGAATGGATTTATCAATATCTGGTCACCAAGCTAGGATACTTGCTTGTAGCCATAAAAATGGTTGCAAGATGGGGGGTCTCATCATGAGCCATCCCGCTCATTATCTATAAGTTGGCGTGAATGGCACTGTCACAATCTGATCACCAAGTCAGGACAGTGCTTTCCAGCTTTTTCCCAAGGATGCAAATCTTTAACAAGGATTGACAAGCTTTGCATATTTATCTAATTGATGGGATAAAAGCAACTTATTGGGTTAAAAGGTAAGCTTGTCGAGGCTATAAACGCTTACTGGAAACAAGGCCATGCCTGTGGTATTAGAGGCTAATCATTAAGATAACATCTTCTTGCCATGACGAACTGTTTTTTTAGAATGTGGTCTAATGAAGAACATATTTTGTTAGAAATCTAGTCAATCAATGCTTGTCTTTGCATTTCTAGTGATGGTTAGGAAGTTAATTATTAAAAAATCAATTGTAGCTCGGTAGATCTTTAAAAGGATGACTCATTGATGTGGTACCCATGTTATAGAGTAAACTCTCTTTTCATTGGAAATCTTACCTTTTGTCTTCATGTACATGTAAACTTATATATCTTCAAGGCAGAGATAACTGCTTCGTCCCAGCATGTCGCCATTTGTTGTAGGTACAACAGATCCCATGCTTCACTTGATCATGGGAGCCCCATTTTTTTTGTAAATACAAAGGTATTTGGGTAAGTTCCTTATCAAATCAAGATTCTTAAACCTGGTTTGCATGATCTCATACCTTTGTTTGGTTTGTATAATTATCTTTTTTTTTCCCTTAGAAAATTTCTGAGTTTTTGGTTGTTTTCTTGATTTTCGTAAAGCCTTCATTTCTTTCAAAATGTGATTTTCTTCCCGAAATCCTGAAATCCCGAAACCCGAAAACCCGCAATTGCGGATTGTGGGAATCGTTTGTTCTTTATTTTGGAGTTTCGTCAACCTGAAACCCGCAACCCGAAATTACAGGTTGCAGGAAGACTGTGTGATTATTTTTGAAAAACTCGATTCCAGAACTCAAAACTCGCAAATTCCAGATTCCAGATTGCAGATTTCAAAAACACTTTGATCCATTACTTTGCAATTCGCAAACTCGCAACCCGCAACCCACACCTGCGGATTGTGGACACCTTTTGTTTGTTTGTTTGAAGTTGCATTTCTGCAACCCACAACCTGCAATCCCGATTGCGGATTGCGAAAATATTGATTTATTTGTTTCTAGGAGTTGTGATCCTGCATCTCGCAACCCGCAATTACGGATTGCGGGATGAATGTACATATTTGCAAGAACAAAACTCCCACAACTCTGCTTCCGCATGTTTAATATTAACCGTTGATTTGTTTTGATCCTACGGATGAGATTACACTGCGTGATTTGAATAATTAGTTGGATTGTTTCATTTTTATTTAATTGTTTTGATTAATTTGAGTTGGTTTTTATCATTTCAGTTGGTTCCATAATCTCGGTGGTTAACTTAGCATGTTATCTTTTACATTCCCCACCTAGATTTGGTCTTCACTGCATAAGATGATTCATTCATTGGTTTTTCGAAGATGTCAAAGATCTCATCATTTGATTCTGACTATTGTGTGTAATGATTTCTTATCTTTATTTGAACTTGTTTAAATCATTTACATGCTTCAAGTTTGACTAATTAAATTCATGTTTCAGTAATTTTGGCAACAAAGTTGAACTTCATTAAATCAATAAGTTTAAAGAACATCTTGACGAGTTAGAATAATTTGATTGAACACTCATTTTTAATCATTTTGATTTATGACTTGAAAGGGTGTATATCAAATAATGGAACCATGCATTTAATTCTCAACTTTGAAAGGATTGAATTTTACTAAGCCTTGAATATTTAATAAAATTTGTCATTTTGGGAAAATCTATAATTTTGTGACAAGATTTTACAAGGCCTTGATATGTATAATTCAATTGAATCCTGAAAAAGAAAAAAACATACTTTCAAATCATGGAAAAAGTCAATAATTTTTCATTAAGAAAAATATTATATTTTACAAAAGAATGATTAGCTTTGCTTGTTGATAAGATTATTATTATTGTTTAGATTATATTCAATATACTTTCAAAATGACAATATTAATAATTTATTTGTATAATTGGCTTTTGATATATCATGTTATTTCCAATTATTCATGCATAGTATTTCACTGAACCCTAATTTGTTGTTCCCGTGCAGAATAAAGTTTAAAAACGGATTGTGCATGTGTAGAAGTCATGTTTTTGCGTGGAGTATTGTGAGCCAACCATGATGAATTAGATCAAATGTTTGAAAAAGCACTTCCCAAATGGGCTCATTTACCCCTAACCGTGGACAATTTAGCAAATATGTCAACCATTTTGGAGGAAAACGTGATCGAATAGAGGTGAATTTTCCAGAAATTCGTTCCGGGCATTTTTGCATAGCTGAGTGAACCAAACATCTGAGGATTTGATGCTATCCTTCCCACTTCTCTTCACTTGTATAAATTCGACCTCAGCATTCAGAGATAGAGGAGGAGGAGGTCTCAAAATAATGGAAGGATTTTCATTCTTCCTATATTTCTATTCTTCTTGCAATGTTTTGTTGATAGGGAAGAAGGAGAAATGTTGCCACCACAGGGAGTTGATGATCTTTGTATGATAGAGAACTGAATTTCTTCTTTCTCTGCTATGGTTCTCTTGATAGCAATTTCTTGTGTTTAAGAGATTGGAGATCAACAACTCTACTAGAAGTGGCTGCTCTGATTATCAAGTTGAAGCTTTCTATTTTTATCAAGTTGAGATGGTAATACATTTTCTTTTCTGCAAGTATTTTCCATTTGTTCATGTGCATTTAATCAGATTTCTCTTTTTGTGCACAGATCAAATCATAATCAGATTCAAGCAACTTTTTGCATTTCTGTAGTACATATGTTACTCTGATTATATTTAATCATTGTATAAATGATTGTATGTTCAAATAATTTTAGCATAATGAAGATAATTTCTTACTTCTCATGTTAGAATTAATGTGCTAAAGATGTCAATAATTTGAAAATTTCTTTTAAAATCATTGATGATCCAATTATTCCTTTTGAACATTAAATCCTTTCCTCCATTTTAAAATACTTGGCTCTCGGGATAGATTACTAATTCATATTTAATTTATCTATTATTTTACTTTAACCTTTTGGTTTAAATCTCTATTTCTGTAATTATAGAATTTATTCTCATAGTTGCAGAACTATTAATTTTAGATTTCATATTAATTCTAGATTGTATTCAAATTACATTTAGGATTAATTTCACAATTAATTCAAAGCCTCATTTTTTAGGAGCAAACCCACCAACTCATAGAGTGCCAAAGGAGGCCGAATATCCATGGGTGTTAACCACACCAAACAGCTCGAGGATATGGAAATACTTGTGTCAGATTATCTGAAGCCTTTGGCTGGGTTTTCATCCCCTATTGTTTGCCTTGGACACAATTCCAGCACCTGCACAACTGAGGCATCAACAATAGCCAAGCAAAATTAACTCAAAAATTCAAGCACCTTCCCTCTTACACACACTGAAAGGAATTAAACTCTTTTATTCAACTCAAGGTTGGGAGCGATATCTTTGATTCAACCAAATCACTAGTATGTCAACTATTGAATCTTAGTTTTTTTACAACTCTAAATTTAATAAACCAAGTTTGATACACCAATAATCTTTTTTAACTAGAGATATCCATGGAGGTGCAATATATCAAACCAGGGTTTAGATGGGTCTTTGTTAGATTTCAATTATCCTAAAATGAAATTTAGGTTTCCTTCAAATTAATCAAATCAAAGCATACAATAAAAGAATGCTTAGACTTGCAATGCAGTTATGCTTTCATTATATTGAGTCCCTTCTAAGTATCTGATTTTTTTTTTCTTTTTGAGTGTTAATCTCTTGATAATGATACCACATTGGCTTGGAGGAAAGATGATAGACTTCAAGAACTCAAAAGAAGATGAAAATGTCTGAGACAGAAGCTAAGATCAAACCTCAACCTCAACAAGGAGGAATAAAATGAAATTTTTCTTAGTTTTATCAAAATCAAGTTAATATCCCAAGTGTTGAATATGTCCAGTATCATTAAAGACCATTTACATTGCTGTGAAGAAAACTCAATAAACTAGTCATTTCTAAGGGAAACATACACAAATATTATTCGCTTGTGTTCTTCCCATATTATAAATAAAGCCAAGCTTAATTATTATTAGATTTTGCATTACTAGGTGTTAACATGATTCGATAGTGGAAGGACAAGGTAAATGTTCTCCTTTCCAACTCCAAAATTTATAGTGAGTTTGAGGGAAATCCTACTTGTATAACTAGATAAATATAAATATGATGGATTCCTTGAAATACTACAGTAAGGCCTTAAATCCTATGTGTTAGCCTAAGTAACTAATGGTTCTCTATGCTTCCTGAGTAAGTCAAACTCTTGGTGTAAAAAGGGAGTGAGAGAATGTAATAGTGCTAATAGGATTGATAAGGATCTTCTCAAATAAAATCTGTGTATAATGAAATCAAAGTGTGTGAGGTGTAACAATGTTTGGATTTTTATCCCGAGATCACAATATGTAGTTTTGATCTAGATTTTTTTTGCATTTGTGTTTTAAAAATAAAATCATGTTTCCTATAACTCTAGCAACCTTCCACTCAAGTGTAACTAGACCTTCTGAAAGCTCTCAACAAATGGTTTTCAATCCGTTGAAGATGGCAAGTGAAGGAATGAAAGAGTATCTTATAGTAAAGGGAAATAGGGGCATGTATTGATGATATTGGTGACTTTTTCCAATGGAAAACACTATCTATATTTATTCGTTTTCTTAGATGGGATTTCAATGTAATCCGAATGTTATAAATATGTATATTTTGTTTCCTCGTCATTACTTTCTTCATTTAAATTACAGTCTATGAGTATTACACAAATAGATTTAATCCACAATGAAATTGAAAATAATCCACAAAATTAATTAATGTTTGTATTAGTAATTCAACTATTCCATGGTTTAAGAAATTATAGTTCATTGCATATCGAAACTCTCCTGTATACAATATAATTCTGAAGGAAATCCTCAGAGTTTTGCCTGGTGTACAAAATAAATTGATGGTGGATTTGATCATCTCAAAGACATTGAACACATTTATAAAATATATTCCATAGTTGTTTTTCCTTTGTGATTGAAATGATGTTTGAGTCTCCTAACAATAACGTAAGAAGTAGCTCCAAAAGTACAAGTTATGCAAAATATGAAAAATTTTAACCCTCCCTTCCACATTAGAATACTTCATGACTAGCTTTGTCACTTTTGAACCATCCCCTCCCCATTACAATACATCATGAACAATATTGAACAACATATGTTTATCTTCCAATTCCCTCTTAATTTCATTAATTATATTTTATGGAAGTATTATGAGCCACAAACCCTTGCTTTTAAATTGCAAAAGACAATTAGTTTTAATAATCATTGAAAGCTTCATTATTCACCATGAACACATGAGACAAACATGTTATGTTTTCCATGATGAGGAGGAAAATGTAGATGTTTCCCGATAAGTATGAAAACCATTGTTTTCACCCTATAACTCTTTGTAGTTTGAGTTTGAAGTTGCCACCTGTTATCGAGGATGAGATTAGCGATTTGACATTGAACTCCTACTTCATTTACAACTTTACTATAATCTTTATTCTTATGATATCAGAAAATGAAAAATAGCCTTATCGCATCCTACATGTTGGTTCCCAATTTTCTTCCCTTTAAAAATCCCTTCACCCATTTCAATGATATATTAATATGATATTCCTATTCTAACTTTAACCAGTTTCTAGATTTGTGCACAAAATATTTCAATACTTCCATAGTACTACAAGTCCAAAAATTTGGTAGCTAAGGTCGAAACCATGAAAACACCTCAGATTGGTAAATCCACCCCCTAGGGCTACTTTGATGGATCTAGTCAAAATGAGGGCTTTCTATGTGGAGCTACCTATATCATATTTATCTCATATGATCACAACTTTCTAGGTAGGATGACCTTCTTGGGAAAAGGGTCTAATAACTACGAGGAATTTGAGGTTCTAATGATTATGGATATTGAAATCATACCTAATTTTATTTAGGGCCGATCCTTCTAAAAGCCCCATCAAAAGTCACGAAATTGAACTTTTAGCAGCGGTCTTTAAAACACCGACTTCAAAAGTAATATTCTCTTGTCTTTTGGGAGGAGTTTCAGGAAGCAACATTGAAACATATATTTAGGGGTGAGTATTTCTAAAACCCCCTTGAAAGTCATGAGAATTTAACGATTAAAGGAGGTTTCTTACAAATCATCACCAGAAGTTCATTTCTTAATACTTCTAGGGGAAATTTTGTGGGGGTCTTTCAACCATCCCCCCCAAAAAGTGTTGACAATTGGATTTTGGGGGCAATGTTTAAAAAAATTCCCCCAAAAATCTAATTCTCATTGCATTTTGTAGGGGTGGATTTCATAAAATTCATTGAAAAGGACGTTTATGGGGGGTTCTTAACCCCCTCCCCCTCGCCCCCCAAAATGACAATTGGAATTTTGGGGGAGGATTTAAAATAACCGCCACCAAAAGTACAATTCTCATGACTTTTATAGGGGGGTGGTCTAAAAAACACCTTGAAAAGGACCTTGAGGGGGGTCCTTTCAACCCCCCGAAAAAGTCATGACAATTGGACTTTTGGGGAAGCTTTAAAATAAATACCACCAAAATTTCAATTCTCATGACTTTGGAGAGGGGGTTTAAAAACTACCTTGAAAAGGACCTTTACAAGGGGGTCTTTCCAAACCCGCGACCCAAAATAAAAATTCATGACAATAAGAATTTAGGGGTGTCTTTATAACAACCGCCTATAAAAGTTCAATCCTCATGACCTTTATTTTTCTTTTTTGGGGGCGGGGCTTTTATACGTCCCCCCACAAAAAAAAAATTCTTGAGAATTGGACTTTTGGTGGGGGGTTTGAAAAAATGCCATGAAAATTCCAATTCTTAGGAATGTTTTTTTCGCGGGGGGGGGCATTAAGAACCACTCCCAAATCCCAAAAACAAATTTGGAGGTGGTTTTAGCAAAACCATAGCAAGCCAAAACTTTCTCTAAAAGGGTGATTTGTTGTAGTGAAAGTTTCCTATTTAAGTATTGTAAAATCCTTTAGCAAAAGAAATATTATTGTAAAGTTTTATTGGCTCATTATTGTTAGTTTTGTATACCCAGTGAGATAATTTCTACTTTATTTTTTATTTTATGGCTTTACCTTGTTCAAACAAAGCATTTTTGTCGTAAGTTTTATGTTTAATGTTGTGGCTTTAGATTTATGTTGTTTCTAAACATAATGTAGAAACATTGATGGGTATCTCCTTTACATCATATATATATATATCCAATCTCATTGATAATTAAATCATTCGATATTTAAAAATAAAAATATGATGATATCACATTACAATTACAAATAAAGGGATGCATTTATACAAAATAGGAAATACAATTATACATCAAACCTTAGTTTTATGGCAGATATTTGTCACATTCCCGCCCTTGCATATTCTTTTGTTGCATTCATTGATCTCTCGCAAACATCAATCAAGTTTCCAATTGTACGATCCATTGGTTGACCACCCTGCCTACTCCCTAGGGGTACTCTTCTCCCCATTGACCCCTGAGATGTAACGAAATTGTATGGAAGAAGGATAATATCAACACGATTGGAAGTGGAGATTTCTTCTGTGAGGCCTCCCAACCTCAACCACTTCCAATACCAAACTCTCCAATGACCATTCAAATTTTAACAATCCTTAACCATCTTATCAGAGGAAAGAGATAAAAAAAATCCCCATTCACTCATCTCCTTTCCTTTGTTTTATAGAGTTCTTTTAGGTTTTTGTTGCATGTTTCTTTTACGTTTCTGTTCCATGCATGTGTGCACTTGTTCTACCCCTAGGGTCGTACGATGTACTCATCGGCATGGATTGGTTGGAAGAACACCATGTCCTCCTAGACTGCTTAAATAAATCCTTACTTTGCAAGGATGACCAAGGGATTTAGAAGATGATTCAGGGTATCCCTAAGAAAGTGTCGGTAAGGCAGATCTCCACCTTACAAGCAAAGAAATGTATCATAAAGGGTTGCAAACTCTTTGCTGTCAATATACAAAACATAGAAACTGATAGGGAACAGAAGATCGAAGATTTTCCAGTCCTCGTAGAATTCAAAGATGTATTTCCCGAAGAAATACCAGGATTACCGCCTAAATGAGACTTAGACTTTTCCATGGAACTGACACCTGGGTCAATACCAACTTCTAAAGCCCTCTACCGCATGAGAACACCAGAATTGGTGGAGCTCAAACTTCAGTTACAAGAACTAATTGACAAAGGGTACATCCGACCTAGTGTGTCCCCTTGGGGCGCACCGATACTCTTCGTCAAGAAGAAAGACGACATGATGCGGATGTGCATCGATTACCGCCAACTCAACAAGATGACCATTAAGAACCGCTACCCACTCCATAGGATTGATGACTTGTTTGACCAAGTCGGAGGGGCAAAGATCTTCTCGAATATCGACTTACGATCCAGATACCATCAAGTGAGGATCTGTGATGAGGAAATCAACAAGACCGCATTTCGAACCTTTTAGGGCCACTACGAGTTCGTAGTGATTCCCTTTGGGTTGACGAATGCATCATCCAACTTTATGTGCATGATGAATAGTATATTTAATAAATACCTTGATAAATTCATTCTAGTCTTCATTGACGACATTTTGATCTACTCCAAGAATGAAATAGAACATGAGGAGCACCTCCGAATTGTTTTACGAATACTAAGGGAACACCATCTTTACACCAAGTTTAGTAAGTGCGATTTCTACAAACCCCAGATCCAATACTTAGGACATATCATTTTCGAAAAGGGAATAGCTGTCAACCCTGAAAAAGTCAAAGCTGTCGAAGAATTGCCCACACCTACTTGTGTATTCTATATAAGATCGTTCTTAGGATTAGACTCCTACCACCGAAAGTTCATTGAGAACTTTTCACAGATTGCATGTCCCATGACTGTTGATGTATATGTAACTTCAGAATGTATTTCACATATATGTATATTGTATTCCTATAGAGATGGTATTATTCCTCTATAAGGAAGTGTCGTCATTTATATTGTAAGTGTCGTAACTTATACTTGATGGGTTATTAGACCACCTTATTTGGGGTCGGCCCTGTATAAGTCATGTGGGTCAAAGGGTTATTAGACCACCCTATTGGGGGTCGGCCATGTGGGTCAAAGGGTTATTAGACCACCCTATTGGGGGTCGGCCCACTCAGCATTATGTTATGTGGTTAAGTTCGAGCCTACATGAGTTAGGTAAAAAGGCAAGTCAAGTCAAGTATAAATAGAGTGCGGGAGGCACTCTATTTACTCACTCACTTCACACACATGCTCTCAAGGAGGAGAGGCGCACTTATGGAGGAGGAGGATTGCTGCTAGGTTATGGCTATCTCTATTGGTTGGTTGTATCATTTCTCTATCTATCTCTGAGGAAGTTATTGGGGTTTTTCACCTTTATGGTTTTCCCCAAGTAAATCTTTGTGTCTCTTGTGTGTGCTTGCATTATTGTCTCCATGATTGATATGCTGTAGATATGCTGTACATGTTGTTCTCTCAGTTAAGATCCTAGATCATATTGAAGTAAATTCTGAAATTTTAACATGGTATCAGAGCTAGCCTGAAAGAAGGCATGATATGGCATGTATGACACTTGTTGCACTTACGATGCTAGGGCTTGATATAGCAAAAACCAGTCATCGTAGCACTTTCGCTATAAATCCGTTTTGGAAAATTTTTCGGATCTGAAATTGTTACAGGACGAAGCTAAGATCTCCAGGTATCTTGTGTCCAAAGGACAACCTCTAATTCGTTGTACTTTATGATTTATGATCTGTACAATATAGGGTTTCTGCCTCTTCCAGATCTGAGTCAAAATCAGGTGACCTTGGGAAAAAGGTCATATCTTGGGCTAGGAAGCTCCAAATGAAATTTCGTAAAAAGTGACAGGTAGTACACAGTCTGAATTATCTCAAAAAAACTTTTTTAGAGGCCGAAGTCGAACCAGTGACACGTGGCACGCCGTACAAGTTCGCTCTCCTGTATTATCCCATAAACAGGTCACGTTGCGACATTTGGCATAACTCTCTCTCAGAGAGTCCAATTGAGGTCAGACCTATCAAGATGGAAAGGTAACAGGCCGAGCTATCTCAGAAAACGTTTTCAGAGGCTGAAGTTAAAAAAAGTGACACGTGGCATGCCGTACAAGTTCGCTCTCCTGTTTTATCCCAAAACAGGTCACGATGCGACATTTGGCATATCTCTCTCTCAGAGAATCCAATTGAGGTCAGACCTGTCAGGATGGAAAGATAACAGGTCAGGCTATCTCAAGAAACGTTTTCAGACCCTGTGGATCAAAAATTTCAGAGTTACACCAGAAACAATCAGGTACATATTTCTGTCAAAACAGAATTATTTTTTGGTACCTTCATTCATGGCTTCCGGAATTTAGGGCTTTGGAGAAAGTTGGAATTTTTGTAATCGGAGACCACGGATGGATGCTACTCATCAAAATAGAAATTTAGAGACCAAGATCAGAATTTTTGGTTGGGCAGAAGGCCGGGCTTGATTAGACCCTAGTTCGGGACTTTGATCAGAAAAGTGGAAAATTAGGGCTTCTGTAAAAATGGGAATTTTTGAAATCTGTGACCACGGCTGGAAGCTCCTCAGAAAAATAGAAGCTTAGAGCTTTGGATCAAACATTTTGATGGGGCAAAAGAGTGGGCTTCATCAAACCCCAGTTCAGGGTCACGTCCAGTGAATCTAGAAGTTTCAAAGGCAAAATTGAGGAGTGAAACTTTGCAGTTTTCAAATTCTGAATATACCAACTTGATCAGCTCATCAAGGCACATATTTCTATCCTATCAGAAGTTTGAAATTCAAAGTTTGAATTTTTGGGGTTTCTCTGACAAACCCATATCCAGCTCAAGGTCCAGTTCTTGCAAATCAAGTGGATTGGGTTAATCACTTGCATAAGTGAAGAAGTTCCTGTTTCAGAGGGAGATGAGGTTAAGGCCTTACATAAGAAGATTACAAGTGATCTCGACAGGTATGACTCATCGAGGTATGTTTTGAGATTTGTTCATAATTAAGTTTATGGTATGCTTGTCTTCATATTATCACGGTTAGTACAATCTTGATTTTAGACTTTTCATATCACCTTAATAAAATTATGAATGCATGATAGAAGTCATTCATTTATTAGGAGTATGAAACTTATGTTTGTACTAACACATTGTGATGTTGTATGAGTTTTATGTTGTCTACTAACATGAAAGGTACACCAAGAAGACAAATCATGTTCTAGTTCAAGAACATATGATCATGAGGACAAAGATTCATCCATTGCCATGGATCTCATAGAAGATCCATTCTCGAGGTATGTATAACTTAGTTTTATAATGGTTAACTTATGAGACATGCAGGTTACTAGCACAAGTCACTAAAGAGAACCAGAAGACATTATGCGGGTATGTTAGACATAAATAGCTAGCATGCTAATCCAGGTATGTTTTTCCTATATCAAGCTAAAATCCTACCTTGTGTTAGGATCTTATACTGTTGTTGATAATAATTATTCATGAAGTCATAGGTTTGAATAATCATGGTTGGATGTATATTATTATAATTGATGATATGACTAACCAGAAGAATCATGAAAGTATAGGCTTGAATAATCACAGGTTTTATGCATTTTATATCTTATCTTGATTGATGATTCAACTAACCTGAAGAGTCATAGGCTTGAGTAATTACAGGTTTAGACATGTTATGTTTCTTATGATTTGACTAACCATAAGAATCCTTGAATGCTCATGCTTATTATTTCTGTTTGAAATGATCATGACTATACATGCTTGAGATTATTGTGTTTTAATAGTATACTAATGAATGTATGATTTTATATGAGATCACAAGGATAACACATTCATGATACTAATAAGCATGCATAGGGACCAAGGATGAATATGAGTTCAAGAACAGGTAATTCAGGAAGCAAAGATCAAGAGGGAGCACACTCCAGTTGCTCCTGCCAGAAAGCAAAGGAGCACACTCTAGTTGTTCCTGCAAGAAAGCAAAGGAGCACACTTCAGTAGTTTCTGCAAGGATGCAGATATTCAGAGGGAGTTGATCATCTCTCTACATTTCACAACATAAAGGTGTAGAAGAAGCTACCTCAGATTAGGACTCCAGCAGCTCCTGCAAGGAAGCAAAGACTCAGAGGGAGTCCACCCAACGAACAAACAAAGATAAGTATTTGAATTGTCATTTCTTAAATAATACTGTTCAATAATGTATATACTGATGTTCCTAGAATTAGGTTGTGTATTATGCATATTAGAATAATTGCATTGATGAACAGTATACTACTAATATGCATGGGTAAGTAGCCTATGGCACTGTACAACATTCCATTGCTACTTATCTAGAATGAAACCTCTTTGCTGACATGTTGGGAGTTGTGCACACTCTTAACAATGTTCTGGTAGAGATTGGAAGGCATCTAGAAAGTTACGGGATATGGATAAATGTTGTATTGAAGCATTGGCTAAGATAATTGCATGACTGTATGGCATATTTCTTTATGTGTAAGAATTTGTTCTGAAAACTATAAGATGTTTTCTAATCATGCAATTTAACTTGTTGTGTAGGAAAGATCATATGCCATCTCCTACAAAAGGACTACAACATTTGTTCCAGCAAGAAAGATATCTATTGAAGATATTGAAGTTCCCAGGATCTGGGATGAAGAAATGGAATGCCATGATCCGTAGATCATGAAGAAGATGTTTGGGATGCAGTCCCAAGACCTGACAGGGAGTCATATGTATGCAGATTGAAGAAAGCCTTGTATGGCTTGAAGCAAGCTCCCAGAACTTGGTATGGTGAAGATAGATTGATTGCCGACACGCAGCGGAAGCTTACTACCGAGTTCGAGATGAAGAACTTGGGGATGATGCACTATTTGTTTTTGGCATGGAGGTGTGGCAAAGTGCAGATAGAATCTTCCTTGGACAAGGGAAGTATGCAGTAGAGATCCCAAAGAGGTTCGGGATGATGGATTGCAAGGCCATGGCCACACCTATGGCATCGAATATGAAGCTTCTATATGATGCTTCATCTGAGTCAGTTGATGTCTCTATGTATCGTCAGATGATTGGGTCCTTGATGTACCTGACGAACACGAGACCAGACATTTGCTTTGCTGTGAACACATTGAGCCAGTTCCTGACAGATCCGAGAAGTGTTCACCTGGTTACTGTAAAGCATGTTCTGAGGTACCTGAAGGGTACAGTGGATTATGGGCTCAGGTATGAGGCGAATCAAAAGTTTAACCTGGAAGGTTATGTTGATTCAGATTGGGCTGGCAGTGCTGCAGACAGGAAGAGCACATCTGGGTGCTGCTTCAGTATGGGATCAGGTGTGATCTCTTGGTTTAGCAGGAAGCAGTCCTGCGTAGCACTGAGTACAGCTGAGGCAGAGTATGTTGCAGCCTGTTCAGCTAGTTGTGAGGCAGTATGGCTACGGAAGCTACTGTCTGAGTTATTTGATCTCCCGTTGGAGGCTACTGGTATCTTCTGTGATAACCAGAGTTGTGTGAAGCTGTCCGAGAACCCAGTGTTTCATGACAGGTCGAAACACATAGAGATCAAATATCACTATATCAGGGATATGGTGCAGAGAGGAGCTGTGAAGCTCCTGTATGTTGCGACGGACGAGCAGATTGCAAATGTGCTGATGAAGCCATTAGCCAGTGTGAAGTTCGAGTACTTCAGAGAGAGGCTTGGCATGCTTCAGATCAAGGATACTTCGAGGAAGAAGTGATGGACACATTTGCTGAAGCCATTCCAAGCATGTTGGAAGGAGGATCCTTCACATGGCTATGGATGTAAGCGCTGGATGATGAGCATCAGGATGATGTTCTGGTTTCTGCTTGGATATGATCAGTTGGATCATTTTATGTATGTATGTATGCATCATGTTGGATGCTTGGACCATGTATCTGTATATGTATCAGGTGGATACATTGTATGATCAGGTGGATCATGTATGGTGATATGTATCATGTATTTGTATTTGTATCAGGTGGATACATTGATGATCAGGAGGATCATGTATGATGATATATATCAGGTAGATACTTGGTATGCATTAGGTAGATGCATTGATGATCAGGAGGATCATGTATGATGATATGTATCATGTATTTGTATCAGGTGGATACATTGATGATCAGGAGGATCATGTATGATACTTGGTATGCATCAGGTAGATGCATTGATGATCAGGAGGATCATGTATGATGATATGTATCATGTATTTGTATCAGGTGGATACATTGATGATCAGGAGGATCATGTATGATACTTGGTATGCATCAGGTAGATGCATTGATGATCAGGTGGATCATGCAGCAGGATGTTGCAGTGATGATCAGGATGATCATAGATGACGAGCTTCAGGATGTTGCTCCAGATGACATGCAGCAGGACGTTGCAGTGATGATGATCAGGATGATCATGGATACATCAGGATGATGTATGGTGAGTATCAGGTTGATACTCTATGGCCGTGGATCAGGTTGTGCAGATGAGCATGTAATTCGTTGCCCTGGGAGATTTGCAGATGGTCTTTCGAGGTTTTGCCTATGGCATGTAATTCGGTGCCCTGGGACATCTGGCAAATGCTCTTTCGAGGTTTTGCTCTGGGAGGACATGTAATTCGTTGCCCTGGGAGATCTGCAGATAGTCTTTCGAGGTTTTGCCTATGGCATATAATAGCGCCCTGGGATATCTGGCAGATGCTCTTGCGAGGTTTTGTCCTATGGCATGTAATTCTTTTCCCTGGGAGATCCGATAGGTTGGGCTGTGTGCCCGTAATCAGTCCTGGGATGCTCTTGCGAGGTTTTGCCATGACCACATGTAATTCGTTGCCCTGGGAGATTTCAGGTCGGAGTTGTGTACCCGTAACATCCTGAGATGCTCTTGCGAGGTTTTGTGGTGGACCACATGTAATTTGTGCCCTGGGAGATTTCAGGTCGGAGTTGTGTACCCGTAACATCCTGAGATGCTCTTGCGAGGTTTTGTGGTGGGGTCACATGTAATAGCTCCCTGGGAGATCCTACAGGTCGGAGTTGTGTACCCGTAACATCCTGGGATGCTCTTTCGAGGTTTTGTGACGCACGTAATAAGTCCTGAGGATTCCACAGTATGGCCAGTGATGACGAAGACCTGCAGGTGGTGGGCCTACATCCAGTATGAAAAAGGACTGGCTCTGTAGAACTTCCTATGACGAGTAGATTCAGAGATTGATTGAGATAGCAGCAGTAGTGACGATGATGATGACTCGATGACGATTATCCAGTGACGATGATCCAGAGAAGATGACTTGTGCTAGAAGAACTGTGCTGAGAAATACCTTCCTAGTTAAGAGGGAGTGTTGATGTATATGTAACTTCAGAATGTATTTCACATATATGTATATTGTATTCCTATAGAGATGGTATTATTCCTCTATAAGGAAGTGTCGTCATTTATATTGTAAGTGTCGTAACTTATACTTGATGGGTTATTAGACCACCTTATTTGGGGTCGGCCCTGTATAAGTCATGTGGGTCAAAGGGTTATTAGACCACCCTATTGGGGGTCGGCCATGTGGGTCAAAGGGTTATTAGACCACCCTATTGGGGGTCGGCCCACTCAGCATTATGTTATGTGGTTAAGTTCGAGCCTACATGAGTTAGGTAAAAAGGCAAGTCAAGTCAAGTATAAATAGAGTGCGGGAGGCACTCTATTTACTCACTCACTTCACACACATGCTCTCAAGGAGGAGAGGCGCACTTATGGAGGAGGAGGATTGCTGCTAGGTTATGGCTATCTCTATTGGTTGGTTGTATCATTTCTCTATCTATCTCTGAGGAAGTTATTGGGGTTTTTCACCTTTATGGTTTTCCCCAAGTAAATCTTTGTGTCTCTTGTGTGTGCTTGCATTATTGTCTCCATGATTGATATGCTGTAGATATGCTGTACATGTTGTTCTCTCAGTTAAGATCCTAGATCAGATTGAAGTAAATTCAGAAAATTCAACAATGACCGCCTTGTAGAAAAAGGCAAACAAGTTTATTTGGACAGATAAGTGCGAAGAGAGATTTCAAAAGTTGATACAACTACTGATTAGTGCACCGATCCTGCGTATTGCGGATCCCAATGGGGACTTCGTCATTTGCATGGATGCAAGCAAGGAAGGACTCGGGGGAGTCCTTATGCAAGACAATTTTTCCATATGCTAGGAATCGAGGAAAATAAAAGAACATGAACAGAACTACCCTACTCATGACCTCAAACTAGCCACCATCATCCATGCTCTGAAGATGTGGTGACATTATCTCATGGGAAATAAATTCCTATTGATGATGGATAATATGAGCTTGAAATACCTTTTCGACCAACCTGACCTAAATGCCAGGAAGGCCAGGTGGTTAGCCTTCCTTAGTGAATACCATTTCGAACTAAAGCATATAAAAGGCAAGGAAAACAAGATGGTAGATGCCTTGAGCCGTCGAGCACATATGCTTTACGAGGTCAGAGTAAGCCAAATCGACTCCGACTTACACCTCAGAATTCAAACGGCATGTAAGAGTGACAGTTATTATACGAAAATCCTCGCAAAGATTTAGGAAGACAGACTTTTCCAACAACAGAAAGAATATAAGATAGACGAAGCGGGACTACTGTGGCCGAAAGAGCGACTATACGGCCCAAAGAGTGGAGACATTAGATCAAACATTCTCACTAAGTTTCACCAGAAACCCTATTCAGGACACCCCGGATATCAAAAGATGATATCGACCGTAAAGAAACATTACTTTTGGCCTAAGTTGAAAGCTGACATCGCAATGTTCATCGCGAAATGTCAGGAGTGCCAATTGGTCAAAGCAGAACAACAACACCCCTCTAGATTACTTCAACCTTTACCCATTCCAGAATGGAAATGGGAGGTAATAAGTATGGAGTTCATTACAGGTTTACCAAAGAGTAAGAAACTGAATGACTCCATCTTCGTGGTAGTAGGAAAGCTGTCTAAAGCAACCCACTTTATACTGGTGAAATCTACCTACAAAGCAGTTCACATCGCGGAAATATTCTTAAAAGAGATCTTTCGATTGCACAGGATACCCAAAGCAATCATTTCCGATTGAGACACAAAGTTCACTAGCAACTTCTGGAGAGAATTATTCTCTGGTCTGGAAACCCAGTTACAATTCAGTACCGCATACCACCCCCAGACAAACGGACAAACAGAACGAGTAAACCAGATCCTCGAGGACATGTTGAGGATGTATGTCATGAAAAACCCCACCAAGTGGGAAGAATATTTGCACCTCGCGGAGTTTTCATACAACAACGGTTATCAAACCTCGGCCAAAATGAGTCCTTTCGAAGTACTCTACGATAGAAAATGTCGGACCCCCATGACTTGGGACAGTCCAGCAGACAGACTTATGTTAGGACCCGACCTATTAAAGGACTTGGGATAGCCAGTCTCCAAGGTACAACTAAACTTAAAAGAATCACAAGACTTCCAAAAGATTTATGCGGACAAGAAAAGAAAAGACAAGGACTACCAAGTCGGCGAACATGTGTTTCTAAAAATAATAGCAAAATGAAGCTCATTGAGCTTGGGACGTTGCGGGAAACTAGGCCCAAGATTTTGTGGACCTTTTGAAATATTGGCCAAGAAGGGCCCAATAGCTTATGAGTTGGCCTTACCAGCGCATATAAAAGTTCATAATGTTTTTCATGCTTCATTATTAAATAAATATGTATACGATACTAAACATGTTATTGATTGGTCCTTATTATAGGTGGAGCCCGAAGGGGATTTCACGCCAGAACCACTCCACATTCTGGACAAGAGACAAGTCCAGCTTAGGAGGAGGACCATTACTCAGCTGAAAGTGCAATGGAAGCACTTTGGACCAGATGAGGCTAATTGGGAGAATGAGGCCACCATGAAAGAGGCATACCTTGCCTTGTTTCATGACCTCATTCCTAGTCCCTAGAAACATTGAGACAGTTTTGTTCTAAGCGGGGAGGGATGTAATATCTTGAATTTTGGACTGACTATTTTATGATGTTATATTGGGCCACGGCCCCATCACATAGGATTTATTCTGATTATTGGGCATGAGCCCTAGTGCATATGATTTATTCTTTTGTAGACTGAGATATTGGGCATGGACCCTGACTGAATTTCATTATTTGATTATATACTGGGAAAGGAAGCCCCAATGTTTTGATTCATGTTTTTACCATGTGATGTGGGTACAAAACCCTAATATACTAAGATGATCTTTTCTTACATACTGTGCAGTGATGTGAATGACATGATTGACTTATATGGTGTGTTGATCATGAACTCAGGAACACACGGATTACCTATGTACTGGGAAAAAGCCCCGATGTACCTAGAGGAAATATTATGTATTGCGAGTAAGCCCCGATGTACATTGAGTGTTGGGAATAATCCCTGGAGCACTCCAAGCTTGTTAAATGAATACCGGATCCGAGGAAACTTAAATATTCTAGATGTGCCTCACAACCACATTCTACCACTAGTGTTGAGCAGGGACTCTCGAATTGCACTAGAGGAATGCCCATGTGAGAGTGTTGAGTTAAATGGCTCTAACGAGCACTCAGGGATACAAAGTTTCAAATTGTTAAGTCGAAAAAAATATGAACAGAACTTTTATCACATTTATTTAATTTGACTAAACAATTTCTCTTTTTATCTTTCATCACCTACTACTAGAGCTACCATGTTAAACGAGGGAATCCGACATGCAAAGAGAGAGACTAGAGGTACCTAACCAAGCTGACCGAGACCGTCCAAAAGAAGTGGACCGTGTCCCTAAAAGTTAAAGAGAAAAGAGTGTCATGTGATGACACATAACTAAATAAAAAACAATTACCAGTAGTCTTTTATGACTAACCTGTATAAAGGCCTCCAAGCTATTATTATTATTAGGAGCTTTAATAATAATGGTGTTATTATTTAATTATGGAATATAATTAGTATAGCTGAATATGCATTACTGTATATTATAAACGGTGTATTAATAGTTAAGAAAAATATAATTATTGTTAGTATAATTATTATTAGTATAATTGTTGTTATTATAATTATTATTAAGAGCATAAATCAAAATGACTCATAGTCAAACAGTTGGAAAAGTCCTAGTTCAAGAGGACTAGATATTTAATTAAATAATATCTTTTAATTATTAATTATTGAATTTAAAGAAACTAATTACTTCAACAGTCCTAATTCAAGACTTCCCTACTTAAAGAGGGCAGATCCCAAGTTTTGGGGATCATCTATCATTCTTGGTTATTATCATTCTCTTATGGCAGGCCAAGAAAAGTATTCTACTCCAAGAAGCTGAAGCAGCCCTACCTAGAATTTATGAGAACTGAACCAATAGTGGCTCAAGGGCCTCTACCTCTCATTGCATGTTGGAACCAAGCTCGGAGGGATCCAGATATAACCAGAATGGTTCAAGGGTCAAGGTTGGGAGGAACGTGGTAGCCCCAAAGTCATTGTAACAGGTCAGTTGAGCTGAGAGGGCTCTACACTAATTATTGTTTGAGTGTGCAGGTTACTTCAGGAAGGGAGCAAGCTAGAAAGTAATCAAGTTACTTCAGGAAGGCACAGCCACAAAGTAATCAGGTATGAAATGTGAATCTTTCAATCTATGCTATAATAGAGTTTAGATAAGTAATACAGGGTGCTACCCCAGCATCATTGGCCTTGTTTTTCTTTCATCCTAAAATCATTTAAATATAATCTTCTAGTAGGAACAAAAACATTGTATACTAGGACTACGTAACTTTATAAGCTATGATTAGCAGAATGTGTAGCAAGTCTAGCTAAGCTATCCTGTGCTAGGCATCCTAGCAGATCCACAACCTAGAAATCTGTTCTCAAGAATTTAAATAAACTCAGATTGCTCCTTCAGGGTAGGATTAATTAATTTATATTTATGTTCTCCCATTTTCCGAAACAATGTTTGATTTTCTTAATCTTTGTATAGATAAGATGTGAATGTTGTTCACATTAATGTTTGTATTTTTGTTATTTCCACTAAAACCGTATCTTAGTTTTAAAACATCAATACATATCAAAACTACTAACCCTTTCAAGAAAACGATTACAGACTTCAAATTAAAAATTGTTAGAACATTATTAAACCTATGTACATTAATCATTTATTAATTTATGGTTAATTAGTACCAAACAACTTAATAATTGCATCCCCAAGCTGGTTAGTGAGTAAATGGTCATTTAGCTTGAACCAGTTGGCAATGTGGACAAAAATGAGCATTGTGCCAAGTCAAACTAGCTGTTGGGTGTGCCCTCCCAGTCATTTATTGCTTCCTACATGCCTAGGGAGCCCTCATTTCTTGTTTTGTGGGATTCTCTTTGACCAAGGGCGAACATGTTCAGAATGTGGACAAACTTGCCTCCTTTGCCCATTTTTAGCCAATTCTAGCTGCCTAACCTCTAACCAACCAGATTCTCCACATGTGTGAGGTCACATGGGCCTGACCAGTCATTCCCAACATTCACATAGCAGTTTCGAACCAGTTTGGGATGGTTTTGGGATATTTTGGTCAACCTAGGGGGGTTTGAGCTATTTCTAAGCTAGATCAGTGTGAACACTCCAGATGGATTTGAATTGTTCCATATTTGTATAAAAGGAGGTTCTTAACCTATTTTGAGGTTGGACTATTAATAATATTTACATTATTCACCGATTTCATGTGTTATTGTTCTTCATTTTATAGATTTATGCTCATTCTTGTAAATGTGTTGCAATCTTTTCACTAGTGAGGAATCCATAGTAGATAGGTTCTACTGTGAGTTAGATTTTACATTGTATCAGAGCTCTTGGAGCTACCATTTGAACCAACAAGATTGTTTTAGTGGCTTTCCAGAAGCATTGGAGAAACCACATAATTCCTAAGGCCATTGCATTGAGTCCATTGGATAAATATAATGACTCTTCTCAGGTGTGATGCTCTCCCGAATGCACCCACTATCAATTAGGTTTCAAATCTGTTAGTGTAGATCACTACTGAGTGATTTGTGAGTTACAACATTGTCAGCAAGTGCATGAACAACAGAGAAGAATGGAGCCATCTCACCTAAATGTGCTTACTCCCTTCAACTATTTCGATTGCAAGGCAGAAATGGTGATTTTGGTGAGATCTAAGGGTCTCTACAAAATTATGATTGGCACTGAGGTTGAGCCAAACTCAGCTGTGGAGAAATCCACGTTTTTTAATAGAATGGATGAGGCATTTGGCCTCCTTTGTCTCAGCATTTCAAGAGACCTCCTTTTTCATGTTGAAAGTGTAGCTACTCCAAATGAAGTTTGGATCAAGCTTGAGTCCTTGTTTGGAAAGACTGATGAGATGAGAGGCCACCAGCTCAAAAATGAGCTTGTTTCACTAAGCCCAAGGAATTTCGATTCCATCCAGGACTTCTTCACCAAGTTCAAGAGCTTGGTATTCCAGATTCGACAATGTGGCATAGAGAAGAAAGAAGAATAGTTGGTGTTGTCCATTTTCTCCAAACTGGGTTCTGAATACTTAGTTTTTGTGTCTTCCTTAAACTCCACAAGGCTCACAGTTAGAGGTTGGAAGATGCCACCTTTGGCTGACTTCATGGAGATGCTAACTCAAGATCAAGACAAGCTGGTCTTGATGGGAACCATCAAGCAAAAAGACCAAGTTCTTGTAGCTGGAGATTCAAAAAATGGAAGAGGCAAGCAAAAACCCAAGGGGCCGAAACCTCAAGACAAGAAGAAGAAGGATGAGAGGCCCAAATCCATTGATGGGTTTTTGAATCCTGCCAAGAACAAGGGAAAGAATGCTGAGAAGACAAAATGCAGCTACTGTCAAAAGGGTTTTCACCCAGAGAGTTCATGCATGAAGAAAACCATAGACATGATGACCCATCTCCTACAGAAAAACAATATTCCTGTTCCTGAAAGTTCCAAGAAGAAGGAGAGTGTTTCTGAAGACAAGGAGAGCTACCATGCTTTGGTGGCTTGTACATCTCAGTCATCCTTATTCATCATTGATTCAGGTGCCTCCAGGCGCATGGCTTCTTCAAGAGATTCGTTCTCCAATCTTGAACCTTACAGTGGTCTCTCCATTCGCTTGGGAGATGACTTAGAAATCCCTGCTCATGGCATTGGGAAAATATCTATGGAGAATGGGTTCTTCTCCAATGTGCTCTATGTACCAAATCTTGCAGCAAACTTGCTCTTTGTATATCAAATGACACATACTGGAGTAGAAGAGAAAGTTGTCTTCACTCAGAATGATGTGGAGATATCAGAAATTTCCACCAGAAAATTGTTGCAATGGGTGTTGCAGACCATGATATGAAGATGTACAAGTTCTCCCACTTTCTCAAGTTCTCTTCACCAAGTGCACTTCTGTCACATGGGAATGACACCAGCAAGCTATGGCATCAGAGGTATGGTCACCTAAACTACAAATATCTTCAAGCTTTGAGAAAAGAAGAGATGGTAGAAGGGCTGCCAACCATCAGTTTTTCCAATGGAACATGCAAGGGTTGCATGGTTGGGAAGCATCCTGAAAATAAGTATGACAAAGGGAAGGCAAGGAGGGCTGATCAACCACTTGGGATAGTGCATTCTGATATGATAGGTCCACTCCCCACTCCCTCCTATGGCTGCAGAAAATATGTGTTCACTTTCATCGATGACTACTCAAGGTACTGCTGGTTATTTTTCCTTAAGCAAAAATATGAAGTCTTTGAATGTTTCAAAATTTTCAAGAGTATGGTTGAGAACTTCAGTGGGAAAGCCATGAAATTTTTGAGGACTGATAATGGAAAGGAGTATGTCAATAAGAATCTGTAGCAGCTCTATCAATAGCATGGCATTCAGATGCAACACTCAGTGCCCTACACACCACAACAAAATGTTGTTGCAGAGCGCAAAAATAGAGCACTGAAAGAGATGGCAACTTGCATGATGCAAGCAAAGGATTTGTCTCCTAAATTGTGGGTTGAAGCTATGAATTGTGTAGCATATGTTCAAAATAGAGCACCACACAAAGCATTGCAAGGAATTACTCCATTTGAAGCATAGATGGGCCACAAACCCAATGTTTCACATTTCAGAATTTTTGGCTCAAGGGCTTGGGCCAAAATTCCACCGGAGAAGAGAAAGGCCTTGCAGCCCCAAAGAAAGGATTCAATCATGATTGGGTATCCAGAGGATGCCAAGGGCTACAGTCTCTTTGATCCATCCACTCTCAAAAATTTCATCGAAAGAAGTGTCGAATTTGAAGAAGAAGAGTTTTTACAAGCTAGTGAACAAGGTGATGGGGAATGCACATATCCTCTTCTTGATGATGAAGTAAGTAGTGGTTCTTCTTCTGATATTTCTGATTCTAATATTTTTGAAGATGATGTTGATATGGACTCTAATCATGTCCCTCCCTCAAGGCCCAAGTGGGCAGAGAAAACAATCCAAGCTGCTGGAGAGCTTGTGGGTAATCCCCAAGATGCTAGGAAGACTAGATCTCAATTTCACAATTCCTTTGCATGTGATAATTCTTATTTGAGTAATGCATGTTATTTAATGGTTGGATATGATCAGAAGTCATATTCAGAAGCATCTACAGACCCAAGGTGTCAATCAGCCATGCAAGAAGAAATGAACTCACTCCATGAGAACAAAACTTGGGATTTGGTCCCTCTTCCTCCCAAGAGGAAACTAGTGCAATGCAAATGGGTCTATAGAACCAAAGTTGGATTTGATGGCTCTGATCTGAAGTATAAGGCTAGGTTGGTGGCTAAGGGTTACACTGAGGTCCATGGAGTGGACTATACAAAGACATTTGCACCGGTGGCAAAGATGGACTCCATAAGACTAGTTTTGGCCATTGGGGCTTCCAAGTGATGGGAGGTTCATCACATGGATGTAAAAAGTGCCTTTCTTAATGGGGATCTGAATGAGGTGATATATATACAGCATCCTGAAGGTTTTGTTTCTGATCATACACTTGTTTGCAAGTTGAACAATTCACTCTATGGGCTCAAGCAAGCTCCTAGAGCATGGTATGCAAAAATGGACAATTTTCTGTTATCTTTGGGGTTTGAGAGGTGTAAGTCTGATCCAAATTTTTATATGCAGCATATTAGTGATCTGATATTGATTATTGTACTATGTGTTGATGATCTCTTGATCATTGGTATCTGCACCAAAGAACTTGACTCAGTTAAGAGAGCATTGCACAGTGCATTCTCCATGACCGATCTAGGATTGCTAAAACAATTTCTGGGTTTGGAGATAGAACAAACTATGAATGGGATTTCTATATGCCAGTCAAGGTATGCTTTAGATTTGCTGCAGAAATTTAAGATGGCTGAATGTAAGTCTACAAAATTTGCATTTCTTTCAGGAGTAAAGCTAAATGAGTGGGGTTCTTCTCCACTAGTTGACAGCTTGTTGTATAGGCAGCTTGTTGGAAGTTTGCTATATCTTACTCATTCTAGACCAGATTTGTCATATGTTGTTGGGGTTGTTGCTAGGCACATGCAAGAACCTCATGAGGTCCATTGGAAGGAAGCCAAGAGGATACTTCATTATGTTCAGGGTACTGAGCACTTTGGTATCCATTATGCTGCTGGTTCATCTCTTGAACTAGTAGGATTTACTGATTCTGATTGGGCTGGTGATTGTATTGATTGGAAATCAACTTCCGGTTATGTTTTTATGATTGCACATGGACCTATTTTCTAGTCAAGCAAGAAGCAACATACTATTTCCTTATCTTCAGCTGAGGCTGAGTACAGGGGAGCAGTAAATGCAACCACACAATGTGCTTGGTTGCAAGGTATTCTTGCAGAATTCAGGATTGTTTTTGATTCACCCACTATTCTTTGGTGTGATAATCAAATAACAATCAAGATTTCTACTGATCTAGTTCAGAGGCAAAGGACCAAGCACATAGAGATACACATGCATTACATTCGGGGTTTGGTGCATGACCGGACCATAGCATTGCACTAATGCCCTTCAAGTGAGCAAACTGCTGATATCTTCACCAAGTGTTTTAGCGAGAAGACCTTCACTTACCTCAGATCTTTGGTTGGGGTGAGTGATGCATGGTTATGATTGGTGTATTCTGATATATGCCACATGTCCATTTTAGAGGGGAGGTTTTATTTCCCATGTGGTTTTCCTTCTTACCTTGGTTACATGGACAAATAGATTTTTATGATGTAAAAGGTGACTTGAGCCTAGTTGCCAAGGCCTTATTTTTTATATTTCGTTAAGTCTAGCTTAAGTGGGGGTGTTAGAACATTATTACAACTATGTACATTAATCATTTATTAATTGATGGTTAATTAGTACCAAACAGCTTAATAATTGCTTCCCCAAGTTGTTTAGTGAGTAAATGGTCATTTAGCTTGAACCAGTTGGCAATGTGGACAAAAGTGAGCATTGCGCCAAGTCAAAATAGCTGTTGGGTGCACCCTTCCAGTCATTCATTTATTCCTGCATGCATAGGGCACCCTCATTCCTTGTTTTGTGGGATTCTCTTTGACCAAGGGCGCACATGCTCAGAATATAGACAAACTTGCCTCCTTTGCCCATTTTTAGAAAATTCTAGCTGCCTAACCTCTAACCAGCCAGATTATCCACATGTGTGAGGTCACATGGGCCTATCCAGTCATTCCCAACATTCACATAGCAGTTTCGAACCAGTTTGGGATGGTTTTGGGATATTTTGGTCAACTTAGGGGGGTTTGAGCTATTTCTAAGCTATATCAGTGTGAACACTCCAGATGGTTTCGAATTGTTCCAGATTTGTATAAAAGGAGGTTCTTAACCTATTTTGAGGTTGGACTGTTAATAATATTTAAATTATTCACCCATTTCATGTGTTATTGTTCTTCATTTGACATATTTATGCTCATTCTTGTAAATGTGTTGCAATCTTTTCACTAGTGAGGAATCCATAGTAGCTAGGTTCTGCTGTGAGTTAGATTTTACAAAAATATCAAGTAGCAAAGGAATGTACAACATTCAACACAGACAACTCATCAAAAGGAATCAAATGCATCTTCCAGACATTATGATTTATAAACTTAGTATCAGGCATTTTCATTCCTACAAATCTAAACTATGGAAAGGGAACACAATGATTTTCATTTCAGAAATCAAAATAGTCCACCGCATTCAAAATCGTAAACATAGCATTTGATTTGTTGAGAGATCGAACCCCATCCAAACTCTGTTGTTTTACTAGACGCCACAAGAATGGCGTTTGTACAACAAGCCATACCCTCTCAAGAGTCAATCCAAATAACAGCTAGGGTCATGACTCTAAATTAAAACGAAGAAAGGTTACATCATATTCTTCAAATAAAATTTACACGATTTATACGGAGAAGCATTATTCACAAACGATGGTGCAGGGATCTATTTCCCACCACCATCTGAATCTACAGAAGAAATTCACAAACGATGGTACAGGTATCGATTCCCACCACTTTTCATTTAAGATCCTTTTGTCTCTCTACATACTTCAAATAACCAGAAAACGTAAAAGTAAGAACTGAGGCTTCTCAGACTTATAGATAAAATGACTGTAGGGTTATGTATTCCCTCCATTCAATCATTCATTGTTGGAAAAAACATTATGAATATTTAGGGCCTAGTTATCAATCTTTTCAAAACAAGCAGGGTTTTACCCTTATACATTTTAAATACGAAGACATCAAATCAAGAAAACCACGGAGTGGAGCAGCAATAACTTAAAAATGTAGAAATTTATACATTCCCTTCATAGGGTCATTTACAAGTTCATTTCCAAATAGAAAACGCAGATAGTGATACGACAGTTCAAAACCCCAGGTCTATACCACCAAAGTCTATCATCCTCTTAAACAAAGTTTAGAACTTCCAGAAAAACCAGTGGCGCAAACCGTGGCATCGTTCCTTCCGAAAACAGTACGTACATGTAATTTCAAGGTCCATCCAAATGGCAACCTACATTCTTCAAATAAGCTAGCGATCCAAGGGCTCCATGAAGCCTTCTAAAAACAACCATACAGTACCCCTGTCATGACTACGAGAGGAAAGAGCATGATGGCAAGAGTCTAGAATTACCCATGAAGTCGGAAGGCCTAGCTACCTACAGCAAGCCACGCAGAAGTGCTCCCCACTCCTCACCTGTCAATCAAAACCATGCCTTGATTAAACTCTGAGAATTATAGTCAACCATCCGTTCAACATTGAAGTAGAAAAATAGAAATAGCAACGTGAGAGAAACATCACCTGAGTATTTGGATAGAGGGTTGTCTTCTTCATTCTTTCCCATGGCTTCTTGGTGCCTCAACCATGAGCATAGCTCAGGTTAGGCACAAAGCTCTCACCGAAGAAAATGCAATGCAGGAAGGAACCAAGTAAAATGAAACGCATAATGAAATTGCCAATAATAAACCCCAATACCTCAAAACCCTAGATGCCAGCTGGACTCAGCATGCGTGTATCATGGGGAATAGCTTTTAGCCACCAACTCACCATTAATGAGAATCAAAGGACCACCCAAGCACATACTATAAGGTCATAGGAATTAAATCAACGAATTTGGGAGATTGCTAGTGAAATTTCCATAGTAACTATACCATAGTATTATAGCATTACAACATAGCCAATATCCATGGCCACATACACTTAGGCCATTCTCATTTTTAGTGTTCCACACTTCAATTACTTAACATGCTATTACATGGTGGTAGAATTAACAAAGGAAGAGTTCTCCATAGTAGTACCTGCACGTAAACAAGGAATAGATACATTAGCAAAATTGCTAAGTAAGACTAGAACCTTCCAAGGCTACCCTTACCTCTCGGCAGCTATGTTGGGGGTACTCCTTCCCCTTTGTTTCAAACCATCAATGCCACCATGGGCCTTCACTTTCATCAACAAGGATTCCACAACACTTGAGGTAACAAGAGACTTTTTAAATTACGCACATGGTTCTTCAATTACAGTAAGCACGAAGTTTCTTTTATTAAAAACTCTAGTATTGACATACCAATATTAGAAGTCATAGGCAAGTACTGGACATGTTTATCAGCACTGAAGTTAATTTACAAGTCATCACTTCTTAAAGAGTTGTATTTATATTAATGGGAAATTTTTTAAATTTTACTAATTTTTTTGGGACATTACAAGATATTCCAAATTTTGGACTGACTATTTTATGATGTTGTATTGGGCCACGGCCCGAGCATATAGGATTTATTCTAATTATTGGGCATGATCCCTAGTGCATATGACTTATTCTTTTGTAGACTGACATATTGGGCATGGACCCTGACTGAATTTCATTATTTGATTATATACTGGGCAAGGAAGCCCCAATGTTTTGATTCATGTTTTTACCATATGATGTGGGTACAAAACCCTAATACGCTGAGATAATATTTTCTCACATACTGTGCAGTGATGTGAATGACATGATTGACTTATATGGTGTGTTGAGCGAGGACTCAGGAACACACGGATTACATATGTACTGGGCAAAAGCCCCGATGTACCTAGAGGAAATATTATGTACTGGGAGTAATCCTCGATGTACATTGAGTGTTGGGCATAAGCCCTGGAGCACTCCAAGCTTGTTAAACGAATACTGGATCCGAGGCAACTTAAATATTCTAGATGTGCCTCACAACCACATTCTAGCACTAGTGTTGAGCAGGGACTCTGGAATTGCACTAGAGTAATGTCCATGTGAAAGTGTTGAGTTAAATGGCTCTGAAGAGCACTCGGGGTTACAGAGTTTCAGAGTGTTGAGTCAAAAAAACTCTGAAGAGCACTTTTATCACATTTATTTGATTTGACTAAATGATTTATCTTTTTATCCATCATCACCTATTGCAGGAGCTACCATGTTAAACGAGGGAATCTGGCATGCAAAGAGAGAGACTAGAGGTACCTAACCAAGCTGACCGAGACCGTCCAAAAGAAGTGGACCGTGTCCCTAAAAGTTAAAGAGAAAAGAGTGTCATGTGATGACACATAACTAAATAAAAGATAATTACCAGTAGTCTTTTATGGCTAACCTGTATAAAGGCCTCCAGGCTATTATTATTATTAGGAGCCTTAAAAATAATGGTGTTATTATTTAATTATGGAATATAATTAGTATACCTGAATATGCATTAATGTATATTATAAATGGTGTATTAATAGTTAAGAAAAATATAATTATTGTTAGTATAATTATTATTAGAATAATTGATGTTATTATAATTATTATTAAGAGCATAAATCAAAATGACTCATAGTCAAACAGTTGGAAAAGTCCTAGTTCAAGAGGACTAGATATTTAATTAAATAATATCTTTTAATTATTAATTATTGAATTTAAAGAAACTAATTACTTCAACAGTCCTAATTCAAGACTTCCCTACTTAAAGAGGGCAGATCCCAAGTTTTAGGGATCATCTATCATTCTTGGTTATTATCATTCTCTTATGGTAGTCCAGGAAAAGTAATCTCCTCCAAGAGGCTGAAGCAGCCCTACCTAGAAATTCTCAAAATTGAACCAGCAGTGGATCAAGGGCCTCTACCTCTCATTGCATGTTGGAACCAAGCTCGGGGGGATCCAAATAGACTAGAATGGTTCAAGGGTCAAGGTTGGGAGGAATGTGGTAGCCCCAAAGTCATTATAACAGGTTAGCTGAGCTCAGAGGGATCTACACTAATTATTGTTTGAGTGTGTAGGTTACGTCAGGAAGGGGGCAAGCTACAAAGTAATCAGGTTACTTCAAGAAGGGAGCAAGCCAAAAAGTAATCAGGTATGAAATGTGAATCTTTCAATCTAAGTAATAGTAGAGTTTAGATAAGTAATACAGGGTGCTACCCCAGCATCATTGGCCTTGTTTTTCTTTCATCCTAAAATCGTTTAAATATAATCTTCTAGTAGGAACAAAAACACGGTATACTAGGACTAGCTAAGCTATCCTATGCTAGACATCCTAGAAGATCCACAACCTAGAAATCTGTTCTCAAGAATTTAAATAAACTCAGATTGCTCCTTTAGGGTAAGATTAATTAATTTATAATTATGTTCTCCGATTTTCTGAAACAATGTTTGATTTTCTTAATCTTCGTATAGCTAAGATGTGAATGCTATTCACATTAATGTTGTATTTTTTTTATTTCCACTAAAACCCTATCTCAGTTTTAAAACATCAATACATCTCAAAACTACTAACCCTTTCAGGAAAACGATTACAGACTCAAATTAAAAATACCAAATAGCGAAGGCATGTACAACATTCAACACAGTCAACTCATCACAAGGAATCAAATGCATCTTCCAAACATTATGATTTATAAACTTAGTATCAAGCATTTTCATTCCTACAAATCTAAACTATGGAAAGGGAACACAACGATTTTCATTTGATAAATCAAAACAATCCATAGCATTCAAAATTGTAAACATAACATTTCACGGGTCGAGAGATCGAACCCCATCAAAACTCTACTATTTTACTATATTCCACAAGCATGGCATTTGTACAACAAACCATATCCTCTCAAGGGTAAATCCAAATAACAGCTAGGGTCACGACTCTAAATTAAAATGCAGAAGGGTTACATCATATTCTTCAAATAAACTTCACACGATTTATACATAGAAGCATTATTCACAAACGATGGTACAGGGATCGATTTCCCACCACTATCTCAATCTACAAAAGAAATTCACAAACGATGGTATAGAGATCGATTCCCACCACTTTTCATTTAAGATCCTTTTGTCTCTCTACATACTTCAAATAACCAGAAAACGTAAAACTAAGAACCGAGGCTTCTCAGACTTAAAGATAAAATGACTGTAGGGTTACGTACTCCCTCCATTCAATCATTGATTGTTGGCAAAAAAATTACGAATATCTAGGGCCTAGTTATCATTCTTTTCAAAACAAGCAGTGTTTTACCCTTATACATTTTAAATATGAAGAAATCAAATCGAGAAAACCACGGAGTGGAGTAGCAATAACTTAAAAATGTAGAAATTTATACATTCCCTTCATAGGGTTATTTACAAGTTCGCTTCCAAATAGAAAATGGAGATAGTGATACGACAGTTCAAAACCCCAGGTCTATACCACCAAATTCTATCATCCTCTTAAACAAAGTTTAGATCTTCCATAAAAAACAATGGCCCAAAACGTGGCATCGTTCCTTCCCAAAACAGTACGTACATGTAATTTCAAGGTCCAGCCAAATGGCGACCTACATACTTCAAATAAGCTAGCGAACCAAGGGCTCCATGAAGCCTTCTAAAAACAACCATAAAGTACGCCTCTCATGAATGCAAGAGGGAAGAGCACGATGGCAAGAGTCTGTACTTACTCATGAATTCACAAGGCCTGGCTACCTACAGCAAGCCACGCAAAAGTGCTTGCCACTCCTTACCTATCAATCAAAACCATGCCCTGATTAAACTCTGAGAATTATAATCAACCATCAGTTCAACATTGAAGTAGAAAAAGAGAAATAGCAATGTGAGAGAAACATCACCTGAGTATTTGGATAGAGGTTTGTCTTCTCCATTCTTTCCCATGGCTTCTTGGTGCCTCGACCATGAGCATAGATCAGGTCAGGCACAAAGCTCTCACCCAAGAAAACGCAACGTAGGAAGGAACCAGGTAAAATGAAACACATAATGAAATTGCCAATACTAAACCCCAATACCTCGAAACCTTACACGCCAGCTGGACTCAGCATGAGTGTATCATGGGGAACAACTTTCAGCCACCAACTCACCATTAATGCGAATCAAAGGACCACCCAAGCACATACTATAAGGTCATAGGAATTAAATCAACGAATTTGGGAGATTGCTAGTGAAATTTCCATAGTAACTATACCATAGTATTATAGCATTACAACATAGCCAATATCCATGGCCACATATACTTAGGCCATTCTCATTTTAGTGTTCCACACTTCAATCACTTAACATGCTATTACATGGTGGTAGAATTAACAAAGTAAGAGTTCTCCATAGCAGTACTTGCACGTAAACAAGGAATAGATACATTAGCAAAATTTCTAAGTAAGACTAGAAACTTCCAAGGATACCCTTACCTATCGGAAGCTATGTCGGGGGTACTCCTTCCCCTTTGTTTCAAACCATCAATGCCACCATGGGCCTTCACTTTCATCAACAAGGATTCCACATCACCTGAGGTAACAAGAGACTTTTTAAATTACGCACATGGTTCTTCCATTACAGTAAGCAGGAAGTTTCTTTTATTAAAAACTCTAGTATTGACATACCGACATTAGAAGTGATAGGAAAGTACCAGACATGTTTATCAATGCTGAAGCTAATTTACAAGTCGTCACTTCTTAAATAGTTTTATTTACATTAACGAGAAAATTTTTAAATTTTACTCATTTTTTTGGGACATTACACAAATATTTGTCATGTTCCTGCCCTTGCATATTCTTTTGTTGCATTCATTGACCTCTCTCAAACATCAATCAAGTTTCCAATTATACGATCCACTGGTTGACCACCCTGCCTACTCCCTAGGGGTACTCTTCTCCCCATTGACCCCCGAGATGTAATGAAATTGTATGGAAGAAGGAAAATATCAACACGATTGGAACTGGAGATTTCTTCTCTGAGGTCTCCCAACCTCAACCACTTCCAAGACCAAACTCTCCAATGACCATTGGAATTTTAACAATCCTTAACCATCTTATTGGAGGAAAGAGATAAAAAAATCCTCATTCACTCATCTCCTTTCCTTTGTTTTATAGAGTTCTTTTAGGTTTTTGTTGCATGTTTCTTTTAGGTTTCTATTCCATGCATGTGTGCACTTAAGTCTTTTTATTCCTTTAATTTCTTTCTTATTTTATTTCTTGTCCTTAATTAAGGGTGTGTTTTAGTTCATCTTCTCTTATCTAGTTGTTTGTTTTTGTTATGCACATGTTTCTATTTAAAATTTATTTTTATTTATTATTGGCATGCACATGTTTTTATTAATTTATTATTTATTCATTTTCTAAATTATTTTTCCCATTTATCTCTTATAAGCTCTATATTTTAATGTAAATTTACCAAGGCTCTATCAAGGGTGCCATTTTCATACACATACCCTTCAAATAGAATTTACCAAAATTCTATCAAGGGTACGATGTCATACACATGACCTTCAAATAGAATTTACCAAGGTTCTATCAAGGGTGACATTGTCATATGCATGCCCTTTAAAAAGAGTTTACCAAGGTTCAATCAATGGTACCATGGTCATACACATTTTCTTCAAATAGGCCTTTTTCTAAAATTGGGATGTGATATGACGAGTGAGACCATGTTAACTCAATTGATATGTATCCGATTGAGAGACTAATGGTGATTGAGGAATAAGGTCGACACCTTACTACACACCCTTCAGTATAGCCCTGTGAGTGACCAAATATGAGGCCCAAACTCATAGAGACATGCTTCTCATGGGAGAAATTCTAACTCAATTTTCAACCTGTCAGACGGAAACGTGTGCTATTTATGGTGTCCATTCCCCCTACAACCCTGTTACCCATGTTTGGAGTAATTGGAAATCACGATACCATTCCTGCACACCTAAAAATCCACATGCATATGTAGATGGGCATAGGTGGACTCACATTTCTAGCATGGGGTCCTTAAAAAGTAATAAAGCACTTGAATCTAGATCGAGATGGACCTGCGTGCTATGATGTGGCTCAATTTCGATAGTAAAACCTAATGCTTGACAATAATTGGATATACTAGGTATGCCATCAAATTTCAAGTTTGGGTGTGACTTTACAAGGCCTCATCTAATGTGAATCGTATTTATTTTGGTTTCTCTCCTATTGTGTTGTATAGAAACTACATATCGAAATAATATTCTAGTTCGGTCATCTTATTTTCTTTGTGGGTTGAATATCCACGCATTTTGGTAGACCCCATATCTAAATAGAATCAATTTGAATCACATCTACAACCCATGGTTTAGGGATTTTATTGTTCATATCAAGCAATATCTCAATGTCTCATCCTGTTCATGGACCCTTCAACACCAAATTCATTTTCCTCATGAAACCCTAGAAAAATTGTAGATTGGAACATGGAACGAGGATGGGTTTCATTAAATTCTTAACTAGTAGGAAACAATAGTGAAAAAAACAAAAATATAAAGAGTTTCAAATCTATAAATACCTCCTCCACCATTTCACATTAGAATTATTCTATATTTAAATCTTGGACATGAAACACACTATGGTAAAAAATGAATATGTTTACGACCCCTGAGTTGTCTATGTTATAGAAATCACACAAAAGAAGAAACATATAAAATCAAAATCCTTTCCGTTTAGGAGATTGGATTCAAATGGGAATGACGGTCTGTAAACATTAAATGTGCAATTTGTGGAGGGTTTGGTTATAGCTATGGATTACAGAATAAAGAATTAGAGGGACTTGGAAAAGCTTCTCGTGAGAAATGAATCTACTTTAGTGATTTTAATATAAGGAAAGAAGAAATTTATCTTCGCCTTTGGGTAATTTAAAGCGATGTTTGATCCTACAATGGACAGGGTCTCTTCTAAGGTGTAAGTTTGTTAAACGACATACTATACTAGATTTACGAATGGTATATGGCGATGGATTTTTTATGTGCAGTCAATTCTATATATGTTAATGTGAGCAATTGGTGAAGCTTACATGATATTGTTTGCGAGTGGAACCCACTAGGGATCTCGAGCCTCCAAATTGGGCATTTCACTCTCACCATTGGCACAAGTTTCTACGGGACACAATCTACTTAAGGGATTCAATTTACAACCTGGATGTTTATGGTCCATATTTCTCTTCCAACATTCAAGGCACCTAACCACATATGCTACATTTTATGCTTTTAATCCAATCCAGTAATACATTTGCTTCATAACAGGTGGACTCCAAGGAAAATTCTATTACACGTAGCACTAAAGAGGACTAAAACCATAAAAGTGGTTCAATGATTTTTCCATCCATGAATATATCCAAATATTCATATATGATGGCAATTTCACATAGTTGACTTGTGATTTCCTAATCTACTTATCTATTTTCATCATCATTGGAATTACCAACATTATTAGTTTCAAAGAAACAATGGTAACAAAAAAATGAATGAGAATATTTTCCTATTGCATACTCTCATTTCAAACTTCCTCTATAATTATGAATTATAATTATCAAACAAACTCAAGAATCCTATCGATTAAAAAAGAGGGTAAGGATAAGAGGAAAGGAAGGGAACGAGAAATGCCTAGAAGTATTCTTTCGTGACTAATCAATAAGGCCTATTGATAAACAAAGCAATATATTTTACAATCAAGTATTCTAGATAAAAATCGATAGAGAAAAAATGAGTTATAGATTATTATATATACAACTGAATTAGCTCATCACTAACTACTTTGACATCCCCGGCCCCTAAACCAAGGCCAAGGTCACCTGAGTACCCAAGGGGAAGGATGAATAAGGGTGATGCACAACAGAATTAGGGTAACTAAGGCTAGGACAACATGCAAAAAGTTCCCATAAAATAAAATATTCATCCTCTCTAATTTGAAATGAAAGAATACAATGTAGATCATACCCCAACACACATGTTATGCAAGGTAAATGCAAGCATGAAATGAAACCTGATTTGAGCAAGCTATTAGCATGATTTCAAACATGAAATATTATATCTATTATGTGACCATTTAAAATTTAAATATTTAGATCTACAAGCCACCATCAACAATGTAAACAATGAGATCTACAAGCTACCAGAATCAACCATATTAACAATATTAAAAAGAAGATCTTATGATTGCCACCTATAGCCATATTAACAAAATAAAACTAGATATGAAGGATTCCATCTACAACCATATAAATGATAAATAGAAAATATCCCATGTCTTCCACCTACACACATGTAAATGACAGCCAAATCAGATCCGTGAGCACATATATATATTAGAAACTACAGTAAATAAACACATAACATAATACTCATCTTAATGAATGCAACTAGCTTCAACAAGACAATGTTCCACCCAACCATAGACATTCCATTCTCATGCATATTTCAACCTGAAAGTCACCCTTGATGTGAGGCCATATATCCATAAGAAGAGGTACTCTCAAACCAAAGGTAGTGTGTGTTCTTCTCAACACTAGAACACTACCACACCAAAACAACCAATATTAATCATATAGAAACCTTTTTCAGTGAAACCTCATTACTTACTAGAAATAATGTTTTGGACGCAATGTAATAGCTCTCACAACCCAAAAATGATAATGAATATCCGAACCATAACTTATGGTTGTTCCCTTCTTAACACTATGACAATGCCACAACTACACCTTTCACCATATCAACATTCCCTTCCATCTACTCTACATGGTGATTTGTGACTCCCATCACTACAAAATACCTCGGGATATTACCACTCTCATCCCGACTTTATGATCTAGATTGGACATAGACAAGCAACGGAAGAGTACTCATGTTGTGTAAGCATAGATCAATCTTCAATCCCCATTACAGAGTATTCAAGCCTCATTACAAGGCCTTCGATATTCCTACAATAAAATGCACCTCCTACTCAAGAGAATGTATTTACCAAAAAATAGATCATTCCACTCCATTAGAGATCTTAGGGATAGAGAAGAAGAGAGAAATAGATCCAATTCAAATCCTTCAATAGCCATTCGAATTCCCAAGGGAGTGACTTGAATTCCAAGAGAGGTAACTCAAATTTACTGGGGTTACTCAATTCATGAGAGATACATTAGAATTAGAGATTCCCTTTCCTAGAATAGAAAGGGTGAAACATGACAAGAGTTACACTTTTTTTTCAATGAGTGCAAGCTAAAAATAGCCAGTAAGGGTGCACTAGGACATGGGGATCATCACAAGAGGCTTGGAATAGCCAAGCAAGGTGCACTATCCAAGATGGTCCCACCAAACATCAAAGAGGGTGTAATAGTACCTACATAAACCAAAATAATAAAAAATAGGGTCCAACAAATAATATTAGGGAAAGCAACAACTCCTAGTCCCAAGCCCCCTCACATGTGGAATCCATGGCCCCCCATTCTCGTTAGATTTCCATGTTGAGCTAGTTATTTAATTAAACAATAATAATATCGAACTCCTTAGTCTCGAAACCTAGTGCCACAATAATAAGAAAAATAATAACATATGTTCGTGGCTTAACAATTGGGGTATTACATCCATCTCCCGCTTAAAAAATTGCATCACCCTCAATGCATACTTATTGCATACATTACGCAACACAAAATTTAAAAACATATGAGGGTATGCCTCCCTCATAGCATATTCCAACTCCCAAGTAGCATATTCAGGACTATAGTTTGTCCATTGGACCTTTACCTACATGAGCTCTTGAATCGGGAGGAACATGAAATTTCTGCCCAAATACGGTAACTGGTTGTACTAGAAAATCCCCTTCCAGTTCCACCTAAATCACATTCTAATCAATCACGTGATTAGTATCAGGTATATAATTTTGTAGCAAGGATACATGAAATACATTATGCACTTTTATGCAACAAGGAAATGCAATCTCATATGCAACGATTCCTATATTGACTAAGATCTCAAAGGGTCCATAGTATCGAGAAACTAGATTGGAACAGTTCCCCATGCTCAAGGATCTCTTCTTGGGTCTGAATTGAAAAATACATGATCTCCAAATTTAAACTATGTCAATTCTATTATGATCTGCATAACTTTTATGTCTATCTTGAGCTGCTTTTAGATTTTGTTTGATCCTAATCATCTAATTTTTCATGTCCTTCAATAGTTCAAGTCCAATATGATTCTATCTGTTGGATTATCCCAACTAATAGGAGTATTTCACTTGCTTCCATACAATGCCTCAAAAGGACTCATCTTTATAGAGGCATGATATCCATTTTTATCACGAGGGGTTCACTCTGTGAACTTGTTACATAACACAATCATTCGCAAGATATTAAAGAATATCCCTAATTTCTCTAGATATTGGAAAATATCTCCTAAAATTATATTTTTGAACCCCCATCCCAATATACCTTTCCAATTAATAAAACCCCTAGTTTCACCAGATATTGTAGGTATCCATTTTTAGCAACCCATGTTTAATACCCCCTTTATATAATATTATCAAGTTGTAACAAACAGGATTCCTAACTGTTATAAAAACAGAATCGCAGAGCAATAACAATAAACAAGATGCAAATATAAATCACATAAACACAATACAAGAGAGACACCAATATAACGTGGTTCACCCAAAGGCTGGGCTACATCCACGGAAAAATTTCCAGTCCTTTTATTATTATACCATCCAACAAATGAATGGATACAACCTGTAGCACATCTGCTACAACTTCATCTTCACTCTCTCTTAGTCTCTCTTACACAATCACATGGATATTTACAATGCTACAATAAATTACAAAGTCATATTACAATGTTTTCCTTTTAAATGGAATTACCATGGTAAAATACTATGGGATACTCAATACCATGGGCCCGTAAACTACTGGCCAACAAAACAACCCATAAAATTTATTTCGGAGGCATTGCCCCTGAACCCCCTAGTTGGGGGGGAAGTCCCCCCAGACCCCTGTGGGGGGGCGATGCCCACCACACCCCTCGCTAGGATGAGTGTACATTCCACCTGCATATCATATAAAACCAGGGTACAAACACAACTGAAACAAGAACATCTATGAATTTAGGAGATCAAGCTCCACAACCAACAATATACCACTCGGATACTAATCAAAACAACTCCATCGTTGCTTCACTTGATGGAATATAGTCTGAACCTTGGATCTAGGAAATTTATCATCTTCACCTTCATGCTAGAAGGCTAACTGAAACCGAGCAGGAACTCATTTTCTCTCTGGTTACTAGAATTAAAATAGTCCTAATTGGAGTCATTTTAACAATAGGAGAAAATATTTCATCAAAATTTATACCTTTCTTCTATGGAAACCCCTTTACAACAATCCTAGCCTTGTACAACTTCTTTTCTCCATCTTCTTCCTACAACCTGTAAACCAATTGGTTCTACAATGCTCTTTTACCTGCAATAAATTTAACCAAATCCCATGTCTGCTCTCTTACCAATGAGTCCATCTCCTCATTCATTCCTTGCTCGCACTTCTTTCTAGTTTCCACCTGCATTGCTTCTTCATAACGAGTCTGGTTCACTAGAATCAATCATCAATAAATAATAAATTGAAGGAGACTATCGTTCAGGAGGTCTACTTAACCTAGTAGATCTTCTAACACTTGCAGGAGTTTGACGTACTTCCTGTTGTTTTTGATTTTCTAGCACCTTTGGAACTTCATTTTCTTTTATTTCATCAAGAACTATGTACTCTGTTTTTTCCTTTTCCTGTTTCTTTCCCTGCAACTGATCTTTATACATGAACTTTTCATTGAATACCACATCTTTACTCCAATTTTTTTTTTTACTTTCATAATCCCATAAGCAATAACCAAAATCATCAACCCCATATCCAATAAAGATACATTTCTTGGATTTAACCTTAAGCTTTGTTCTATTTTTTTTTATCAATATGGACAAATGATTCACAACCAAAAGTTCTCAGAAATGAGTAGTTTACCTTCTTACCTATCCATACCTCCTCTAGAATCCAACCATCAAAAACTTGAAGGCCCTTTGTTTATTAAGTAAACAATAGTATCTACAACATCTTCCCAAAACTGTAAGGGAAACCCTACATGCAATCTCATACACCTTGCACTCTACATGATTGTCCAATTCATTCTTTCTGACACACCATTTTCTTGTGGTATTCATGGGGCTATATTCTCTTTATGAATCCCATGGTATGAACAATAACTATCAAACTCCTTTCGACAATACTCACCTCCATTATCTGATCTGAGACACTTCAACATTTTTTCTCTCTCATTCTCAACCAACCCTTTCCATTTCTTAAAAATATCAAACACATCAGATTTATGTCTAAAGCAATAAACCCAAGTTTTTATAGTTGCATCATCAATAAATGTAACATAATAATGAGATTCACCAAGAGATTGTACCTGAGCTGATAACCATACATATGTATGCACAAGATCTAACTTTTCACTCTTCTTCTGTTTCCCAACCCTGAGAAATATGACTCTCTTTTGTTTTCCATAAATACAGTTCTCACATAATTCTATACATACCTGCTTCAGATCCAACAACAACTTTCTTGAGTGGTGAATCTGCATTGCCTTCTCACTCATGTGGCCAAGTCTATGATGCCACAATGTTGTATTGGTTCTTGTGTAAGATAAAGAGATAGAACAGTCAGTATTGTGATGACATAAATACAATGGACCTATCATGTATCCTTTTCCTATCACCATCGATCCTTTAGTGATATTCCACCACATTTCTCCAAACGTAGATAAAAAACCTCCATCTCTCATCTGCCCTATTGAGATCGGATTTATTTTCATAGTAGGAATATGCCTTACATCTTTCAACAACCATTTAGTTCCATTATTTAATTTTATCCGTACCTTACCCATTCCAACAATTTTACATGGCTCATCATCACCCAATAAAACATGTCCAAAATCAACTGGAACATAATCATGAAAAAATATCCTATAGTGTGTAGCATGACATGAAGCCCCTGAATCTACTACCCAGTAAACACTAGTATTATCTAATGCAAGAATCAAGGTATCTTGTAACACATCACCTTCTACATTTGATTCCTGAGTAGTCTCATGTTGTCCATCTCCTTTCTTCTTTAGATATTTGCAGTATTTCTTCTAATGTCCTGTCTTTCCATAGTTCCAGCACTATATCTTTCCTAGTATGGACTTGGATCTTCCCTTATTGGACTTGTTGTAATTACCTGGGCTCTTTTCTCTCTCCCCTTTTCTTCCCCTGCTCTCCATGATCAATGCATTACCTGATGTCTCACTGTTGAAGCCTCGGTTGTGCAGGTTAGATGCAAAGGTGTTGGAATGGTTCCAAGGCTCCCAACAGAGGAAGAAAACCCAAGTTGAAAGGATTCGAAAGACCCTACGCAAGGGCAGTTCTATCCCCACCTGTTTGGTATGGTAATCCCTCACGGATATTCAGCCTCCACTGCCACTCTAAGAGTTGGTGATTTGACTAATTAGGTCAGTTTTCCAGTCAAGGAAAACAAGGGTGTGAAAATGGTAAAACTAAGCTAACCTAACCTATTTCAGAAGAGGAAACTAATTTAATTTAGTCCTATTCTAAAAAAGAAAGCTCGATATTGTGCAGATTAACCCTGAGGTGTGATGAATAAGTAGATTACAACCTTTCACGGAAATGCTTTTAGTTGTTTCACTTATTAACTTAAATCACTATCTATTAATGAAAATTCAGAGACAATAATTCAAGTGGTTAAGCCTATTCAAGATAAATCTGTAACCATTTTGCTAATTGAAAAATTAACAATGATTATTGTGCTGTGAATCACTTGCAGAAATCGATAAAGAAAGTATTTAAACTGAATAAACTCAATAAAACACTTTCCAGCATAAATCAATCATATAGGGAAACCAATACAATATATCCATACATTTAAACATATGCAAAAGATATCATGCACTGTAGATGCCAATCTGAAGTATAAAATCAAAAATTCTCAAAGAAACTTGAGGAATATTAGAAGATAGATCGAAAGATAACTTTACTGTATTAAAAGAGGTCTTGGACAGAAATTACAAAAATCTCTGCTAAACAGAGTATCTCCAGTCTTGTCTCCTACTCACTTCCAACTCCAAAATTAACAACCCTTAACTATGAGAGGTCCTCCTCTTTAAATAGGAAATTACAGTAGAATAAAAAGATAGAGATTTCCCAACATAGGGATTACAAAATCGGATCAAATTATCGATCCAGGAAATCTTGCCATTTCTCATTTTTCATGATTCCCGTCACCTTTCAGAATGATTTTCTAAATATTTGTCCTTTAATCAAAGAGATCTTCACGACACAACAAAAATTCAATCCCAAATTGCTGACTATTGGTAACAATTGGTTTGGATTGTGGAGAATCTGCCGTGGGAACTTCTAGATTAGGAACTATATTCTCAAAAACGAAAAAATCCATTAGAGGATCTAATTCAAAATAAGTTGGTGGGACATCAGGTTCTTGGTTTATTATAAAATCTCATATAACATCATCGTCACGGTCATCCAGTTCCTCAGGAACTTTCTTCTCTTTCTCCTCAGGGAATTGCATGCAGACAGATAGAGCCTCATAATATTCTTCACCACTATCGTTACTTAAATCGACAATACTTGCATCAAAAGGTGGTGACATAGGTTCTTGATATAGTAAGGGATAGAGTTCTTCATCTTTAAAACAAACATTGGGGGATTCATTACCTATCTGCATATTGCTTATATTAGATACGTTCAGAAGGAAGCTTACAAGACTGTCACACATAAATTTTCCCTTTAAAGAATACAAGGGACGAGCTAAAGGTTTCATGTTTGTTGCCAATTTAAGGCCAACCAATAAGATGACATTAATTGGGTAGGATGAGTGGTAATGATTCAAATTATACGACCTATTCATTGCAATTATCCAAACTGTAATGAAACAAACGAAAAAAAATGCATCAGTTGGATCTAAACCCGTGTGAAAGTACACAATCAACTGAAACTCGCACGACTTAAACTGCTTTCAAAAGCTCATTATTACAAGTATTTCCACATTAGTAATCATGACTTCATATTTTTGACCAAAATGAAAATTATGGTTAGAAAGCTGACTGCGAAAATGACTCAAACAGGAGCTTCAGTACACAGACTAGCAACCCTTTTGCACGTATCAAATCGGATCCGAATGACCTGATTTAACAGAATAATCAGCACATCCTTTCAGAACGAAACAGGTGTAACAATATGGAATCTTAAAGGGTTGAAACAAATGGTAAAAGGATGTCAAATACAAAACCAGAACTAACGAACACAGGGTGCAGTAATGGCAACAATCGAACCTAGAGTAACTGAAGAACTGATAAAAACGATGCCTTAACAGGAATCCGAAAAAAAATCCAAGCAATGGGGCAATTCCGAACGGTAAAAATGACAAAATAAAAATAGAAAAACCCTACTTATTATATTTACCAGGTTAAAAGGTGACCATAGGATCAAGATGAATGGATGGTTGAGATGAACCGGAGTGGGATGTGGGATCAGATTCATGCTTATTTTGAAAGTTTATTTAAGAATCCCGAAAGCCGAAATATGAAAGTGTTGGGTTGCGGGTTTCGGGACTGCAGTAAATCAAAACACAAAAGAACGCCCAAAATCCGAAACCCGAAAGTGTTAGGTTGCGGGTCTCGGAAATGGAAAAACTCACAATCGAAAAATGTTTCCCGAAAATCGCAACCCGAAAGTGTCAGGTTGCAAGTTTCGAGAACAAGCAACAAAATCAAACTTAGAAAGAATTCCTAAAAGCCGAAAGCCGCAATTGTGGGTTTCGGTTTTCAGTTTTTGGGATAAAATTTCCTGATATTATTAACAAAGAAAATCTGCAACCCGCAACTGTCGGGTTGTGGGTTTCGGGATGACGAAAACCGTAAGTTGCAAAAAGAAACCCCACATTAGAGGAAATTTGAGATCTAAAATGGGCCTTATAAGAAAACGAGCCATCATATAAGAAAACGAGCCAACCATAATTGATTTATAAGTTGGAATTCAAGAACCAATAGAATTTCAATAAAATGAGTCAACCATAATAGTTGACTTGAGATATTTGTCATAAAAAACTACTTTTTTTGTTCGTATTTTCAACATATCTCCCTATTCATTTACTCAAATTTCAAGCGGGAGCACTCGTTGGATGCAAAATTTATTTCCGCATCCAACGAGTGCTTCTACTTGAAATTTGAGTAAAAACAAAGGGAGATATGTTGAAAATACGAACAAAAAAAGTAGTTATTTTTCTTTCTTTCTCCAAAATTAGTAAATATTATTTTATTATTTTAACTACTATTTTCTTATTTTCTTTAGGTGGCCCATTTTAGCACTCAAATTTTCTCTAATGCAACCTGCAACCGTTGGGTTGCGGGTTTCGGGTTTCCTAAACTGCACGACAAACAAACAAATCCCGCAACCTGCAACTGTTAGGTTGCGGGTTTCGCGTTCCCCGAATGTCGGGTTTCGGGTTGCTAGAATAAGATGATAAAATGCTCAAAAATTGAAGCTTTCTGCAAACCCAAAACACTTAGGAATTTTTCGATCAAAAAGAAAACACACAGAACAAAAGTATGGGTAAGGGTTGTTAGGGATAAAAACCAAAAATTTCATATTTACAAGAAAACTCACCCAATTACCTTTATGTTTATTAGGAATGGGGCCCCCGTGCTTCAGCTAAGCATGGGATCTGTTGTGGCCACAACACTCACTTGTGCTTTTCCTTTGAATTTCCTCTCTAAGAATAACAACAACAACATCATCAAATTTCAAAGTGTTTGAACCAGAGACAGAGTTACTTACAGCCATGACCAATTCATTCCATCTTTCTAGCAATGAGCAGAAGATTAGAATATCCCTAACCTCATCATCAAAGTTCACTTTTATAGAAAGTAGATGGTTTATAATCGTATTAAATTCATTTAAATGATCAACAACAGATCCACCTTCTGACATCTTCATATTAAATAAACAGTTCATTAGAAATACCTTGTTGGATGCCAAGGGTTTTTGATACAACTTACCCAATGCACTCATCAGACCTTCCATTTTATTTTCTTTTGAAATATTGAAAGCCACCGATGAAGCCAGGGACAGTCATTGTTCCCAATGCCTTTTTGTCAAGAACCTCCCATTCTTCGTCCTTCATAGTTGCTAGTTGTTTTGATTTTCCACCCAACGGTAGGAATATATCCTTCTGATACAGATAGTCATCCATTTGCATCTTCCATGACTGTTAGTTTTGGCCATTAAATTTCTCGACTTTAAACTTTCCTTCTTCCACCATTACTCCCACTCGAACTAAGAACCCTTCTTTCCTACGAGTTTATATGCCAAAGAGACCTTTGGCTCTGATACCAATTGTTAGAAAAATAGGATCGTAGAGTAATAACAATATATAATATGCAAATATAAATCACATAAACATAATACAAGAGAGACACCGATATAATGTGGTTCACCCAATATGGGCTACTTCCACGGAGAAATTTCCATTCCTTTTATTATTATACCATCCAACAAATGAAGGGATACAACCTACAACACATCCACTGCAAATTCCTCTTCACTCTCTCTCAGCCTCTCTTACGCAATCACATATATCTTTACAATGCTACAATAGATTACATATCCATATTACAATGTTTTCCTTTTAAAAAGAATTACCATTGGAAAATACTATGGCCTACTCAATACCATGGGCCCATAAACTGTTGGCCAACAAAATAACCCATATAATTTCTTTTGGGGGCTTCACCCCCAAACCCCATGAGAGGCCTACTGGCCCTTGTACCCCCCAGTCGTGGGGGATGGTCCCTCGTGAACCCCTATGTGGGGCAGATTCCCCTCCACACCCGCCCGCTGGGATGAGTGTACTGTCCACCTGCATATCATATAAAACTGGGTTACAAACATGATTAAAACAACAACATCTCTAAATTTAGAAGATCGGGCTCCACAACCAACACTAATGCATATTTGTATAAGTAAACAGGATGATAAATAAAATAATATTATAATTTTAATAATGATCCCATTGGTTTTGCAGGGGCGACTGATCAGTTTGTAGCATTGGATAGTGGAAGAACCAGAAAATGGTAATGGGGAAGGAAAAATGCGTAAAAGGAAACCCATTCAAGAGATCAATGTAACAAAGAATGTAAAGACTAATAGTCCAATAGTTAGTGCAATGTTTAGAAAAGATGAGAATTGAAGACGTTTCACACCACAACTGACCAATCTACCAATTTTATATCATGTAAACACAAGTATATCCATAGAGATCTCATTTTTTCTATAAGCTTAATAAATTAAACTCCATAAAAATGCAAAATTGAAACCCTTTTTCGGATGGACTTCCATACCTTCCTATCAAAACAAATCATTGATGTTTGAACGCAAATGAACATAGAAAAATTCCTCTTACTTTCCAATAACACCATATGTGTTGGTTGTGGAGCCTGATCTTTTAGTCTCATAGATGATGATTCAACTGTGTGTGTACCCCAGTTTGGTTATGATCCCGACACGATCTATAGGGGGTTTGGGGGAGTGTAGATGCAATGAATTGCCTCAACTTCCTCTCCATTTATTCTTGCAATCAAGGGAATTAACAACATTTAGTTACATTTTCTCGAGTTATATTTAGTTTTTTTTTAATCTTTACAGGAGAGGGAAAAATATCCATTGCTAAGTTTCAAGCATGTAATAGTTATAAATATACACATATGGTGAAACTTATATGACACCATTTCATGGTAACAATAACACATAGGGTATGTAAATAGGAATTTAGATTTTCCCCCTGTTCGTGTTAGTTCCAATATGATATTAAGACGCATGCCTTGCATATAAGAATGGAAATTACAACTATGAATGTGTCAAATATAACTCAATATAAAAACTATTGCTAATGGGTAATGTGAAAATGTTAAGGAAGAATACAAAAGGTTGAAGGAAATAATTAGTCAAGAAAGATTAATCTAACTTTTCTTGGTTACAGTGAGCCAAGAAAGATTGATCTCACTTTTCTTGGTTGTCGCGGAGAAAGGTTTGATTCAATCAAAATACCGACCTAAACCCCAACATAAAAAATTAAGAGTTAGATCTTTTACTAGAATGCATACAAAAACACAATACAATTGTTCAACTTCAGAACTCTCGATTAGCTACATCTCTTAAGTTTGGATTTGACGACGAACCAAATGCATACTCAAGCATACTAAATAGTGTCATGTGCTACAATGTGACTTCTATCTAGAAAATAAAAACACTTTGGAAATTGACCTCATATAGAACAACAAAAGGTATAATGTTACAAGACTGCCTCACTTTTAACACTAGAAAACTCAACCTCTATGGAGAAAGTTGTAAATATTGCATGCATATTCATAACATGTGGAAACACTAACCTTTTGGACATCACATCAATAAAATTCTATAGAAAAGAAGAAAATACTATCATCATTGTTATCTCAATGCCAAAAAATTATAATATCGTAGTGCCTTATTATCCAAGAATCATACATTGTATCTAAATAAATTCACTAAGAAACAAAAAGAGTAACCCCACAAAAATAAAACACAAAGCGGAGTTAATAGTAATAGTTGCAATATTATCAAATTTTCAAAAATGCAAATACAATTGCAAAAATTTCTTTGAGATCTTTACAAAAGTATTCAAATCTTTGCTAGAAGAAGAAAGGATGAAAAAAATTAACTCACACATAAATCCATAAAGTTTAAACAAATTATAAACATTCACATATATTTTTATAAATCAAAATGGAATCAAAATCATTGTTAAGTCTAGATTATTAGTTTATATTATAGCTATAATGCTATATATGTGAAATTCCAGAGGGATAGATCACCGACGTTGAACAAACCTCACAATTTCACAATGTTATTACTGGGAAGAATTAAACAAAAACATGGATCAATTCACTCATAAAACTAAAACACGGATGAAAAACTATTGTTGATACATTAACTAGCTATAAGCTGGAAACCAAAAAGTATTACAATAGAATGAATTCGATACACCCATGCGGATTCGAATTCACCTGAAGTCTACGCTTAGCTTGCATTGGAACTATCTCTCGATAAGGTTCAGCGGCCATCAATGATGAATAATCAGTTAAATGAGGTAGAACTGAGTATAGTTGAATCATGTGGGAGCCAAAATAGGGGAGGATACTCCAAGGAGGGCTCTCTTATACTAAGTAGTAGTCAAACTAGGAGCTATAGTCAGTTAACTGAGTGATCAAGTAGACAACGCACCCCAAATCATGGAATTGACTGTGTAGTCTCCTAAATATGTGCATGAGAGATCATTGGAACTCCATAGATGTAAACAAGGAGCTATCAGAGGATAATAGGGATAATGATGGACAAAAAAAATCTCGCGGGGGGGGGGGGGGGAGTAAGGACTAGGTGCTAGGAGACTCAATTGCTAATGTATGGATGTGTGGAGTGTTGCATGGAATGCATGCATGCATCCAAAATGCATGCAAGACCAAGATAATATGGTGAGAATATTCTAACACCCCCCCTTAAGTCGAACTATGAGGAAAAATGTAAGTAAGTAAATGGAAATTAGGGCCCTGGTTACTAAGACCAAAGGTCACCTCGTACAACAATATAGAAAAAATGAGGAAAGCGGGGAAAACCCAGTGGAAACAAAACCCCCCTCCTCAAGATAGATTGTAAAAAATACTAATCAACCAAGGTATCACTCACCCCAAGAAGGGATCAGAGATGAGTGAACTTTTTCACTAAAAAAGTATTGGTGAAAATATCTCCAATCTACTCTTCTAAAGGACAATAGAGTAGTGTGATGGTACGATCATGCAATAATCCTCAGATGTAATGAATGTGTATCTCAATGTGTTTGGTTCTTTTTCTCAAAACCAAATCTGTAGAAATCATGATAGCACTCTGATTGTCACAGTAGATGACTGATGGAGTACTATAGTGAATCCCAAACTCTAACAAGATGCCCTGTAACCAGACGCAGTCTGTGGCTGCATTCACTACACCTCTGTACTAGGCCTCATCTATTGAAAGAGAAAGAGAAGTCTACTTTTTTTTTTACCAACAGATAGGACCAGATCCAATCATGAAGAAAAAACCTTATGTAGACTTCCGATTTGAGCTGTCTCCATCCCAACCTGAATCTGTATACCCAAATAGGTTCAATGGAGACCCAACTGCATAGAGAATACCGTAGGTCTTCATCCCTTTCACATAATGCAAGATCCTTTTGGATTCCTTCCAATGAATCTCATGAGGCTCTTGCATGTATATGGAGACAACACTCACTGGATAGGATAGATCAGGGCGAGTATGTGTAAGAAACAAAAGACTCCCGATCAGTTTCCATTGGAAAGTACGATCTACCAAAGGTGAAGAAGAACCATCCTCAAGATTGATACCTAAAAGAAAAGGAAATGTTGTTGGTTTTCATGCTTTCATGTGAAACCTGTCAAGTAGATCTGATTCATACTTGGACTATGGAATCTTGATTCATGAATCACTCTAAGAGACTTCAAGACCAAGAAACGACTTTAACAGTCCCAAATATGACATAGAGAAGGAATTGTGTAAGATTGTTTTGAAATATCTAAGACATGAAGAGAGACTCCATGTAATTAGTAAATCATGAACATAGAGGACAATAAGGAGAAGATATACCATCATGTCTCAAGTAGACATTCAAATCATACTTGCATCTCTGAAAATCTTGTGACAGTAGAAAGGAGTCCATCTTAGCATACCATGCTCGGGGAGCTTGCTTAAGACCATACAAGGACTTCATCAATATGCACAATAATGAAGGATCATCAATATATCCTTCAGGTTGCTTCATGTAGATATCTTCCTCTAGATATCCATGAAGAAAAACACTCTTCACATCCATGTGATGCACCTCCCAGTGCTTGGATGCAACAAGTGTCAAAACAATATGGATGGAGTCCATCTTTGCAACAAGAGCGAAGGTCTCTCTATAGTCAATTCCTTGGACTTGTGAGAAAGATTTAGCAACCAAGCGAGCCTTGTAATTTCTTGTGACTCCATCTGAGCCCATCTTGGTTCTATATACCCACTTACATTGAAAAATATTCCTTCTAGGAGGAAGAGAAACAAGCTCCCAAGTCTCATTCCTTTGAAGAGATTGGCACTCTTCATCCATAGTTGATATCCATCTTGGATATTGGGAGGCCTCAAAGAAATTTTTTGGGTCTGATCCAATCGTAAGAAAGCATATGTCAGAGAGAAAGGGATCTGTATTAGATAGTGCAAACCTTGCATTTTGAAACTCGGATCTAGTTCTTCTTGGATCTTGTGAATCTTCAACAAGATCACTAGCATATTCAATGGTATTGGAATCCCATATTGGAAGAGGAGGCATATCTTCAGGTACTAGATATTCAAGTTCTTGTGGATATGGATCTAGCATTCGCTCATCTTCACTTTCTGAGTCAAAATATGAACTATCATGAGAGGATGATTCTCTATATTGTTCAATATGTTGTGGTGGAGTAGTTGGCAAGTTGTATGCTTTGACATGGTGGGCATTATGCAATGGCCATGCTTCCAACTGGACACTTCTCTTAAGGAATTTCTGCATGGTAGACATATCTAATAGTTTGTAGGCCTTTTCATTTTGTGCATAACCAACCAATATGCACTATTTTCGTTTTGGCTCTAAGGCTCTCTTCTTCTCGGAAGGAATCCTTTCCCAACCTTTGGATCCAAAGACTCTCATATGAGACACATCTAGCTTGTATCCCATCCATTCTTTGAAAGGAGTTTTTCCTTGTAGGGATTTATGTGGAACTATCTTATGGAGGTATGCAAAATAGTTGACAGCTTCTACCCAAATTCTAGGAGCCAATGCTTTAGACTCAAGCATGCAAGTAGCCATCTCTTTCAAAGTTCTATTCTTTCTCTCTACTACACCATTCTGTTGTGGTGTGTAAGGAACAATGTGTTTCATTTCAATACCTTCATTGAATATTGAATAATCATATATGAATGTTAATATGTATCTTGCATTATTCAAAGATAGGTGAGGAATAGGTACTAATATGTCACTGTGAATCAACTCGAGAGGATATGAAGCCTCATTGTCTTTCCTTTTTCAAACTTGTGCTTTGGTTGCTTACCAATCAAGAAACCTTGACAGGTGCATTTATAAAATATGATGTTTGGAATCCCTTCAACCAATTTCATGATTGTGCAATTCTTGCAAATATTTTTATTTGACGTGCCCAAACCTCTCATGCCAAAGTTTGCTCACTTCATTTTCATGAGTAAGAAGTGCACTTTGTTTTGATTAAGAAGTGCACTTTGTTTTGAGTAAGACAAGAAATGAGAGAAATCATAGAGTTTGGAATGGTGATCTCCAATGCCTTGTGCAATGATCTTCCCAGAAGAGATATCTTGGATTTCAACCACATTAGGATTAAAATTTACTTTCTTTGGAACTCCTGTATGGGCAATTTGATAAATTTTAAGGAGGTTAGGTGCCAGTGTAGGAACATAGAGCACATCATTGAAGTATCCATGATCCATATTGATCCTTCCAATTTCTTCTAAGGAAACTTCAGAATCATCTCCCATTAGTATAGAAGGCCCAACAATAGTTTCAAATTCAGAAAATAGATCCTTGAATGCAGACATGTGTCTAGAGGCTCCAAAATATATGATGAAGGAGGATGCATTCAAAGTGTAGCCATAAGTGCATGACACCTCTCTTTGTCCTATGATTTAGGATCATATTTTTTTCTTCTAGCATTTGAAGGTACCAAAATATTGTTTTTTTCTAGAAGTTGGGCCATGAGAACAATGTTCTTCTTCATGCAAGCACTTTTTGGATGAAAACCTTTGTTGTGGTATGGACATTTGGTCCTCTCTTTTTGGTTTTTCTTACCTCTCTTTGGATTCAAGGTTCCCTTTGACTGTTTTCTAGTCTCCTTGGACTTATTCTCATAATGTTTATTTTCCTTACCCTTTTGCTTTCCTTTCCCATTAACATTCTTTCCTTCTCGTGCATCAAGACCTTGATCCCTTTTTTGTTTTATTACTCCCATTTCCACCAATTTGTCCCGCTTATTTGTGTGAGAGAGGATGAATGCGTCTAGAGTGGGCAGTTTCCAATTTGGGATGGAAATCTTTGTTGTGTGGAAGGTGGATACAAACATAGAATATTGTGATCCCAATTTTGAAAGAATAGCAAGAATCAACTGCTTGTCTTCCTTCTCAATTCCACATAGTTTTAGTTGCACAACCAAGTTCTTGAATCTTGTGAAGAAATATGTAATGGGTTCGAAACTGCTGGGGCTCAATGAGATAAAATCATTTTCCAACTGATGTCCTCTCATATCATCATGTTTCCCAAATAAGGATTTGAGATTTTTCCAAAACTCAGGATTTTTCAGACCAGAGAGATGAAATATTAGACCTTTGGAAATGTTGAGGCATAGAAATCCATATGGTTCATCAAGCTTGTTTAGATACTTGACCTTCTCTGTAGCACCATTTGGTTCGACCTCAATTCCCTATAACACTCTGTAAATACCTCTGTTGCGCATGAATATCTCCATTTGATCCTACCATTCAAAGAAATTGAAAGGATTAATCTTTGGAATCGAAGTTAGATCCATAGTAGCTGACTGAATGTGCTTCTGATGATGGAATAACCTGACAAAACAATGGAAAAATAGATGGAGCATTGTTTTTGAATCAACCGAACACTGATTTATGATAGTAGGAAATTTTATCCTGATCCTTCACACCTAGGTAGACCTCAAAGGATTTCTCCAATGAATTCAATGCAATGGCACTAGGATTTGTTGTGGAAATATAGAGGCTTCTGGTCCATTAATGAAAGTAGCTTCTCAATCTACTGTTGGAACTGTTGCAACTCAAAAGATATCACAAGCTCTGATACCATGTGAAATTCCACAGGGATAGATCACTGAGCTTGAACAAACCTCACAATTTCACAAAGTTATTATGGAGAAGAATTAGACAAAAAAATGGATCAATTCACTCATAAAACTGGAACATAGATGAAAAACTGTTGTTGATACATTAATCGGATGTAAGATGCTAATAAAAAAGTGTTACAATAGAATGATTTTGATACAACTAGGAGGATTCAAATTCACCTCAAGTCTAGGCTTAGTGTGCATTAGAACCATCTCCCGATAAGGTTCCGTGGCCACCGATGATGAATAATCGGCTAACTGAGGTAGAACTGAGCATAACTGAATCATGTGGGCACCAAAATAGGGGAGGAGACTCCAAGGAGGTGCATAACTAACTGTGATTGGTCAAGGAGGAAGGTCCTATACTCATTATTTGTCAAACTAGGAGCTACAGTCAGTTAGTTGAGCAATCAAGGGGACAAGACACCCCAAATCATGGAACCTATTGTTTAGTCTCCTAAATCTGTGCATGCGAGCTCATTGGAACTCCAGTGATGTAAACAAGGTGCTCTAAGTGGATAGAAGGGATAATGATGGCCAAAAACAAGCTCTAGGGGGGGCAAAGTAATGACTAGGTGCTAGGACACTCAACTGCAAATGCATGGATGCATGGAGTGTTGAATGGAATGCATGCATGCATGCAAAGCATACAGTACCAATATAATATGGTGATAATATTCCAACAATATATGACATAAATTGTACTCAAAAGATTCACCTTATCCATTTCCACTACTAAAAGTTTAAAGGGGGGAAAGAAGCAATAGATCCAAAAGACAACTCTTTGAACCACTACTTGCAATATCCCTCCAATGACTGAGTGAACATTATCATAATACCATAACCATAAGAAAACTATTGATGTTTCTAGTGGCACTCAACAAACTTGTTATTTATCTCTAGGATATTTGACAGCTTCTCTACATTTATCTGATTACAGCTTATACCATCACAAATCAAGGGCCATTAAGAGTCGAATATTAAAAAAAATGACACCACCATATAAAAATGCTAGGTATCCCCAAATTTTCTGCTTTAGTTAGTATTCAAAAGTTTGTACATAATTTCAAAATGAAGAGATTCCAAAGAAGAGAAGGTTTTAATATACCTTTTATCCATAACTCATTATATGATGAATTTATTACAATCTTCACATTCCATATTTCATGGCATATTTAATCAATTGCATTTTATCCATATATTTCTCACTATATTGTTATGTTTCCTATATGAATAGAAGCAATTATGTGTAGTAAGGTTCATCCCAAGATAAACAAATCAATTTTCTCATTAGAGTTATTAGGAAAAGTATAGAGTTAGTGAACAATGTAGAAGCATAAATGAACAAATAACAATACAAAAAATATTAGATAACATCCCCATATTGAACCAAGCAAAAATCGTTTAGATTTTCATAGAGATAATCAAGAAGGTATGTTTCCAGTTCTATAGCCACCACTGCATTGACCAACTGACCACTAGCAATCACACCATTAACGAGTTGTAACTGAAATTCTACCCCTACAGAATCCCTATCCACTGCATAAGCTGACAACCAAAATACTATCATAACCCTAAGAAAACTATTGATGTTGGCATTTGAAATAAAAAAACTTGCTATTTATGCTAGATATTTGACATCTTATTTACATTTATATGATTAGAACTTATACCATCATAAAACAACGGCCATCAAGAGTCAAATATTTAAGAAAAATGACACCACCATATATCAACACTAGAGATACTCACATTTTCTGCTTTAGTTTGTATTCAAAATTTTGTACATAAAGTACGATGAATATTCCAAAGGAGATAAGACTGATAAATCTTTTATCCATAATTTGTTATGTGAAGAATTTATTACAATCTTCACATTCCATATTCCATGTCATTTTTAATCAATTGCATTTGATCCATATTTTTCTCACTATATTGTTTTGTTTCCTGTATGTTGGAAACTAATCTTGGTTCATACAAAACAATCTATAATATTGGAAAACAACATAAATGTAGCAGAACATAAGAATTTGAGATCAATGATATATGCGTCAAGAGATAAAATAGAGAATATTTTCAAAACCTAAATGCAAATTCCAAAATAAATCCTTGCTAGCAAGAATGTCCTTAAAAGTACCTTCAAGTTCAACCCAATATTACTATAAAGAAAACATTGGTATGTATTTATAATTTATACTGTATCACCCCTTAGATGGATTTACAATGTACATAGAACAGAATCCTATTAATCCTAACTTAGCTTCTCTTGGATGTCTTGCCACATATCACTAGATATTTTGTGATATAAATTAGAGATTACATTCAAATCCTATCGGAATTACCAATGGAACTACTAATTGTAAATATGTGATGATATAACGCATAATTACCATATCCATTCTAAAAAAACACTGTACAATATAGATTCCTACCACATATAAGCAAAAGTGATCATATCATGTAAGTCTTTTATTTTGGAAAGATCTATTTTATTGAGAGTGAAATATATCCTAGCGGTTTTGATATAAAGCCACCCAAATAGAGATTGACAAGATGATTACATCCGCAAGGTATGCCACCATATCCAAAAATTAACAAAGGAATTCTTCCTCACCATTAATTTTTGAGTAAAACAGTGATCAACAATATTTGTAGCACTCATGTCTACATACATCCCACAACTCTACGAAAATGTCTTTCTTTTTTTCTCCTTTAGTAGATGTAGATGAAGATCTTCTATATCCTCCACAAGTCATGTGTTGAATAAGTAAAAAACCACAATGTCAATTCCTTAACATAATCATATTCAAAGGTTGGCAAGTCTGCAATAGACTTGAGTTTCAAGAACATATTCCTCACTTTAACACCAACAGTGCATTCCGCCGTTTGTTGGAGGTGAGAAACATATGTGCCATTGAAAATTAAGTGGAAAGGAGATGATTTACCCACAATTGCAAGGATATGTCAAAAAATTAGGACAAAATAAAGTCCAAAGAAAATTATCTTAATCAATTTGTAAGTGTCAAAAGAAAACACTTTAGGAAACTAATGCTTTTAGACTATATATGGCAGAAACTAAGGTATCCCCAATCACGTATTGTCATAAGACAACTCTGAATAAGCCTCAATAAAGACATTGATTTAACAATCCTTAATTATGTCTTCAATGATAATATTGTAGGCCTTAATAGTCACCTTTTAAACCAACGTGTCCCTAGATTTAGAGATTTCCTTTCAACTTGATTAAATAAAACAAAATATTTGATATTATGCACTAAACTAGTTTGCTTGACATCCATATCTTGTTTCACCATGATAAGATAGGATACGACAAGATAATTTTATTAATGTCCAACAAATGATGACAAAAAGGTCAATGGGTCTGCTAATTATTATACTATCAATAACTGGGAGGGAAAACAACTGCTATATAAAAAAGATAGAATTATTTAATCTAAGATACAAGATATTACAGTTGGAAAAAAAAGTTTAAGTGGAAAAACTAAAGTGATACAGTACTATAGAGGGGAAGAATCAAAATGCCTTGGGGTGATGCCTCATATGAGGGTACTAGGGGAAGGGAAGTAGCCTCAGTGCCCACTAGACCTATCTGCTAAAGAGAAGTAGGAAACACTACATTGTTGTAGGCCATACACCTTTATATATGTATCTCTCTCTTCCCATATACGGCCAAAATGAAGAAAATAGTGATAGAGGATTGTTCCAAAGTAATGTAAGAAAGATTACCAAGAGTGTGTTTCACCATCACAGGAAAGTGGCATGTTGCTATTGTATGGGAGTACACCCTACTGGAAAGGTGAGTTTGTCTTGGGATATGAGTCAGAAAATCTGCAAGGGTCTTGTTGAAGGGGGTCATGGACTCATGGGTTTGGACTTTACTGGAATGGTTCTATTGGTTTTTGGAAACTCGGACCCTTAGTGTCCATGTCTACTGGTATCATAGTACAAAAGGATGAAATCCTCCGAGTGGTGTCTAAGCCTAGGGGTATTCTAAAAGTGGTAGAACAGAGATCCAAAGTTCCTATCATAAACAAAGCCAAGCATTTCTGGTTTGTGTACCGGAAAAAGATGGAGAGAGAGCTCTAAGAATTCTTGAGGAGCCTTTATGTCATGTAATTGTTATTTAAATAATACTTTTATATATAGCTTCTAATTGCTCTTTTGCAACAAGCCTATTCCAGGTCAAATATTGGGTGAACATAAATCTTGTTTCAGTGGCTGGACAATTTTTTTCCAACATGTGTGTTATGGTTGTGAATAACAAATATTGCAACACATTCATTTAAGCTTAATGTAGCAGCACTAAATATTGACAATTTTTTGCTAATGTTTTAGAGTTTATGAAATACGTTAGAATGGGACATTGATTTGAAAGTTTAATAATAGATTGAAAGATGATTTATCAATGTTCCACTAGGTTTCTAGGATGTGGGGATACATGAGTGGGGAAACACATCTAAGGGACGTGTGGAAACACCATCCAAATTCTAGTGAACACTGTAGGGCACATTGCGGTCTCCAACAGAGGGTACTTCCCCCAAAATATTTCAAATTTAAAATTAAAACTAAAATATATGAAAAGTGAAACATAAATAATTGAAATGCTAAAAATAATGTGTCAATAGCATACATAGTTACATGTGACATAATAAATAATAAATGATACATGTAATGATTTCACATAACATAATAATCACAATTTATAAATCATCTAATATTATTGTATTTCTCATTACAGTAAGAAAATTCAGAATATATGGATGTAAGTCATAAAATTATTGATCTAAGAATAGGTCACATGACAAAGGAGCATGTCTCTGCATCTTGTTACTGCATGAAGGATTAAGGAACAACCATGGGAATGTCACTATCTTAATCAAAATCATTTGTATTTTCTAAAATACTCAATGCCACATGAACTAACCTGAATTTGCCTCATCAAGCTTCTCATCCCCATCCACTTATCCATTAGGTTTACATTCATCATTTTTTTTCTTTTTTTGCCTTTTTGTTTCTCAAAACAGTGGTCTTTGGTCAAAAGGGAGCTTGATATTGTGTTTTGATGGGTATGTTTCCTAGTGATCCCATTGAATCCTGCAAAAAAGGGGATGTGGACAAATGTACCCTCTTGGAGTACCCACGCCCTGGGAGCACAGGGAACATGTTCCCCGTGCTCCGGAACTCGTCCCCATGTAACCCTACAATTTATTAACACTAGTTTAATCTGTCTTAATTTTGTTGTAAGTCACAAGATTAGAGGGGTTTTAATTTGATATGCAATCAAACCATCTTTTGGATGTGATTGGGTTTATATCCTAGTTGATGTGCTCAACCTGGTCTTTACGATGACTAAATTTTACCATATCTACTATTTTTTACTACAGTACAATAAAATATGGTTATGTAGGCCACTTTGAGTACCAAGATATAAGATGAGATTTCATTTTCATATTTATCTTTCTTTTAGATCTATAAAATAGTTCACAAATGCAGGTACAGGATTATAAGGGTTCACTAATTTCAAGTGATTTTTTTTCTTCAGGAGAATCATTTCTAGTGGTCCAGAAAGTGCTTTTACATCCAACTATGGAAAATATTGTAAAGGAAATTTCATCCATGCCATAGGATTCTTGGACATACCGTGATATTATGGTTAGTGATGGAACTTCGATAATGCATAGATCAAATTTGAAAGGTGAAGCTGTAAGTAACTTGTGATTTGCTAACCTTTGTTTTGTGCTTATAGGGAATTGAGTCAAGAATACTGAAGGCAGTCCAACCCAAAATTTGTTTGGATACCACTCCAATGTCGGAAAGGCTATGTGAGAACCCCAATATGAACAATGTACAAATTATGTTTTTTTGCATGAATATTTTTTATTCTATCCATTGGACCCTACCATTGGAAATTCATCAATAAAATTATTATCTTGTCATATTTGGAGTAATATTACATAGAACAGTTCCAGAACATATAGCAACATGTTTTTTATGTTATCTTTCTCATAGACACTATAATATATAGTTGATAATTTCTGTTGGTTTCCATTCTGTGATTTGAAGCTTAAATTGGGAGTTCCTATGACACAATATTAGAGAATGCAAAAAAGACTTTTACCAAAACTCAAAATATTGTCTCACAATATTTCTGAGGGAAATAAAGTTTCTATTGAAAATGCAACTAAGAATGCAAAATATCTATCAGGAAGCACTCCAAAAACTTCTATCTTTGAAGATTCTAGTGTTTATTATATTGATTAAAGTTATGCTCCTACTTTAACTGGTGTTTCAAGCAATATACCTGTTGTAAATTCCAAAATTCATAGGAATATACCATCAGGGGAAGATTTATCCAGGTTTGGAGTGCAAACAAATTCATTAAATCTATAGATCAGACTTAACCAACCTATACTTTTGCATGGTCGAGGAAACCAAGAACCAATTTATCCTTCGACAATCAGTTCAATGAGATTTGCATCATGTTCTTTACAGGACTGGAGAAACACTTTAGTGGATCCTATTATTACAGGTGGATCAATGCTTGGGAAAAGGGATAATATATCTATATTGAACAAGCTAGAGATGAAAAATCAAAAGCAAGAGCTATCTTGCATGGAAAAATTTCAACATCATAGTATAGTTCCAAAACTATATACAACACTAACCAAGGATCCATAGAGACAGGACAATTTGATGCCACAAGACTATTATAATGAAAATGTGCACTTGTATGACATGGAAATTTAAATATATCGTCAACGCTTGATAGGAAATGATATCAATAAGTCACAAGTAGGGAAGTGTCCCTGCATGAGTAAAATATTTCACCTCATTTGGATTAGAGAAGCAAAAGATAGTTTAAGGTAAAGAAGAAGTAGACTTTCATAGGGGAAAGATTGCTATTGAGCAGGAGAGTGAAGAAGATGAAATAAATAAGGAGAAAAAACATTTGATGGAAATGGATAATGAGCAGTCATACCAAAAACAAATATATCAGTGCTTTTCACAGCAACATGGAAAACAATCTTTTCAATGGCACAATGTTGGTCAACTTGGTCAAAAATATTTTAAAAAAGGGATGACCTTTTGTAAAACACAAAATTGGTACAAAGTCCCAGGGAAATTCAAAAATAATATGTCAGGGGTGATTTGCAATCTCCAACATTGTCAAAATTAGTGGAATTATCACAACCTATCAGCTTCCCTCTAATTCCCAAATTGTGTTTCGAGCCATACTTACTATTCCTTATTGCCAAAAGGAGAAGGTCCCTATAGCAATAGTCAACATATTGGAAAAAGAGAATTTGTATTAAATAAGTGTGTACAATGATCACAATGAAAACTTCATAAGATGTCACATTTATATTAAGAAAGTTTCCGAATATTACTATAAATATTCCAAATCAGAATAGATATGCAACTTCCATTTTAGAAGAAACATAATAAGCAAGGAAGAGATAACATAAAAGTTTTCTGGAACAACAACTTTGCAGACCTGATCACAAAAATGTTGAGATTTTTTTAGCAACAGAGCATAAATGTTAAATAAATCCCATCATAGGGATAATCCCATCAAAATTTAAAAACTATTTAATATTTGAATTCCCGAACTTGAAACAAATGAGATACTTTACATGAGAAATTCTCTTAAGGTTGGAGCATGTGCAAACATGTTTTCCCTACTCACCTATATAGGGAGCAACACTTTCACAAATATCCTTTGGCTTAATGATGTATCAATCTTGATGCACTTTTCTATTGTTTAGGAATGAAATATCTGATGCATTTTCAACCCAAAAGAAACTTCTCATGAGCAGACAAAAGTTGTCTAAATTTCATGTGTCATCAACCACTCACAACTTAATAAAACACATCATGTATGCTCATAAACTATACACAACAATAGCATTGTTAAAATATTCTTGTTATAAATGAGATATATATTACTTTCAACACAATATAAAAATGTTGTGGGGTCCAAAAGTAGTATCAAGGTGGTCCAAAATACTTAGATACCAAAATTTTTTATATTGTGGTTCCCAAAACATTGCACTTATTGTAAGTCTATTCTTGTAATTTCCAATATGAATCTTCATGAAAATATCTCAAAATAGGTGGGTAAGCCACTTAGTCTAATTATTATTTTAGTGAAGCTCAAGTTCAAGAATATTTGGGTTTTTACGGTGATTTAGGGTTTTTCAGACTGAACTCTCGGGTGTTGGGCCCGTGAGGGATAGACCTCGAATCTTGTGCTGCGGTAAGAGTTCATTTCCATGGAAAGGCCTGTGGGTGGGGAGGATCCTCCTCCTCAGCCAAATTTGGAGAAAGATAAAGAAAAAGAGAAAGTTCAAGGTTCTGAAAAAATGGCAGGGAAGGGAGGAGCTGGGTCTAGCAGGGTTGGTAGAGAAACCCCCTTGAATTCGGGAAGCAGGAAACCCGGGCAATGTATACCGAAGTCCAAAACTATCCCCAAAATTCAGATCAGATCATAGAGTATCTGTGAGGACATTCAATACATGAAGGACCATGCTCTAGTTGGTAAGTTCATTGGAATTTGGCCAAACGAGAAGGCCTTGATATGGTGGATCAACACTACTTGGAAACCTCAAGGCAACTATGACCTCCAGCTTGAAGCCAAGGCATTCTTCATAGTGGTTTTCTTTAATGAAACTGACCATACCAAAATTTTTGATAATGGGTCGTACTTCTTTTATTCTACAGGCCTGTACCTATGGCCGTGGAAAGAATGTTTTAATCCCAATAAGGAGAACCTAACTATATCACCGGTTTGGATCTACCTATATTCCCTCCCTACGGAATACTAGAAATAAGAGATCCTCACAGACATTGGCAACATGTTGGGTGCATTCGTCAACGTGTCGTAGTAGATGAAGCAAATGAGGTACACCTTGTATGCCAGGATATGTTTGTGTATGGATATCTCTCAGGATCTGCCGGAGGGGATCGATTTAACTTGGGAAGATGAGGTGTGGTTACAAGCGATAGATTATGAGAAAATACCCTTCAGATGTCGATGCTATCATGAACATGGCCATCTCTTTCACGACTTCCCTCTCAATAAAATCCCTGGAGGTGTTAATAACCGAGAAGGAAAGAAAGATGAAGGATTCATGAAAGTAACCATTAGGAAAAGAACAGCCAAAAGAACTACCGTCCCTGAGATAAACAAAAAAACTCAAACTAATAATAGATTTGAGGCCCTGCAATTGGAGAAAGATAGCGAGACCCCTCAAGAAGGTCAGATCCCAGAAAACCAAGTCAGCCCAAAAATCATCACACAAGAACCAGTCACGGAAGCAATAATGGATGAAGTCTTCCCGCAAGGAGATGAGGGAGAAGATATGGTGTTTAAAGGTCTAGATGTAGAATCTCAGGAGGCAACGACCGAGGGCAAGGATCCAGATCCTATCTCACATACGCAAATCTCCCTGTATATCCTCAAATTCCCTCAAGGAGATAGAATGAAAAAAGAAAAGCAGGAAGGATAAACGAGGACGGCATAGCAATGCGTAGAGAATATAGATGGTTGGATCTAATTTGGTCACTTCAGAGCAATACCCCACCATTGTCACAGCTCTTGCGGCCATCTCCAAACAGTGGTTTAATGCAAAAAGTTGACTGAAGATCCATCTTCTAAAAAGAAAAATCGAGTTGGAAAAACCCATGATCATGTTCCTCCAAGAAACCAAGTGCTCAGCGAAGGAGCTCAAAGTTATTAGCAGGAAAGTTTGGCACAATTGTGAGGTTATGGTGATGGATGCCAGAGGGGCGGGTGGAGGGTTGGGAATCCTCTGGAACCTCAATTTGGTTTCTCTTTCAGGTTTTTTTGCCTCTCGTTTTACCCTGTCGGCCACTTTTCATGTGTTGGGGACGAAGACTTAGGGCCACATCTCCAATGTTTATGAGCCCACAACTATAAATCTTAAACTATTATTCTTGAACTCCCTGCACTCGTTAAAGGATCTGGTAGGTCCTGTCCCCTGGATCCTTGGAAGAGATTTTAATTTGATCCGTTCCTTCAAAGAGAAGAAAGGTGGTATCTACCAACTAATCCCCATCAATGGTCATTTCAATGAGATCATTGAAGCTCTTGAGCTGGTGGATATCAGAGCAACCAATGGTACCTTTACTTGGAATAACAAACGGGCAGGGAACAGGAGAATTGCCTGTCGGTTGGACCAATTCCTGGTACTAGAGACAACAATGATGGCCAAAGGGGATATAACGGAGGTCGTGCTTCCTTTGACAACATCTAATCATTGGCCGGTCAATCTAGATTGGCCGAGGATTGGGGAGAATCCTCGAAGACCCTTTAGGTTCAAACAATTATGGCTTCTCCATCAATAATTCCCAGAGAAACTTCACCAGTGGTTGACAGAGATACCTACCATCAGAGGTACGTTAATGTACCAGTTCCAACAAAAACTGAATGTCCTAAAAGGTAAAATCAAGTGTTGGAACTCAGAATCTTTTGGGAACATTTTCCAAGAAAGAAGGAGGTTGGATAAAAAAAATGCAAGAAGTGCAGTAGAGAGGCATTGCCCAAGGCTTCTCGAAGGAGCTAAAAAAGAAGGAGCAGATCCTTTTTAAATGATTTTAATACTCGTGAGCAATAGGAAGAGCTCCTTTGGAAGCAGAAATCAAGAAATCATTGGTTGCAGAAAGGGGAGCAGAACACAAAGTTTTTCCATAAAGAAGCAATCCAACATAGGCATGGGAACCGCATGGTGAGGCTCACACCGAATCCTAGGGAGAACTGGAAGCGACTCTTAACAAGTTCTTCGTGAACCTCCTAGAAGAATCGAAGGTTGATAAAAATGAAGCTCAAACCCAGGTCTTGCAAGTTATCCCGAGGTTGATTATGAATGACCACAATTTCATGTTGATGAAACCCATCAAAATGGAAGAGTTGGAGGAAATGGTGAAACAAATGGAAGATGATAAATCCCCAGCCCCAGATGGCTTTACTACAAACTTCTTCCATGCATGCTGGGCCTGGTTAAAAGAGGAGGTGTTGGCGCTAGTTGAGAATTCTAGGAAGTCTGGTTCTATTCTGAAATCTCTCAATGCCACCCACTTGATGCTTATCTTGAAGGAATCGGGCATGGAAGACCTAGGAAGTTTCGACCCATTTCTCTTTGCAACATGATTTATAAGATCACCACCAAGGTCATTGCCAATAGATTGTGCCCTCTTCCCCCGCTTCTTATTTCCCTGGAGCAAGTAGGTTTTGTGGAAGGTCTCCAGATCACGGATGGAATAATATTAGTGCATGAGACGGTTCATTCCCTGAAAATCAGAAAAATCCCTGGTATGTTGCTCAAGATCGACCTTTCCAAAGCTTATGATAGGCTCAACTAGCAATTTCTGGCTAAAATGCTTAGGAAATTTGGTTTTACTAGGGATTGGACTAATTGGGTGATGATCCTTGTTTCTTTTGCTTTTTTCTCAATTATGGTTAATGGCACTCTGTCCCAGCCTTTCCAGGCCTCGTGGGGTATCCGTCAAGGGGATCCTCTGTCTCCCTTCCTCTTTATTATCATAGCGGAGTGTTTGGGTCGAATGGTAAAAGACATGAAAGGTGAAGGCCAAATCCGCAGGCTCACTCTCTGTGAGGGGTTGGAACCCCAAACTCACCAGCAATTTGTAGATGATACCATGCTGATGGGGCCGTCTAGTGTTTGGAATCTAGGGGGATAAGGAAATGTCTGGATACTTTCCTCCTAGCCAATGGCCTAGAGATTAACGAGGAGAAATCCCAGGTGTATTTCTTTAACACCCCGAAAATTACCAGAAGGAATATCATCAGGATTCTTGAATTCACGGAAGGGTCCCTGTCGTCTAAGTACCTGGGTGCCTCCTGGCGAAATAAACCATTTGCTAAATATCGTGGAAGGACTTGCTAGATAAACTCAAGCAAAAGCTTGACCACTGGACGTTCAAGGCTCTTAACTTCCCTAGCCGAAGCGTCCTGGTAAAATTTGTTCTCCAGGCTATGCCGATCTATTTGTTTTCTATTCTAGATGCTCCAAAGACAGTGCTTAAGCAAATTCATTCAATCCAGAGGAATTTCCTATGGGGCAGCAAATAGGGGCATACGAAATGGGCTTTGGTGGATTGGGATACTTTTTCCAAGCCAAAGGAGGTAGGAGGCTTGGGACTTAGGGAACCGGTTATCACCAGCAGTATCATGGGGGAAAAAATCTGGTGGAAGTGGATAACCACACTGAGGAACCCTAGGGAAAATTATGGTACAAGAAGTATGCCCCTCAGATTCCCAAACAACAGCTGATTTGTTTCGATGTTGACTCTCCGGAGACTGATTTCGCAAGACTGCCAAGATCCGGGATAGACCTGATCTCTCTATAGCCAATTGCCCTCCCAAAGCTTTCAAAAATGAAATCTTGGATATGATTTGGGAGCTTTTCCCAAGGTTCTTGGTCTAGGAGATATGGAAGGAGAGAAATCGTCGTATTTTTGATAGCAAAACCCATACCACTAAAATTATTTGGCACCAGTTAGAGAAGCACATAAAGGAAATGTTTACACTTAATCATTGGAACCAGAATGCTATGAAAATGGATATCACGGAGAGGCTAATCCTACATGATTGTGGAATTTACAACGTACCTGTTATCATTTGTGGTCCCTACAGTCAGATTGCGCCTCCTCTCAGTCTAGAACAGTGGAAATTCCCAAGTGTTGGGGCATTCAAATTCAACTTTGATGCAGCCACGAAGGGTAACCCTGGTCCAGCTGGGTGTGGCGGAGTCATTAGGAATTTGGAGGGCATCATCATTAGCATATTTTGGGGTGATTTGGGGGAGAACACCAATAATTTGGTAGAGATGGAAGGTCTGGCCAGTGGCATCATGTGGGCGTTACAAAAGGAGTGGACTCCGCTGGAAGTCGAGGGTGATTCACTCATAATCATCTCTATGGCTAGAAGAATTGAATGTTGTTTGGCCAATGCTAAAATATCTCGCAATTGGAGGTGGGAGAGTTGCCTCAGGAGCCTGCTTAATCTACTAAATTCCCACTCCGCCATCCAGTTCCTGTACATTCTCAGAAAGGGAAACAGGGTGGCAGATGCCATTTCTAACAAGGGAGTAGAGGCCAGAGTTTCCTTTGATGGGGGAAGTTTGATGGAAATTGGGGATGTCAGTATGAAAAGGAAATGCAAGGATCTAGCCACAGAATATTTGGGACACCTAGCTGGCTGCATGGGTAGTACAAATAGGACTCATCAGGTGGCTAGCAAGCTTCCACAAGATCGACTCGTGGCCTCGGTTCCCATCCAATTCATCCACCTCGCTGATGACAGGACTACTGGTGGCACTCTCTCGATCCACCTAGGAAACAATGAAGGTGGTGGGGATCCCGAAATGTTGAGTGAGTTGGTGGTTATGAGTAATGCAGCCACAGGGGTGACCACTAATTCCCATCATCATAGATCTGTTAGTATGGGGATCGAAATGATGGAAGGGATTGTGGTGTTAAGTGACATGAGGCATGATTAGTCGGTGGCCGGGATACGTCACTCTCATGATAGCCTATGATTATAACTGTCCCCTCGATGCGTTCGTCTCCACCTGCTTTCTTTATGGCATTAAGGTGGTAGCTGGTTTCATCATTTGATAATTGTATCCATGCTCTGAATATTAAAGGGGATTCTACTTCGCAGGTGCTGAAATATTTGCACACTAGGGTTCAAGCGATGGTGCGTACCTACTCGGATGATAGTGAGATCAACGAGATGTACAACGCCATGAATGACATTTCCTTCACCTTTGCAGGCTTAAATGTTAGCTCGATCATCCCAGACTGGATTTTTCTTATAAGTATGGATCACAATGCGGGCATTCTTAACCCATTCAGTCAATACTTTCCATTCGTCTATTGGTTAATTAAGGAGTTTAAGGGTGTTATGGCACCCCGTCTAAGAGCTAGTAGCCATAGAGGCGGCAGCCGAGGTGGTATATCTTCAAGGCCTGGGGGGGAAGTCCGTAGTCATGGTGAAGGCTATTCTCACCACCTTCCCATGGATATGGGCACGTCCGAGCCCCAACCCTTCAACTGGTGAGCACAGTATCTCGCTGAAACTTTGGCTAGTGTCGAATCCCGGTTTGCGCACAGGGAGGTGGCCCTGCTAGACAAGTATGAGGCTCATCTCGGCCATAAGCTGGTTAGAAATATATTCTAGGCGGTGAGAATCCTCCTATCCCGAGACATTTAGGCCAGGAACCAGCTAGCTACCAGTATGAGGGAGGCATTCCAGATCATTAAGGGTGACCAACAAGCCAATTCTTCCAGCGTTCAACTAATTAAATCCGCACTCAAATACTTTATGGACACCTCCAGAGAGGGAAATCGTGAGGAACCAATGATTCCAATGGGGGAGCTCCTTGCTCCGTGACGGGTCCCGGATGTGGGTTTTCTTGGGTTTTTGGTTCTAGTGTAGAGGCTTCAACATATAGGCTTATTTTGGGTGGTGGTGGCTAGTTGGTATCTTTGTTCGTCTCGTTGATTTACGGTGGTTATCCTCTTTCTTTGTTCATGTTGGTTCCGGGTAGCTCAAGGAGTTCTTGTTGCACATTGTTTTGCAAGGTGTGTCTCAAGTGGCTCTGTTGTTTTCATGGTGCAAGCTGGATGATTCTATGTTGGTAGAGGGTGACGGGTTCTTCTCCCTCTGTGATTTTGGCTCTCGGTCTCTTTCTGTAGTCTCATGAAGTATGTCTCTAGTTTGGTTGATGGGCCTTTCCCTGTTTTCGGTTTTGGTTAGACTCATCTACTTTTTTGTATAATCCTTTCTAAGAAGCCGGCCATGACGGGGTCTATGAACATGGCACAAGCTGTGGTGGCTCGTTTGTATTTGTATCTTTGTACCATTATTTTTTTTTAGTAATAGAAGGTTCTCAAGCTTATATACAAAAAACAAAGTTCAAGTATATTTGAACATATTTTATGCAAAGTTGCACAAGCTCATTCTTGCAAGAAATTCTAGGTGGGTTGTTTTGGTGAACAACTATGTAACAGGCTCAGATCACCATCCCATTTACACTGCTCTATTTATTATAAAAAAAGAGGGATATGCATATACTTTTTCTTACAAATTGAGTGTTTCCCTTTTGCAATAACAAGAGTGCATTCAGGTAATTTTGTAGGTAGAGAATCTTGTCCCTTTCCAAAAAACCCTTTTAGTTGGATCCTTTGGTGGGAAATTGTTCAAAGGGCAAACAAAATTTCTTATGGATTGTGGACAAATGGTTTCACAACTGTAAATCCAAAGAAAGACATCACAAGACTCAACATAGTCAATCCCAAAAGGAATTATAAGAATATATTTTACATTCGGAAAAGCAAAGTCAAGTTGTGAGTGCACATATTAGAGAAATAATCTATTGAGGTATAAGGATGGGCATGATGCTAAGAAAACAAATTTCCAGTACTTACAATGTAAAAATACCTCCATGTGAATCTTAAGACCAATTATCTTAATGGGTGTCTGAATGAAGACCATGATCAATTCAAAGATATGTTAAAATCCCACTTTTAGAATATTTTTTCTTAGATCTTGTGACATTGATCATCTTGCTATCAAGCAGTTTGTTGGTAACATTGTTCCTATTAAAGCACCTAAGTATGTTCAGTTCCAACTTGGAATAGCTCGGGTGATCTATGAAAGAATTACCAATGTGTCATTAGCAAGCGGCATATGAGTGAAATGCACCATTATCCCTTAGAACATTTTCTACTATGAGACCTTAAAGCCACTTAAGTGGATAAATAAACTTGGTGTCAAACATCCCCTTTGGAAAGCTTCAATACTTCAAGAAGTAGCAATTATTATCACTTTAAAACTTAGGGAGACCTTACGTTGATGAGTTTCATCCCATGAATGCACAAAGTGTTAAATAATTGCATAAACGCTAAGCTAAAACAATCCAAGCATGCCAATATAAACAAGAGGAGAGCATATCAATATCAAAGCATCATGGAGTGATCACATCCCATAGCTACCATCATCCAATCCATCAAAGGATATCAACAACCCTATCCCGAATCTCACATGTACCCCAATCCATCCAATGAATCAACCTACAAGTTTGATATTTGTGATTAAAATCACAAGTGTAACCCTAATACAATTTGAAGGGTAACAATACCAAAGAAAGTCAGAAACTTCATAACAAGTTTTGCTACACATACACACACATAATTTTCACTATATCCTCTCAAAATGAAGCATCTATTATGAAAAATTAAGAAACCATTCATCTTCTTAATTGTTCCTTGAAGATGAAGTTCTAATATTGATTTCAAAATGTTTTTACTCTCAATTCTCTTGGATTTTCCTTACAATGTTCTTACTCTACTAGTTTTTCCTCAACAAGTGTTATTGATGTGTCCATCTTTGGAGTCAATCTCCTTGTGTATCCCATTTTTACATCTGCAATGTTTCATTTTATGCTCATAACTCTCCATTATTTTATTTAGATAATAATTAGGATTATGAAAAAAAAGGTTTAGACCTCAATTTCATTTATGCCATGTTTTAATGCATCAAAACTATAGGTCAAGAAGCATACAAAGTAATCAAAATTTTGATGAATTTCATGGTTTACATAATTGTAAAAAATCAGAATGTTGGCCTAAAATTACTCACATAAAACTAAGAAACGAACTAATTGTCATCAATATTTTTAAGAATCTAACTGATACAATGAGAAAGAGTTTTAGTCACAGTAAAACCCTACCATAAAAAACTAACACTTGAAGGGTTATTCAGATTGTTACGACCAACAATGGAAATAGCTACAACATCTAATCTTATAGAATTCCAATTCCTAATTTCAAATCCTAACCCTCCACGTGCCCTTTTCAATGCTTTCTGGTCAATGAATTTTTACCTCACTTTCTTCATGAGAACAACAAACAAATTAATGTGATCACTACTTAAATTATTAGCATCCTCTTCAACATATTCCATCTCCACTATTGCTACACAACCAAGTATCCAATCCCACTAGATTTGGAAATAAGTATCTCCAGGAAAGCAAGCAAGATATCTAGCCTTGAACTGGTAGAGTAATCATATCTATACAAACACCATTTGAGAATATTAGTCTTGAAAAACTGAAGCAAAACCTATGGTTGGAATTCTTGATTGTATGAAGTATAGAATTGCAAATGATATTCTCCTCCCTTGTTAACAAAAGATTCAAGAGGTAGAAAACTTAGAACAAAAACTGAAATAATTATGGACAACAAAGTCACAACTAGTGGTGAGCCCTTCATTTGACATACAATTTCTTAGAAAGAATTAATAGCAAGTTAATCCATACAAACAATTAATGGAACCCATAGTGAACTAACAATAAATTCAAGGAATAACTGGGAGATTATTGAAAACACTAAGGAGCATAAACAACCCAGTAAAAATGTAGGAAATGGTGTTACACTACATTCCTTTATGTATCTATGAAAATAAGTTTCTATAAAAATAAGTAGAAAATGTGAGATTCAAGCATGTTTAGTATGTATCACTGTAAGTTGTTCATTATAGTCGTAAAAACAATAAATATAACTGCCATGGAAGAAAAAAAAAATCGATAAAGGTTATCTACAAAAAGTGGAGAAAATTCATATTAAAAATCCTTCAAAGTGAAAAAAGAAAATAGAGGGATGACTGTGAGATGATCAATGACAACAAAACAAAGATTCTAGCTGCAACAGTAAGGATTTTTAAAAATGAGGATCAAATGCTTGTAATTCAATATTTAGTGGAGCAGAAAAAGAGGAGCAATGATGATACATAGAACTGAAGGATAATAATGGGAGACCAACATATTCGTACAAAAAAATGAAATATTTTTCAATCAAAATAAGGAAAAGGAAAAAAAATCAAACTTCGGTAAATCTAATGAAGTGGAAGATTTATCTATTGAGATATGCATCTAAGAAAAATTACTCTAATGATGCAAGGATACGAGTCACCTAGGTGTTTGAAATCCAACATTAACATCCTCGGACTAAATTGACTAGTCCCATGGATGCGAGTATGGATCTAAATTTCAAGTATCCATCTTAGGCAAAACAACAAACCCAAGATACAAAACCCTAATGCATGTCGTAGTTCCTATAAGGATGCAACCATCATCTCTCATGAGAGAAGGATTTTGACCATGGATGACTTGTCTCGAGCAATGGATTTAGAAGCCTTGGTATGGGGTTCCCCCTAAATGAAGATATCACTTGCTTCCTGAAATATTAGAGGGATGACCATCCCCAACTGCAAGAAGTTTGTATGAGGTATGTTGAATAATTCCAAGTCCAATTTAGTTTGTCTTCATGAGGTAAAAGTAAGTTGTATTTTTAGATAAGATGTTGAATGAGATGACTTACCAATTCCCAAATGAGACAATGGAAACATATTTAGTAGTAAAGTGTGGGATTCAAGTTCACTTATCCATATATCTTAAAATTATGGTAAGATGTTAAAAACAATTCTATAACAACAAATTTGACTTGTGTAAATATAGAAGAGATTTAACTAACTTCTAAATTTTTTGCAAAAGTTTTTTTTGTCCAATTTTGAATCAACCCTTATATTTCTTTTCAAAATCCTTCACGTTCTCTCCATGACACTTCTATCCATGGCCCTTGCAATATATACTATTATTCTAAACCCCCTTCCCTCATATCAATAGCATGAACACACAAAAAACTAATGAAATCTTCCCTAAATGCCTCTCAGACCCCCCCTAAAAAAACAGCTTCCTTCCTACCAAATCCAAATCTTTGGTGCCAACTCAGGTTTCCATGGAAGTTGTCAGGATGATTGTGCAAGAAATTACAAGGTAATTCGAGCTAATTCAGGGTATGATTCTACTATGACGTTGAGCTAATTCAATTGTGTATAATGAAATGTTGGTGCTAACCTAGGTTTAATGGAGTCTCCATGGAAGTCACCTAGTTGATTGTGCAAGAAATTTAAAGGAAATTCAAGGTAATTCATGGTATATTACCATTGTGAGGTCGAGGTAGTTCATATGTGCATAATTACATGAACTAGGTGGTGAACATAAAATATTGTTTAACCATTTCATGATTTCTGTGAAGTTGGTATAGGCCTATATTGTATTTGGGCACTTATTATTTTTATACTTACATATTTTAGCATGATTGAGGTGGAGGTAGCATATCAATTATAAGGACTCTTATAATATATTTACCTATTTTATAAAATTATATTAAGTATTATATTGATACTAATATATAATTTACATATTTTTTAAGTATAAAGCAATATTAAAATATCTAGAGTTTATATTTAATATATTTATATATTTTACAAGACTACAATATATTAATTCTGTATATATATATATATATATATATGTTAGGTCATGTAATTTAATAATGAACCCTTTGAGGACCAACTTGAAAGTTATATTACATTGGATGCAATGTTCACATATCTAGAAATGTATAGAAACATATATGTAAAATATTGTATTAGAGTCTTTTGTGTGTGTAGGAATTTGAAGACTAACTTAAGTAGACAGGCTATCGACGTGTAGGATTAACTTATAAGTGTTAAATCAATTAGAATTATATTATAACCTATTTTACATTACAAAATATTATAGGCACCCTTTCATGTACGAGGAGCATCTTAAGTTTAATGAAAGCAGGAACGTGTACAAAGTGCAAGCATGCAAACTAATGTTGCCCCCTCGTGCCCCCCTTAGACTCCATTAAAAGTACTCAAGGAAGACGTTGTTAGTTTAATTCAATATTAAAAATAATAATCATGATGATCATCAACATGTTTAAGAACTATAAAATGCTCTTACCACTAAAACTCAGTTACTTAAAGGTAAGAAATACCACTATTTCATACTCATGTAGTTGTTATCTAGTTGTATTTTTTATCCCTAAACTAAATTAGTAGTTTACGTAAGTAATTTTTAGTTGTGGTCACTTAAAATTACTCAAGTTTGGTAGTATTTAACTTAAAAAACTATCATGACTAAAGTTTTTGGTCATGTACTTTTTAATTACCCATTGTGACTAACGTTTTTGGTCGCATATTCACTCATTACCAATTTTTATACTAGTGATAAAACCACAAAGTGACATGAAATTTTCACATCATGATATGACTCTCTACTAATTAAATTTATGTTGGCATTAACATGAGATTGTTTTCGTACCCAACATAACCATAATATGAAGAAATGTTGAACTCTTGAAACATTTCGCACACTTTTCCAAAGAGTCAAACTATGAGACATAAAAATGTCAATGTAGTCGACAACAATCACTAGATAAATCTATGTACCTAGTGTTCTCTATACCCTACCACTTGTTATACTTCTCATCTCTTTTAAACACCTTTGAACATGCCTTGAAACAATGTGTTATGCTAAACCCCAATTTTGTCAATCCATCCTCTCTACATCTTCAATTGTAATCTTGTGATCATCTACTTTAAAAGTGTTATAAACCATTCTGACATGATCAAAACTTATCAACTATTTTCGAAGAATCAAATCTCGTTGGCATCTAAACAAAGGATTGACTATATTTTTTATGTTGTGTATGTAATCTTGGTCATGTAGTCTTGTTACATTGCCACCATCATGCAAACCAGATAGCCTCCACCCTTCCTAAGGTATTTGATATCAAATACATGTTGTTGAAGAATAAGCCTTCAACATTATTTTCAAGAAGAGTGGTTATGTTTCTTCTACCTTTTCTAGGTCTACTTGATTTTCTTCCTTTTTCATCTTAGTGTTCCCTACAACTAACTTCTTAAAGTGTTTGATATTGGAGAAAAATTGAAGCATAACTGAATCCCATCAACAAGGATCATAAAATTTCCATTTTTTGTAATGAGAAGTCTAAAATATTCCTTATCCAACCAATCATGATTAGATTTAAAAGGAAATGGAGGTTTCATATCCTCATTTTCTAGTTGTATAAGAATAAGAAAATGATCATATAGGCCATTGTTTCCCACCTAATAGGTGTATCTTTTAACCTCCTCCACCAATTTTTATACCATTAAGAATATATCCATCATCTTTGAAATGCTTCTTCTTCCATGTTAGCATGCAAACTAGCATCTTAAGATTGAATTCCTAAAATTAGTGATAGTTTATGGAAAACTAAGAGGGAGGCCATTAGCACCACACTTAACCTTTTTTGTCTCTTTAGTATATCTCTTATCTATCTCAAAGGTGGGGTCCCCAGGGTAGGATTACTAGAGTTTAACGATGGAGTACATGGTGAAAAAGAATAGTAACTTTAGAAAAACAAAGTGTTTTGTTTTTTCTAAAGTATAAGAGTCATGAAGGAATTTGTAATACCCCCAGTTTGACCCTTGGAATTATTGTCTTAATGTGTAAATATTGTGAATATGCGGTCTATGGTTCCTAACGTGGAGATCAAGGCCAAGGACCCACTAGCGAATGCACAACTTGTAAAGGAAAGTATTTTATATTTTGTGAACCATGTGTTAGTAAACCATGGGAATTGTAAAATCATGTAAATATTTAGAATGTAAATAAAATTCCAATCACTAGTTTTGGGAGCAACTAAAATGAGGGGTCTGAATATATCCATTATGAAGAGGTAAGGGGTTGGGGGATTCATACATTTTTTTCCAAGTGTCATTTTGAGAACCCATCTTGACTAGTATGCTGGCATTTAATTCTGTTCAGAAGAGGTGGTTGAGAAATCAACTCATGAAACTAATGGAGCATGGGAAAGCTCATAAATTTGTATGGAAAGTTATGTGATGAGCTTACTTGGCCCATAAGTTAACTTCCTCATGGAAATTTGTTTTTCCTTATCCCCATTCCATAACACAACAACCAGACAGCAATTCTCGGCATTATGCACTCCCAATAGCGAGGAATTTGCAGAAATCACAACCAGAAAAGAAGCCACATTTTTTAGTGCCAAAAACTCCCAGAATTTTATCTGAATAGCAAAATACAATGGGGAATCCATAGACATAAACCCTGGGGTGAATTTTAGAGGGTCAAATGCCCAGAAATCCATAGGAAAACTCATATTTGGAAGTTGGAAAATTCAATTCTATTTTTGGGAGTCACGTGGATAGAATTTGGAGAAATCCAAGAGTGAAATGAATTGGAGAGAGATTAGAGGTCGAAATTGCTTGATAAACCCAGTGAAGGAAAGAATATTTGTGGATCTAGCATCTGGACCTTTCTATGCCCCCCCTGAAGAGAACTGGGGGGAAGGGGTGCTTAAGGTATTGTGTAGTAGAGAAGGGGACCTTCCTTGTGTTGGGTGTTGTAGGTATTGTGGGTGCCAAGGATTTATGAGATCAGTTAAGATGCATGTAGCTTTGTGGTTGAGCTCATTGGCTTAGCATTATCCTTCCCTATCTCCCTGCATGATTGAAAAACCCAGCTGTGTCCTGGCTTAGCATGAGAATTTTTTACTATGGCAGTGAGTGAGCCTGAGTAGTCTCTCATTAGTGGATACATAGGCCAGCTCGGGGGTGGTCTCTCAGCTGAAATAATATAGGTTGGACATTGACCCACGATTGGGTGGAACATTTCTCCTCTATAGCCATTTGTTTGGACAACTCCAATTAAATATGAGTGTTCATTGTTGCTTCTCATTATGCTAAATTTATGAATTATGAATGTTTGTTTTTCTTGGTTACAATTGAATGCTTGTACATAACATGAGATGATTTTATTTCTGTGCATGATTATATTTTTATGCCTATGATTAGCATGCTAGTATATGTAAGCTATGTGTGTACACGATAGATTATAATTCCGTTGTGTTTGTTATTATGCATTGCACACACATTTAAATGTTCATGAATTTGATAATACGACTTTAGAGGTGAATCTTGGTACCCTACGGAATCATCATGTTCCCTCCGGTGGTTGAATTGGTGGTATGGGACGTGATAGAGTGGTATCAGAGCTAATAGTTGCAGCACTTGGGTTTTTTGGGCCAAAACCTACACCTACAGGAAGAAAATCAGAAATGCACAAGAAGTGTTGGCTAGTGTTTGGTAAAATTTTGAGATCAATTAAGGCCAAAAATCAAAATCTTCAATGGTTTCATAGGATCGCATCCTTGTGGAGAGCTCGTCGAGAGATTTCCAACAATACCCATTTCATAAAAAATGGACGTCGGACGTGAAAGATATCGACATCGGCGTGGTCATGAGAAGTTGAGGTTAGCGGTGTCAACTTCTGAATCCCGACATACGGAAGCTGAAGTAGGGAAGTTGGGGTAGTTTATTGGATGACATTGTGTGGTGCCAACTTCCGACTCTCGACGTGCGAGAGATGGCATTCAAAGTCGTGATGTCGGGAGTGCTTTTCGAGCTTGGGGTTTTTTATGTCAACTTCCAGCTCCAGACTTACGGAAGACAATAGTCAGAGTCAGGAAGTTGGGGGTAGTTTGTAGAGATCAGTTGGTAGTGTAGACTTTGGACTCTTGATGTGCCAAAGATAATAGTTAGACAAGAAAAGTCAAGATGGTTTTGTTTGGATCAATGGTGCATTCCGACTTTCGATTTCTAATCGGAAAAAGTCAAAAGGGCTTGGAAAAAGTTAGGATCAACCAAGCCGGGGTCAGGAAAAAAAATATAGATCTTCAAAATTGTTTTGGCCATAGCAGGAGCAGTTTAACTCAAAATTTGATGATACTTGCATAATCCACACATTATTTGAGAAGATCACAAAAATAACAGTGAGAGGCTTGAACCTATTTTGCTTCAATTTGGCGAAAATTTTGAATTAAGGAATTTCAAAGATAAGTGTCCCGAGACAATATGGGAGCTCAATTTGGGCTAAAATTGATATGGCACATTCATGAACCCGGAATATAGTTTCCTTTAGAATATTGGATTCAAATTCCAAAAGGTGTGACGTCGGGGTGTGGAAGAAGGTCAAAATGCATTATTCTGAAGCACTTTTTGAGGATTTTAAAAATATTGCAGAAGGAAAAAGTGACCCTAGATGTCAAAACCAAGAAAATTTCTAAATTTGACATTTTATATACTCATTAAAACAAGAAAATTCCATTAGAGGAAGATTTTCTAGAAATGCTTAGTTTGGGAGATGGTCATTTTTTGCCAAAAATTCCAAGATTTTGAAAAAGTTGCAAAAGTCAAAAGTAGTCAAACCCAAGATTTTATAAATGTTGACTAGTGCATCGAATTAATGATTTGAAAGTTGATGAGTGATCCTTGTCATGTGGACTAACGCTTCTTGATAGATTTTTTTTTTAATTCTCTCTAGATTTACTTCTACAATTGGCTGAAGGTGGACGTTGAGGCTCATTGCACCTATGGAAAAAGTACAGAATTGGGAGAAATTGACACTTTTGGAAGAGTGGAATTCCACATACGAAATCATAATGGAGTAGGAAGATATGATTTGGAAATATTATCTATAAAATAACAATTGTGCATATTCAAAATTTGAATGAGGGACTCCAATGTCTCAGGGATCAAAATATAAAAGTGTCTGTAATCTTGTTTTGATGAAAATGGTCAATATAAGGTAGTTCCCATAATGCATGAAAATAAAAAAATGTGTAATTCTTAGAAGGTAATGGTGCTCTCACAATAATTTGGAGGAATCGTTGGGAACATGTGGGATGGAGGAGTTCCAACCATTTCTAGTTAGGAAAGAATAAAAGAGATTGAAATGGACATTGGTGTCATGGATAAGAATGCATCCAAAGTAATATTGTGATTAATGCATGCATTTTGAATTGCAGGGGAGAGACATGGGAAATATATATTATGGGATATGGATAATGTATTCCATACGATAATTCTCAACAATGTATGTTTTAGGCTAGCGTGTGAGGAATATGCAATTTGTGAAGGTGATAGGTGAACTAGGCTCTTGGGCAAGTGTATGCATGCTAAAAGAAGTTGTCATGAATGGAGTAAGACACTCCAGTATGTGTACATGCCATGTGGTTCATGATAGTGATGTAATGGGAGGCATGCAAAGGCTTCCCATTTAGGGAATGAGGCATTCCCATGTGTGTGAATCTATGGTATGATCTAGATTTTTGGAAAATATTTTCGTAGGAAAGGAAAGAAAGTCTCATAGCTTAATAAGGCACATGGACATGTAGTGAACCTTGAAAATATTCCATATGGAGTTGTTGTAGTGCTATAAGTACTAGGAATTCTAAGGGATGGAAAGGTGGACTTGACTAGAATTTCCCAAAGCAATACGAGCATCAAGGCATGTGAATCTAGTGCAATGAGGGTTGTTGTAATGACCAAGGAATTCTACATAAGAATGCCAAATTACTGTAGAAGAAATGGGAGAATAATTTGCGCAAGGCAACATTGATAAACGGGAAAATTATCACCTTAAAACTATTTTTGCTTACAACATAAGAGATGGTGTGATAGGAAAGTAGCAAGTATAAATTTCATACATGTGTATATGTATTGAATTGCTACTTAGTGAGAAACGCATGGAGAATGATCCCTTTCGATCCTAGTAGAGAGACCATGAATTGGATCAGCAATGATATGGAAGAGGAAATTCAATGCTATGATAAGGAACTCTAAAGGGAAAATTCCTCAACTCTTCTCTTGCTGCCATGTTCTTATTTTATTGAGTCTTATATATGAATTTATGGCATAGGAATGTCGAAAATGAAAGAGACTAGGTAGATGAAATGTATATATTCAAGTAGGCATACTAATAGATAATTCATAGTGCATGTGAACTTGTGTGTGCTTGTATATGACATTGCATATTGGTAAAAATAGTGAGATTTTACATATGTAGTGAGTCAATAATGATAATTATTGTGGTTGATAATAGTTATTGTCTTGGTAATGGTTGTAGGACCAAGATAATAGGACCATGAATGGATATGCGGATGATGCTATTGCATGTGACCACAACCTTGTGAAGAAAGGTTGGAGCAACAAATCCATGAGAAAGAGGTTGGAAAAAGGACTGAGTAGTCCTTGGTAAGTGGCCAATTGATTAGGTAACATCAGATATATTGACGCTGGTAATGTTTTATTCATGTTGATTGTATAATTATTGAAGAGGATGGGTAATAGTCCCTTCAACCATGTTTTAATCATCATAAAATGGTATGCATGTAAGGTAGACTGAATTTATGTGAATTCCATACCACCATGGTATGGTGAGGTATGGGTTAGTAAGGGAAGGGATCCTTATACCATGCAACTGTTTAAAATTCTGACTGCATTCATTAGGAATAACAGCATTCCATGTGTGATACCATGAGGACGTTGGGTTACGAATCCTGCAGTGCTCGATAAGTATCCCATCAACTCCATATTGCTGTTCATCTAGGATGAAACCTCTTTGCCAACATGCAGGGAGTGAGTGAAAACCTGATGTTGTTTTTGGGTGAAGAAAGAAGGCACATAGATAGTTAAACAAGTGATTGGGGAGATTCCTGGGTATTGTGTTGAAGCATTGGCTAGGATTCCCAATTTACCATGGTAAGACACCTCTGTAGGCATAAAACAGTTTTAGAGAAATGTCGTAGTGCATTGGGTGCATTGAGCAAATGAACGTTAAAATATTTTGTAAATCTTGTAGTTATGCATGGATATGTATGAGTACACATGTTAATATGCATTGTGTGAATGCATGGTTATTGTATACATTTCATTGCAAGTAGAAATTAGATGAAATGATAGAATTATTGACAATTCTAAGATCCTTTCATGAGATGCTATGGATGCAGGGGAAAGACTTGCATGAAAAAGGTAGTCATGTTTGATGGGCCACCGGAATGCTCTATTGGGAGGACATAGTTCTATGAAAGGATATAATTGTGCACTCATGAGTGTTTAAAGTTTTATTTGATTGCATAGATAATGTGATTACATATTTCAATTTTATTGTGATAATGATGCATATGAAGTAAATGTGTTTCTTTGATGTTGAGATATTAATGGCTGATAGTGCTCGAATTATGGGGTATTATAAATACAAATCACTTAAGTGATTGTTGTAAATGATGCAATGAAAATGTTATATGAATGGGTAATCATAACTTGTTTGGCTGATTGAAAAATTCAGATTGCAGGAAGAATTGTCTTCGAAATGGAAATGCATGTAAGTCCATAATAAATGATGGAATTTGTTGTGCACAAAAGCCAAACATTGTGAGAAGGATCACATGGTTGTCAAATATGGTTTATGTATGAAGCATATTTGAAAATTTATGATTTAATTTTATGAGAAGGATCTCATGGTTGCAAAATCTCATTTCTATATGGAATGGATATGTAAATTTCAGATTTGAAAATTTTCTAATAACTATTAATGGTTGTTTGGATAATCCAGAATCGTGTCAAGAGGACTTGTTGTAGGTGGATGTTGAGGCTATGGAAACAAATGTAAAACCACAAAGGATAGAATGTTACCACTTAAAAGAGACAAACAATATGATCGTGGACTCATGGCTAAATAAATTTAAATTTGGTAGGAGACATAATTGTAAAAATTCAGATTTGAATTTGATTATTAATATTATTGACTGGTTGGTTGTTTGTGAAGTGTGGTAGGAGGACACATTGCAGGAAGACCATGTGTGCCTGCAAAATCCAAATATCATAAGAAGAAACTCATGTTTGAGAAACATGGTTTCCATACAAAACATAATTGAGAATTTCTAAACGAAATACATTCTGATGAATATCTCATGCAAATGGGATGGAACATGTATTGCTTCAGCGTTAAATTCTGTTTAAATCTTTTAATGATATCTCATGTGAGTTGCATGCTTGCATGTGATGCAAGTGAGATAATGAAAATATGCCAGTGGATCAAATGTTGGATGATAAAGATGAAAATATAAAATAATTCCAAGAGTGGTCGGGTTTGAGAAACCCTATAAAATTACTTGCACAGGCTTGTCTCTCTGTAGTGCTATTAAATCTGGTAAGAGCATGGGTACTCAGGAGGCTTGCATGGGTATTGGTAACCTTTCTACACTCACATTGAAGAGAACTAGAGGGATGGATATGCCTGAAATACTTTGTATTATAGAAGGGGTACCATCCTTGTGTTGTGTGAGTGGGTATTGTGGGGTTGTGCTAGATTATAGTCAAGTGAGTTACTTATGGATTTACTATAGGGAGCCACTAGTTTGAATAAGAGAAGGAGCCATGTAGTTGTATTGCTATTATTATTATTTCCTGATAAACCCAGTAGAGGTGTTGGCTTGGAAATGGTTTTTGTATGCTTGATAAACCCAATGGGAGAACTGGATTAGCATACTCATTAATGAAATGCATGATAGACCTTGTATGTTACTAGCTTGGAATTGGTTATTTGGATGTTGAGGCACGACCAACGTGTTGGCTCAACATTTGTATTATATGTATGCACGGGTGATCTAAGGATTGCAGAAACTTGGTTACTTTTTGATGCAAACCTTGAAGGGCACTGGAAGGGGTGGTTACACTTAAGGGACTGCATAGAAGAGAAGAGGTACTATCCTTGTATTGGGTGGGGCAGGTCATGTGGGTGCCATAGTTGTCTAAAGTCAAAATGGGATACCTGTGGATATAAAGGAAGATGCTTATGCAGATAAGTATTTGATTTATTTTGCATCTTCTTGTTTATTCAATATGAATGTACATGTGTGTATGCTTGGTATACGGCTTTGAATTTTTTTTAAGGGATGAATCCTATAAAGAAAAATGTATTTGACATGTGAATTGATTCATTGTTTGAGGATAGGTATTGATGGATGCAAGGACCTTGAAGGCATCTTAAGGATGCAATTGGTGATGTGGTTGTCCTAAAAATATGATCATGAGCAGCTAAATATTGGAAATAAATCCAAGGGATGCTAATGAAGAGAAACAAAGGCATCATGTGAGCATATGGAAGCTAAGGAAATACTTTTCTGAGTCATGGAAATCATGTGAACACCGAGAATGGTGTTATTCCAAGGGGGAGGGGAATGTAATACCCCCATTTTGACCCTTCGAATTATTGTCTTAATGTGTAAATATTGTAAATATGCGGTCTATGGGTCCTAGCATGGATCTCAAGGACAAGGCCCCACTAGCGAATGCACAACTTGTAAAGGAAAGTATTTTATATTTTTTGAACCATGTGTTATTAAACCATGGGAATCGTAAAATCATGTAAATATTTAGAATGTAAATAAAATTCCAAGAACTAGCTATGGGAGCAACTAAAATGAGGGAGATGAATGTATCCACTAGGGAGAGGTGAGGAGTTGGGGGATTCAATCCTTTGTTTCCAAGTGTCATTTTGAGAACCCATCTTGACTAATATGTTGACATTTAATTATGTTAGGAAGAGGCAATTGAGAAATCAGCTCACGAAATTAATGGAGCATGGGTAAGCTCATAAATTCGTATGGCAAGTTATGGGCTTAGTTTACTTGGCCCATAAGTTAAATTACTCATGGAAATTTTGTTTTCCTTCATCCACATTCCACTACAGAACAACTAGACATCAATTCTCAGCATTATGCACTCCTAGCCGTGAGGAATTTGTAGAAATCACAACAAAAAAAGAAACCATGTTTTTTAGTGCCAAAAATGTCCAGAATTTTATGTGAGCAACAAAATCCAATGGGAAATCCATACACATAAACCATAGGGTGAATTTGAGAGGGTCAAATGCCCATAAATCCACACGAAAACTCATATTTGGAAGTTGGTAAATTCAATTCCAGTTTTTGGAGTCATGTGGTGAGAATTTGGAGAAATCCAATAGTGAAACAAATTGGGAGAGAGATCAGAGATCAAAATTGCTTGATAAACCTATTGAAGGAAAGAATCTATGTGGATCTAGTAATTGGACCTTTCTATGCCCACCCTAAAGAGCACTGGAGGGAAGGGGATCTTGAGGGACTGTGTAGTAGAGAAGGGGACCTTCCTTGTTATGGGTGTGGTAGCTATTGTGGGTTCCAAGGTTGTCTGAGATCAGTTGAGATGCATGTAGCTCTATGGTTGAGCTCACTGGCTTAGCATTCTCCTTCCCAATCTCCTTGCATGCTTGATAAACCCAGTTGTGTGCTAGCTCAGCATGATTATTTGTGACTATGGCAATGACTGAGCCTAAGTAGTCTCTCCTTAGTGGATACATAGCCCATCTAGGGTGTGGTCTCTCAGCTGAAATGATATAGGCTTGATAGAGTCCTGCAGTTAGGTGGAACATTTCTCCACCATAGCCACTTGTTTGGATAGCTCCAATTAAATATAAGTGTTCATTGTTGCTTCTCATTATGCTAAATTAATGTATTATGAATGATTGTTTGTTTGTTGGTACAATTGAATGCATGTACATAACATGATATGAGTTTATTTCTGTGCATGATTATTTAGGTATTCCTGTGATGAGCATGCTAGTATATGTATGTTGTCTGTGTGCACGATAGAGTATAATTGCGTTGCGTTTGTTATTATGCATTGCACACGCATTTAAATGTTCATGAATTTGATAATAGAGCCTTGGAGTTGAATATTATCACCCCACGGAATCATGATGTTCCCTTCCCTGGTTGTACTAGTGGGAGGGGACGTGATAGAATTGGAGACTAGTGTTTTATACAATAGGAAAATGGGATCAACCAAGATTGCATGATGCTTTCTTTAGGAATATTAGAAAGGGACAAGGTCGCAATGCACAAAACTAGATTATCTCTAGTGGATGGGATGATTTTAGAGATCACACAAAAGAAAATTTCTAGAGTAAAAAAAATACAAGTCAACTCAAGGAGGAAAACTACATTGAAAGGAATCAAAAAACACATGATTTTTAGACACGAAATATGCACCTAAACTACACTTCCAATTGATAAAAATCACATAAAATATAGAAACCCTAATCCTCCATTACATGAATTCCATTAACAATTTGGATATCCATTAACCAACCAAGCACATGAGCAACATGAAAACCCTTCAATATAGCACTAGCATAAACCAGCCTACATCTCGATTGAGTATTCCTTATCCATCAAACTCAATGCCTCGTTCCATTGTCCCTTTATTTTCCCTCATCCTCCTCTCCACCATGTCTACACGAAATGTAATAAAATATACCCTAAATATTTGTATTTCCATATAACATAATTAAGCCCCCGTTTCCCCTTAATACATGGAAATATATTTTCTCATTCTTGTATCATAGTTTATTCTTCAATATGAATAGACGTGATAGTATATTGCCTACCAACTGACCCCCTCATTATTTTTATAGGAAAACTATGCCAAGTGCAAATAATCCTCTCACTTGGATGGTTGATCCATCACATACATTCTCAACATATACTCAATCACCTGATTGACTCTTTCTATCTTACAATTTGTCTAAGGGTTGTATGTTTTACTCTTGTTCATATATGTTTTGAATCGTTTGAACAAGTCTTTCCAAAATTTAGAAGTGAACATTGCATCTCTATCTGGCACTATACCTGTCAGAATTCCATGCAGTATGGCAACCTCTTCCATATAGATGTTTGCAATGTTGGTTTTCTTATGAGTTGTTTTCACTGGAATAAAGTGTGTAACTTTAGTCAACTTATCCACTACTACCATGATGGCATCATTTTTAGTCTTGTCTTAGGGAAACTTTATGATCAAATCTATTTTCACTACATCTCACTTCCATTTAGGTATTGGTAATGGTTGTAACAAACCAGCTAGACGTCGATGCTCCACTTTAAACTTATGGAATTCTATGCATATAGCTATGTACTTTGCAACATCGTTCTTCATTCCTGGCCAATAGTATTACTTCCTCATAGATTCTACTATATTCTAGTAACTTGAATGCCCATCATAAGCCACATCATGCATCTACTTCATAACCATATTCCTTATATCTCCATAGTTTGGCACATAAACTATGTCCTTGTGCATGAGCATTCCATTCTCTTTCCAACCTATACTTATCAAACTTATGTGGTACTTCGTGCTGAAACAATCCATCTCTTACCTGCTAGTAATGCTCATTTGTAACATTGGATTCAATGATATTATCTTTAAAATGTGATGTTCCAGTACTTATAACTTCTACATGCATCACATGTATATTCCTACTCATTGCATCAACTAATTTATTCTCCTTTCCTTTGATTTGCTTGATATCAAAATCATATTCACAGAGCAATTGTATCCATATTCTATGTCTTGCATTGAAATTAGGTTGCACAAGCAAACATTTCAAACCATCATGATTACTCCTTAATTCAAAATTATTACCGATCAAGTAGTACCTCCACATATTTAAGGCACAAATGATACCTGCAAGCTCTAGCTCATGATTGACAAAGTTCTATTCAGGTTCTTCCACCTTTATGGATCATAACTGATTAAATGTCCATTCTGAGTCAACAATCCACCAATTCCTTGCTTACATTCATTGGTGCTTACTACAAATATTTCATTAGGATCTGCAATCTTCAAAAATGGTGAACTCGCAAGCATTTCCTTGAGTATCTGAAAACTATCTTCACACTTGGAATTCCATTTAAACTCCACTCCCTTCTTCTACAAGGATGTGATGGGATGAGCTAACCTTAAGAAACCTTCAATGAATCTTTGGTAGTACCCTACTAACCCCATAAAATATTTACTTATGATACATTACTTGGTGTCTGCCATTCCACTATAGATCTTATCTTCTCAGGATCCACTAAGATGTCGTCTTTTGTTATGATGTGACCCGAGTAGTGGATTCTACTCTGGTAGAATGAATGCTTACTTAGCTTGGAATACAACTAATGTTCTCTGAGTACTTGCATAAAAAATCTTAGATTCTCTTCATGTTCTTCTAACTTGGAATGCATAAGGATGTCATCCAAGAAAACAATTACAAAATTATCCAAATAAGTTATGAAAACTCCATTGATTAGACACATGAGTTTTGTTGGTGCATTTGTCAATCCAAAATGTATATATGTAAACTCATAATGTCCATACCTAGTCGTGAATGTTGTCTTACTAATGTCTTCATTCTAGATTTTGACTTGGTGATATTCTGATCTCATGCCTGTCTTTTAGAATACTTTGGCTCCTCTCAGCTGATCAAACAAGTCATTAATCCTTATCAAGGGATACTTGTTTCTGATTGTTTCTTTGTTCAATTATCTATAATATATACAAAGTCTTAAAGTTCCATTTTTATTATTTACAAACAACACAAGAGATTCCCAAGGTGACACACTAGGCCTTATGTAACGTTTATTCAGAAGCTCTTATAACTAGATATGCAACTCTTTCAATTTTGGAGTACTCATTCTATAAGGTCTTTAGATGAAGGAACTTCACATGGAACCAATTAGTAGAGAAATAAATGTCTTTCTAAGGTGACATTCCTAGAAATCCATGAAATACATCTACAAATTATTGTAGCACTGGGTAGTCTTGTATCTCTGGTTTTGTTTCCTTCTTTTGGATCCTCCATATGATTTTCATACAACTGACAACCTTTCCCTAAACACTTCTTCAACTGCATAGCTATTATCTTTCTCACAGATATGGATCTAGGTATACCTCTCACTATTACCCGGTTTTTTTCGTCATCACGATAAGTATAAGTTTTACTATGACAGTCAAGCATAGCATGATGTGCATCCAACCAATTTATAACAATCAATACATCACATGAACCTAAAGGTATGATGTTCAACTCTAAAAAAAATTTCATACCATTCATGTATAAAGGAAACTTTTGTCTACTTATGTGACCTTCCTCTGGGTACCTGTATCCAATTTCTACCTTAGTCATTCGAGATTGATGGTCAACTTGTCTACCATCCAAGGCTACATAGAATTTTGGAATACTTCTTTCAACATCACTAGTTGTTGAGGATTCTTGAATGTTGTTAATGGTGCTTCTCTTATGTGGAAATTGCTTGGCATAGTGATTTGCCTTACATATCCAACACTCAATAGGTGTTCTTGGCCCTTTATATCTAAATGTTTCCCCCCTTTGATTTTGCTTTGCTAATAGGATTTATTACTATTTCTGAATGATGGAGGCTTGAATCCTTTTGTCACATCCCCTTCCATCAATCCAATGCAAGGGAGGAAATGTGACTAACATACTAGGGATTAATTGGTAATTTTGGCCCCATACATTACTCACAAATTCATTATAAACAAAAACTTATGTGTGCAAGTTCATACTCAATATAAACATAGTGAAAATAAACATATTTGCACACACACAAACAGTAATGCATCAACATATTTATCTCAATCATATGATGAGTCAATAGGCAAATAATCCATCCCATTCTCATGCTATATACAGACTTCATATCATTTCCATTAACATGAATAATTATCCTTCATAATTAACACATTACAGAACACATAATGCATATAATTTAACCACAGAGAATACTTATCTTGAAGATGAAGTTGTCCAAACAACTGGCTATGTGAGAGCAACGTTCCACCCAACCATATATCTATGTCCAGCCTATATTCTTTCAGCTGAGAGATCACCCCTGAGTTGGGTTGTGTATCCACTAAGGAGGAACTAGCTGGGCTCACTCACAGCCATGGTTTCATTCAATAGCTATGCTAATCCAACACACAGTTGGGTTTATCAAGCATACAAACAACAAATGAGGAGGATGATAAGCTAGTGAACTCAACCACAAAGCTACAGGCATCTCAAATGAACTCAACAGTCATAGCACCCACAATACCTAACACACCCAACACAAGGAAGGTCCCCTTCTCTGTTGCACAGTTCCTCAGGCGTCCCTTCCCTCCAGTGCTCTTCAGTGTGGAAATAGAAAGGTTCAGCTACTATATCCTTGAGATTCTAGCCTTCACTGGTTTTATCAAGCAAACCCAACCTCTGCTCAGTCATTCACACTTGGATTTCTCACAGTTCTGTTATCCAATAACTCAATCATGTCACTTCATTTATGGGTTGTAAAAAATGGGTTTTCCAATGGATTTCGGGGTATCTAATACTCTCAATTTTTCCCCAAGGTTCATATCAATGGACCCCCCATTGGATTTCACTGTCAAATACCAATTTTGGGTGTTTATGGCTCAACAAAATGTGGGTTCTTGTAAAGTTTCGATTTCTGGTTTTTTTCACTGCTGGGCATTCATAATGGATGAAACATGATGCTAGGCTCTTCGACAATGGAATGGGAATGAGGAAGAACCAATTACCATGAGTTAGAGTGACTTGTGGTACAAGAAAAACAGAGCCCATACCTGCCATACGAATTTCTGGGCTACCCATGCTCCATTGAAGCCATGGACTAAATTCTTCAACAACTTCCTTACAACAAAATTAAATGTCAGCAAGGAAAGTCAAATGGGTTCTCACAATGACATTTGGCAGCATATGGTTCATCCCCATAACCCCCTCACCACTCCCTAGTGGATACACATGGCCCCTTCTCATTCGTTGCTCCCACAGCCAGTTTTGGTATTTTACTGCAATATCAAATATTTACATCAATTTACAATATCCCATGGCTTAATAGCACATGGGTAATAAAATATCAAATACTTCTCCATTTTAAATCAAATCTGAACATACAATAGCGGGGCCTTGGCCTTGAGCTCCACACTAGAAAAACATACATTGCATGTATACAATATTTACATTAAAAGCCAATATTTCAAAAGGGTCAAAATTGGGGTATTACATTCCCCTCCCCCTTAGAACAACACTGTCCTTGGTGTTCTCAAAACAGAACAAAAATGGGAATGCCTCTCTCATGGCATCCTCTAGCTCCCATGTAGCCTCATTGGGGCTAAGGTGCTCCAATTGGACCTTTACTTGCCCGATGGCTCTGTGATCCGGATTTATGTGGGAACGAAACAAAAGATAGCATATACAGAATCATATACAAATATATATTGCAAATAACACAGTGATACAGTAAACGCATATTCTATTAAATAGTGGAAATAGAACAGACTGTAAAATACAATAGCTAAAATGGTAGTAGCTATCTCTGAGAAGAGATGTGGCTGCTATGCTCATTCGTGCCAAGATGAATACAAAGAGAGGCCGAAAGGGCCTATTTATCATAAGCATGAGGGAAAGAATCCCAAACATCCAAAAACCTAACCCTAGAAGATGACCCGTCATAAAGTTTGCGGCCCCAAGGTGGTTAGTTGAATAGTCAACTTCCCGGGGTCATAACTTTTGCATACGATCTTCGTTTGGGGCGCTCGGTAGCCCATTGCAAAGGTCTATCCGAGATTTACAATTTTCTAATGGGCCCAAATACATACTATTGGCAACCATTTGGTCCCCCAAATCGCCAAAAAATGTCGTTTAGGGCCTCAAAATGGCTCCAGAAGTTCAGGACCCGAAAAACTGCTAAAAATAGTAATTTACCAAAAATGCCAGAAGACTGTTTTGAGCCAGTTGGAAGAGGTGGGCCGCCAATGATATCCACCTGGATCAATCCTCCCTCCTTAGGAAGCAATGGTCTCCATTGCATTAAATCCCTTATCATATGTCGAGCCGTGTGTCGAGTTGAGCTCTTGGTGGGACATTTGCTGAAGTGGAAAGGTTGCCTTACTTTGAAATTTTCAGAGGGTTGTAATTGTTGTTGATGGATGCGCTGGAGCTGTTCAACAGTTTTGGTTGTTGTGGTATCCTTGGTATGCGCTGGTGTGGATGGTTTCTTTTTGGATGGGCCCCTTGAATGCGTGGCCTTGCACTGTAGAGGTACCCGAATAGGCGATGCTGCACTAACTTTGTGTTTTTCTTCTTTCTGCTAAGTAGAAGGATAATCTGCAGAGGTTGTAGATGTTTCCGCGATCTGATGTTCACCTTTAGTGGCAATTGCGAATAGGGAAAATTTCCCAGTGTGGGAGATTATCTTCCTTCCCTGCTCGTTTGGGGTAGGTGCAACTATCTCTGGTATCCGATAGAGTTGTCCTCCCAAAGTGACAATGACACTGCGAGGTCATGATTCATATACAGCATGACGCTTCCACATATATGGTTGTCCTAAAAGAACATCACATACTTCAAGTGGGGCCACATCACACAATACCTCATCTTTGAAGGGCTTGATGCTATATGGTAGGCGACATTGGTGACTGACACAGATCCTTCGTCCTTGGCTTAGCCATCCAATGGTGTATGGTTGCGGGTGTGGCATTATTGGTAGCTCCAATCTCTTGATGACTTCTTCTGAGATCATGTTCTTTTGGCTGCCGCTGTCAACAACAAAATGTAGGGGAATTCCCTTCACCCACATCTGTGAGTGGAAAAGGCGCTCCTCTGCCTCCAACTCTTCAGGCTCCTCTGGCTGAATCTGTGTGGTGGAAACAACGGCACTGGGTTCTGCATCAATGATCTGCTTCCCTTTTTGCGTGGGTGTGAAATTAGGTTTCGAGTCAAAATCGAAATTGGGATCTGATTCTGAAGCTTTGATCTCAGCCACCAATGACTGTTTTGAGCGACAATCATCAGTGTTGTGCTAGGGGCTTTTTTGGAACTTGCACCACTTCCTGGTGTCCTTCTTTGTCTTTTCTTTACCCTTCTTCGCCTGTGGTTGGGACTGGTTGTCCTTTTCCTGCGCCGTGTTTTGCGAGCCAGAGTTTCCCTTGCCCTGCTTCTGCGCAGGTCCGAAGTCACGCTTGTTCTTTTGCTTAAATTTCTACTCAACTTTGACAGCATATCGATAGCCGGATCCGAGTGAAGAGATTTCCAGGAAATCCATCTCTATTCGGATGTACCGGTGTGGGCCACTGCGATATTTCAGTACTAGGTTCCGCTCGGAGTCTTTGATACCTAGCTTTGTGCGCAAGGTATGAAATTTGTTGGTGTACTCCGACACCGTTTGGTCCCACTCTTGAGGCAGAATGGTCCATTTTGTGTACTGGTCATCATAGTTTCCAACAGGGTAATATTGTTCCTTGACGGCATCTATAAAAGAGTCCCGAGTGGGATTGGAATATTCAAACAATCCAGACTCGTCTGATGAGTTTTTCTCACAATAAGTTTCCCACCAATTTTTGACATGGGGGACGGCCTTAAGGAGCGCAAAGATGATCTTTTCCCTATCGAAAAATTGGTGGACAGAGAAATACCCTTCTAGTAGATTTAACCATTTATCTAGGGCATCGGCATCGATTTGGCCTTCAAATAAAGGGATATAAAAATTAACTTGTACCTTGAAGGGAGTCGTATCTCCGAAATGGCTGCTCATTGAGGGTGCATTTGCCGTTGTTGGCATGCGTTGAAGGATTTGGGTGAAATTATCCATCATCTCGTTCCTCTGTCACGCGAGGGCTTCCTGGAGCAACAACTTGATAGGATCTACTGCTCCGTCTTCTCTCTTTTCTTCCGCCATGGGAGGCCATTTGGGGCGGCGAGAGTGGTCTTCCCCAAGTGAAACTAGTTCAAGACCCAACTCTCTGTATCCTGACCTTGTCGGGGACATGCACCGAGAAACAATCAAAGAGTAGACTGCTCTGATACCACTGAGCCGGATTTATGTGGGAACAAAACAAAAGATAGCATATACAGAATCATATACAGAGATATATTGCAAATAACACAGTGATACAGTAAACACATATTCTATTAAATAGCGGAAATAGAACAGACTGTAAAATACAATAGCTAGAATGGTGGTAGCTATCTCTGAGAAGAGATGTGGCTACTATGCTCATTCGTGCCAAGATGAATACAAAGAGAGGCAGAAAGGGCCTATTTATCATAAGCATGAGGGAAAGAATCCCAAACATCCAAAAACCTAACCCTAGAAGATGAATCGTCATAAAGTTTGCGGCCCCAAGGAGGTTAGTTGAATAGTCAAATTCCCGGGGTCATAACTTTTGCATACGATCTCCGTTTGGGGCGCGCGGTATCCCGTTGGAAAGGTCTATCCGAGATTTACAACTTTCAATTGGGCCAAAATGCATGCCATTGGCAAACATTTGGTCCCCCAAATTGCCAAAAAATATCGTTTAGGGCCTCAAAATGGCTTCGGAAGTTCAGGACCCAATAAACTGCTAAAAATAGTAATTTACCAAAAATGCCAGAAGACTGTTTTGAGCCAGTTGGAAGAGGTGGGCCGCCACTGATATCCACCTGGATCAATCCTCCCTCCTTAGGAAGCAATGGTCTCCATTGCGTTAAATCCCTTATCATATGTTGAGCCGTGTGTCGAGTTGATCTCTTGGTGGGACATTTGCTGAAGTGGAAAGGTTGAGTTACTTTGACATTTTCAGAGGGTTGTAATTGTTGTTGATGGATGCGCTGGAGTTGTTCAACAGTTTGGTTGTTGTGGTATCCTTGGTATGCGCCAGTGTGGATGGTTTCTTTTTGGAGGGGCCCCTTGAATGCGTGACCTTGCACTGTAGAGGTACCCGAATAGGCGATGCTGCACTAACTTTGTGTTTTTCTTGTTTTTGCTGAGTAGAAGGATAATCTGCAGAGGTTGTGGATGTCTCCGCGATCTGATGTTCACCTTAGTGGCAATTGCGAATAGGGAAAATTTCCCAATGTGGGAGATTATCTTCCTTCCCTGCTCGTTTGGGGTAGGTGCAACTATCTCTGGTATACGATAGAGTTGTCCTCCCAAAGTGACAATGACACTGCGAGGTCGTGATTCATATACAGCATGACGCTTCCACATATATGGTTGTCCTAAAAGAACATCACATACTTCAAGTGGCACCACATCACACAATACCTCATCTTTAAAGGGCTTGATGCCATATGGTAGGCGACATTGGTGACTGACACAGATCCTTCGTCCTTGGCTTAGCCATCCAATGGTGTATGGTTGCGGGTGTGGCGTTATTGGTAGCTCCAATCTCTTGATGACTTCTTCTGAGATCAGGCTCTTTTGGGTGCCGCTGTCCACAACAAAATGTAGGGGAATGACCTTCACCCACATCTGTGAGTGGAAAAGGCGCTCCTTTGCCTCCAAATCTTCAAGCTCCTCTGGCTGAATCTGTGTGGTGACAACAACGACACTGGGTTCTGCATCAATGATCTAATTCCCTTTTCGCGCGGCTGTGAAATTAGGTTCCGAGTCAGAATCGGAATTGGGATCTGATTCTGAAGCTTTGATCTCAGCCACCAATGACTGTTTTGAGCGACAATCATCAGCGTTGTGCCAGGGGTTTTTTTGGAACTCGCACCACTTCCCGGTATCCTTCTTTGTCTTTTCTTTACCCTTCTTCGCCTGTGGTTGGGACTGGTTGACCCTTTCCTGCCCCGTGTTCTGCGAGCCAGAGTTTCCCTTGCCCTGCTTCTGCGCAGGTCTGAAGTCACGCTTGTTCTTTTGCTGAAATTTCTGCTCAATTTTGACAGCATATCGATAGGCAGATCCGAGTGAAGAGATTTCCAAGAAATCCATCTCTGTTCGGATGTACCGGTGTAGGCCACTATGATATTTCAGTACTAGGTGCCGCTCGGAGTCTTTGATACCTATCTTTATGCGCAAGGTATGAAACTTGTTGGTGTACTCTGACACCATTTGGTCCCTCTCTTGATGCAGAATGGTCCGTTTTGTTTACTGGTCATCGTAGTTTCCAACAGGGTAATATTGTTCCTTGAAGGCGTCTATAAAAGAGGCCCAAGTGGGATTGGAATATTCAAACAATCCAGACTCGTCTGATGAGTTTTGCTTACAATAAGTTTCCCACCAATTTTTGACATGGGGGACGGCCTTAAGGAGCGCAAAGATGATCTTTTCCCTCTCGAAAAATTGGTGGACAGAGAAATACCCTTCTAGTAGATTTAACCATTTATCTAGGGCATCGGCATCGATTTGGCCTTCAAATAAAGGGATATCAAAATTAACTTCTACCTTGAAGGGTGTCGTATCTCCGAAATGGCTACTCGTTGAGGGTGCATTTGCCGCTGTTGGCATGCGTTGAAGGATTTGGGCGAAATTATCCATCATCTCGTTCCTCTGTCGTGCGAGGGCTTCCTTGAGCAACAACTTGATAGGATCTACTGCTCCGTCGTCTCTCTTTTCTTCCACCATGGGAGGCTATTTGGGGCGGCGAGAGTGGTCTTCCCCAAGTGAAACTAGTTCGAGACCCAACTCTCTGTATCTCAACCTCGTTGGGGACATGCACCGAGAAACAATCAAAGAGCAGACCGCTCTAATACCACTAATCCAGATTTATGTGGAAACGAAACAAAAGATAGCATATACAGAATCATATACAGAGATATATTGCAAATAACACAGTGATATAGTAAACACATATTCTATTAAATAGCGGAAATAGAACAGACTGTAAAATACAATAGCTATAATGGTGGTAGCTATCTCTAAGAAGAGATGTGGCTGCTATGCTCATTCGTGCCAAGATGAATACAAAGAGAGGCGGAAAGGGCCTATTTATCATAAGCATGAGGGAAAGAATCCCAAACATCCAAAAACCTAACCCTGAAAGATGAACCGTCTTAAAGTTTGCGGCCCCAAGGTGGTTAGTTGTATAGTCAACTTCCCGGGGTCATAACGTTTGCATACGATTTTCGTTTGGGGCGCTCCGTAGCTCGTTGGAAAGGTCTATCCGAGATTTACAACTTTCAATTGGGCCCAAATGCATGCCGTTGGCAACCATTTGGTCCCCCAAATTGCCAAAAAATGTCATTTAGGGCCTCAAAATGGCTTCGGAAGTTCAGGACCCGAAAAACTGCTAAAAATAGCAATTTACCAAAAATCCCAAAAGACTGTTTTGACCCAGTTGGAAGAGGTGGGCCGCCACCGATATCCACCTGGATCAATCCTCCCTCCTTAGGAAGCAATGGTCTCCATTGCGTTAAATCCCTTATCATATGTCGAGCCGTGTGTCGAGTTGAGCTCTTGGTGGGACATTTGCTGAAGTGGAAAGGTTGCCTTATTTTGACATTTTCAGAGGGTTGTAATTGTTGTTGATGGATGCGCTGGAGCTGTTCAACAGTTTTGGTTGTTGTGGTATCCTTGCTATGCGCCGGTGTGGATGATTTCTTTTTGGAGGGGCCCCTTGAATGCGTGGCCTTGCACTGTAGAGGTACCCGAATAGGCGATGCTGCCCTAACTTTGTGATTTTCTTGTTTCTACTGAGTAGAAGGATAATCTGCAGATGTTGTGGATGTCTCCGCGATCTGATGTTCACCTTTAGTGGCAATTGTGAATAGGGAAAATTTCCCAGTGTGGGAGATTATCTTCCTTCCCTGCTCGTTTGGGGTAGGTGCAACTATCTCTGGTATCCGATAGAGTTGTCCTCCCAAAGTGACAATGACACTGCGAGGTCGTGATTCATATACATCATGATGCTTCCACATATATGGTTGTCCTAAAAGAACATCACATACTTCAAGTGGGGCCACATCACACAATACCTCATCTTTGAAGGGCTTGATGTCATATGGTAGGTGACATTTGTGACTGACACGGATCCTTCGTCCTTGGCTTAGCCATCCAATGGTGTATGGTTGCGGGTGTGGCGTTATTGGTAGCTCCAATCTCTTGATGACTTCTTCTGAGATCAGGTTCTTTTGACTGCCGCTGTCCACAAGAAAATGTAGGGGAATTCCCTTCACCCACATTTGTGAGTGGAAAAGGCGTTCCTCTGCCTCCGACTCTTCAGGCTCCTCTGGATGAATCTGTGTGGTGGCAACAACGGCACTGGGTTCTGCATCAATGATCTACTTCCCTTTTCGCGCGGCTGTGAAATTAGGTTTCGAGTCATAATCGGAATTGGGATCTGATTCTGAAGCTTTGATCTCAGCCACCAATGACTGTTTTGAGCGACAATCATCAGTGTTGTGCCAGGGGCATTTTTGGAACTCGCACCACTTCCCGGTGTCCTTCTTTGTCTTTTCTTTACCCTTCTTCGCCTGTGGTTGGGACTGGTTGTCCTTTTCCTGCCCCGTGTTCTGCGAGCCAGAGTTTCCCTTGCCCTGCTTCTGCGCAGGTCCGAAGTCACGCGTGTTCTTTTGCTGAAATTTCTGCTCAATTTTGACAGCATATCGGTAGGTGGATCTGAGTGAAGAGATTTCCAAGAAATCCATCTCTGTTCGGATGTACCAGTGTAGGCCACTGCGATATTTTAGTACTAGGTGCCGCTTGGAGTCTTTGATACCTAGCTTTGTGCGCAAGGTATGAAATTTGTTGGTGTACTTTGACACCGTTTGGTCCCTCTCTTGATGCAGAATGGTCCATTTTGTGTATTGGTCATCGTAGTTTCCAACAGGGTAATATTGTTCCTTGATGACATCTATAAAAGAGGCCCAAGTGGGATTGGAATATTGAAACAATCCAGACTCGTCTGATGAGTTTTGCTCACAATAAGTTTCCCACCAATTTTTGACATGGGGGACGGCCTTAAGGAGCGCAAAGATAATCTTTTCCCTGTCGAAAAATTGGTGGAGAGAGAAATACCCTTCTAGTAGATTTAACCATTTATCTAGGGCATCGGCATCGATTTGGCCTTCAAATAAAGGGGTATCAAAATTAACTTGTACCTTGAAGGGAGTCGTATCTCCGAAATGGCTACTCGTTGAGGGTGCATTTGCCGCTGTTGGCATGCGTTGAAGGATTTGGGCGAAATTATCCATCATCTCGTTCCTCTGTCATGCGAGGGCTTCCTCGAGCAACAACTTGATAGGATCTATTGCTCCGTTGTCTCTCTTTTCTTCTGGCATGGGAGGCTATTTGGGGCGGCGAGAGTGGTCTTCCCCAAGTGAAAGTAGTTCGAGAACCAACTCTCTGTATCCCGACCTCATCGGGGACATGCACTGAGAAACAATCAAAGAGCAGACCGCTCTGATTCCACTTATGCGGATTTATGTGGGAACGAAACAAAAGATAGCATATACAGAATCATATACAGAGATATATTGCAAATAACACAGTGATACAGTTAAACACATATTGTATTAAATAGCAGAAATAGAACAGACTGTAAAATACAATAGCTAGAATGGTGGTAGCTATCTCTGAGAAGAGATGTGGCTGCTATGCTCATTCGTGCCAAGATGAATACAAAGAGAGGCTGAAAGGGCCTATTTATCATAAGCATGAGGGAAAGAATCCCAAACATCCAAAAACCTAACCCTAGAAGATGAACCGTCATAAAGTTTGCGGCCCCAAGGTGGTTAGTTGAATAGTCAACTTCCCGGGGTCATAACTTTTGCATATGATCTCTGTTTGGGGCACTCGGTAGCCCGTTACAAAGGTCTATCCGAGATTTACAACTTTTGAATGGGCCTGAATGCATGCCATTGGCAACCATTTCGTCACCCAAAGCGCCAAAAAATGTCGTTTAGGGCCTCAAAATGGCTCTGGAAGTTCAAGACCCAAAAAACTGCTAAAAATAGTAATTTACCAAAAATGCCAGAAGACTGTTTTGAGCCAGTTGGAAGAGGTGGGCCACCACTGATATCCACCTGGATCAATCCTCCTTCCTTAGGAAGCAATGGTCTCTATTGCGTTAAATCCCTTATCATATGTCGAGCCGTGTGTCGAGTTGAGCTCTTGGTGGGACATTTGCTGAAGTGGAAAGGTTGCCTTACTTTGACATTTTCAGAGGGTTGTAATTGTTGTTGATGGATGCGCTGGAGCTGTTCAACATTTTTGGTTGTTGTGGTATCCTTGGTATGCGCCGGTGTGGATGGTTTATTTTTGGAGGGGCCCCTTGAATGTGTGTCCTTGCACTGTAGAGGTACCCGAATAAGCGATGCTGCACTAACGTTGTGTTTTTCTTGTTTCTGCTGAGTAGAAGGATAATCTACAGAGGTTGTGGATGTTTCCGCGATCTGATGTTCACCTTTAGTGGCAATTGCGAATAGGGAAAATTTCCCAATGTGGGAGATTATCTTCCTTCCTTACTTGTTTGGGGTAGGTGCATTTATCTCTGGTATCCGATAGAGTTGTCCTCCCAAAGTGACAATGACACTGTGAGGTCGTGAGTCATATACAGCATGACGCTTCCACATATATGGTTGTCCTAAAAGAACATCACATACTTCAAGTGGGGCCACATCACACAATACCTCATCTTTGAAGGGCTTGATGCCATATGGTAGGTAACATTGGTGACTGACACCCTTCGTCCTTGGCTTAGCCATCCAATGGTGTATGGTTGCTAGTGTGGCGTTATTGGTAGCTCCAATCTCTTGATGACTTCTTCTGAGATCAGGTTCTTTTGGCTGTCGCTGACCACAACAAAATGTAGGGGAATTCCCTTCACCCACATCTGTCAGTGGAAAAGGAGCTCCTCTACCTCCGACTCTTAAGGCTCCTCTGGCTGAATCTGTGTTGTGGCAACAACGGCACTGGGTTCTGCATCAATGATATGCTTCCCTTTTCGCGTGTCTATGAAATTAGGTTCCGAGTCAGAAACGGAATTGGGATCTGATTCTGAAGCTTTGATCTTAGCCACCAATGACTATCTTGAGCGACAATCATCAGTGTTGTGCCAGGGGCTTTTTTGGAACTCGCACCACTTCTCGGTGTCCTTCTTTGTCTTTTATTTACCCTTCTTCGCCTGTGGTTGGTACTGGTTTTCCCTTTCCTGCCCCGTGTTCTGCGAGCCAGAGTTTCCCTTGCCCTGCTTCTGCACAGGTCCGAAGTCGCGCTTGTTCTTTTGCTGAAATTTCTGCTGAATTTTGACAGCATATCGATAGGCGGATCAGAGTGAAGAGATTTCTAGGAAATCAATCTCTGTTCGGATGTACCGGTGTAGGCCTCTGCGATATTTCAGTACTAGGTGTCGTTCGGAGTCTTTGATACCTAGCTTTGTGCGTAAGGTATGAAATTTGTTGTTGTACTCCGACACCGTTTGGTCCCTCTCTTGATGTAGAATGGTCCATTTTGTGTACTGGTCATCATAGTTTCCAACAGGGTAATATTGTTCTTTGACGGCATCTATAAAAGAGGCCCATGTGGGATTGGAATATTCAAACAATCCAGACTCGTCTGATGAGTTTTGCTCACAATAAGTTTCCCACCAATTTTTGACATGGGGGACGGCCTTAAGGAGCACAAAGATGATCTTTTCCCTGTCCAAAAATTGGTGGACAGAGATATACCCTTCTAGTAGATTTAACCATTTATCTAGGGCATCGGCATTGATTTGGCCTTCAAATAAAGGGATATCAAAATTAACTTGTACCTTGAAGGGAGTCGTATCTCTAAAATGGCTACTCGTTGAGGGTGCATTTGCCGCTGTTGGCATGCGTTGAAGGATTTAAACGAAATTATCCATCATCTCGTTCCTCTGTCCCACGAGGGCTTCCTCGAGCAACAACTTGATAGGATCTACTGCTCCGTCGTCTCTCTTTTCTTCTACCATGGGAGGCCATTTGGGGCGGCGAGAGTGGTCTTCCCCAAGTGAAACTAGTTTGAGACCGAACTCTCTATATCCTGACCTCGTCGGGGACATGCACTGAGAAACAATCAAAGAGAAGACCGCTCTGATACCATTGATCTGGATTTATGTGGGAACGAAACAAAAGATAGCATATACAGAATCATATACAGAGATATATTGCAAATAACACAGTGATACAGTAAACACATATTCTATTAAATAGCAGAAATAGAACAGACTGTAAAATACAATAGCTAGAATGGTGGTAGCTATCTCTGAGAAGAGATGTGGCTGCTATGATCATTCGTGCCAAGATGAATACAAAGAGAGGCCGAAAGGGCCTATTTATCATAAGCATGAGGGAAAGAATCCCAAACATCCAAAAACCTAACCCTAGAAGATGAACCGTCATAAAGTTTGCGGCCCCAAGGTGGTTTGTTGAATAGTCAACTTCCTGGGGTCATAACTTTTACATACGATCTCTGTTTGGGGCGCTCGGAAGCCCATTGGAAAGGTCTATCCGAGATTTACAACTTTCAACTAGGCCCAAATGCATGCCTTTGGAAATCATTTGGTCCCCCAAATCGCCAAAAAATGTCGTTTAGGGCCTCAAAATGGCTCCGGAAGTTCAGGACCCGAAAAACTGCTAAAATAGTAATTTACCAAAAATGCCAAAAGACTGTTTTGAGCCAGTTGGAAGAGGTGGGCCACCACCGATATCCACCTGGATCACTCTGTTCCGGAGCAAAGTGACCTTCTTGTCGAGGATGCACGTAGTCTCTACTTGGAACTCTCCCTCGGGTTCCACGTGTATCATATTCCAATCAATCATATGATTAGGATCATGTACATACTTCTTAAGCAAAGATACATGGAAAACATTATGAGCTCTTATGTTAGTAGGCAATGCAATTCTATATGCAACTGGCCCTATCCTATCAAGGCCTTCAAATGGCCCACAATATATGGGTGACAACTTGGCACAACTCCCCAACTTGAGAGAACTTTTCCTTGGTTTCACTCTCAAATACACATGATCCCCAATCTGAAATTCCTTATGCACTCTTTTCAAATATGCATAACTCTTTTTCCTGTCCTGAGCTGCCTTTAAATTATGCCTGATCTTAACAACTTCCTATTCCATTTCCTTGATCATCTCTGGTCCAAGTACTACCCTGTTCACCGGGCTATCCCAATTCACTAATGTCCTGCATCCATTTCCATACAATGCCTCAAATGGAATCATTCCCAATGATGCATGATGTCCATTATTGTATGCAAATTCTACCAAGTGTAGGTAATCTTCCCACTTGGATGGTTTATCCATCACGTACATTCTCATCATGTCTTCAAGAACCTAATCACCCTCTAAGTTTGGCCATCTGTTTGAGGATGATATGTTGTACTAAAATTCAATTTAGTTCCCAATTCCTGAAATAATCCCTTCCAGAAATTGGAAGTGAACTTTGTATCACGATCAGAAATTATTGCCTTGGGCAATCCATACAATCTGAATATCTCTCATGAAGATATTTGCAATGTCATTAGCCTTGTGGGTGGACTTGAATGGAATAAAATGAGCCACCATGGATAGCTTGTCCACCACAACCATGACTGAATCATGTTTCTTCACTCTCATGGGAAGACCTGTTATGAAATCCTTAGAGATCACTTCCCACTTCCACTCCGAAATGGGTAAGGGTTGTAACAATCATGTTGGATGTTGGTGCTTTGCCTTGACTTGTTGGCACTTCTGACACCTAGCAATGTACTCAGCTATGTCCTTCTTCATACCATGCCAAAAGTATTGTTTTATTGCTACTGTTATAGTCTTTTGATATCCTGGGTGTCCAGAGTATGGCATTTGATGTATTTCATCCATCACTAGCTTCTTCAAATCTGCACTATTTGGGATGTACAGTATATCCTTGTAGATGAGGATATCATTTTCACCAAGCTGATATCCCGCACACTTTTCATCCACATTACCCCGCCGCAACTTCTCTTTAATTTGAAGGCAGGTTTCATCACTGTTTTGGGCTTCAAGAACTCTCGTCTTCAAATTTGATTTGCACATACTTAATGTTGCAACATGAAATTTTCTGCTAAGGGCATCTGCAACCTTATTCTCTTTCCCTTTTACATGCTTACTTTCAAAATCAAATTCACAAAGAAACTCCATCCATCTAGCTTGCCTGGCATTCAAGTTTGGTTGATCAAACAAATACTTCAAGCTCATGTGGTTTGTTCTAAGCTTGAATCTTCTTCCCAACAAGTAATGTTTCCACATCTTGAGAGCATGCACTATGGCTGCCAATTCTTAATCATGTGTGGCATAATTCTTTTCATGCTCTTTTAATTTCCTTGACTCATGGTAAATCACAACTCCTTCTTGCATGAGAACTCCACCTAGCCCTTCAATGCAAGCATCTGTGCACACTACAAAATCCTTCTTTTGATTTGTTATCTTCAAAACAGGAGTGCTGGTAAGTAACTCCTTTAACTGCTGAAAAATTTTCTCACATTTTTTAGAGTATACAAACTTGATATTCTTCCTTTGCAATGAAGTGATTGGATGAGATATCTTGTAGAAGCCTTCAATAAACCTTCTGTAGTAACCAGCAAGATCGATAAAAGATCTAACATCTGAAACATTCTTTGGAGTAGACCAATCCATGATGGCATTAATCTTCTCTGGATCAACTGCAATTCCTTCTTCAGAAATGATATGGCCCAAATATTGCACATTCTTTTGGTAAAACTCACACTTGCTTAACTTGGCATACAACTGATGTTCTCTAAGGACTTGCAACACCATCCTTAGATGTTCGTCATGCTCTTCTTCATTCCTTTAGTAAACAAGAATTTCATCCAAGAACACAATCACAAACTTATCCAAATATCTACTGAAGACACTATTCATGAGACACATGAATGTAGCAGGTGCATTGGTAAGACCAAACGACACCACAGTGAACTCATAATGGCCATATCTAGTTTTGAAAGCTGTCTTGTGAATGTCTTCTTCCTTAATCCTCACTTGATGGTAGCCAGACCTCAAGTCAATCTTCAAAAACACCTTAGCTTCCTTCATTTGATCAAATAAGTCATCAATTCTTAGCAATGGATACTTGTTCTTGACTGTCACTTTATTGAGTTTCTTGTAATCAATACACAACCTTAAAGTCCCATCCTTCTTCTTGAAAAATAACACCGGTGCTCCCCAAGGAGACACACTAGGTCTAATATACCTCTTTTCCATTAACTCTTGCAGTTGCATCTTCAACTCTACCAATTCCGGTGTACTCATTCTATAAGGAGCTTTGGAATTTGGTGCTACCCCTAGGACAAGATCAATGGTAAAATCAATATCTCTCTTTGGTGATAGTCTCGGTACTTCATCCGGAAACACATCTTGGAACTCTTGCAATAGTGAGAAATCTTCTATCATTGGTCCCTTATCCTCTGACAACTTTGACATATGAACTGCATATAATTGGCAACCTTTCTTATAAAACTTTTTTAACTGTAAGGCTGAAATCTGTCTTACTAAAACATGCTTGGGAATTCCTCTTACCAATCTCGGTCTTCCCTCTTCATCCATGCATTCAAGTGATTTCTCATAACAATCCAACTTGCCTCTATGCTTTTCCAACCAATCCATGCCAATCAAGGCATCATAAGATTCTAATGGTAGTATATTTAAATCTACATGTGTGTGGATTCCATTCAATTCTATGGCGCACTCCACCACTACTTCACTAACTTTTCTCTTGGTCTCTGTGGCTAATTGAACTAACCAAGACTTACTGTGCTTCAATTTTCTAAGAGAACAACCTTCAACCACTTTTGGAGAAACATAACTATGAGTAGATCCTGGATTAATCAAAGCAAAAATAGATTGCTTAGCAATCTTACCTTCAACTTCCACCACTGATGATTGATGGTCTGCCTGATGATTATCCAACGCTGCATAAATTCGAGGCATTTCCCTTGCCATGTCCTCCACTGTAGCTTCTCACTTTAAGTTGTGCAATCTTCTGGGATTATCCTTCCGATGTGGACAATCCTTTAGAATGTGATTCTCTCCACATCCCCAACACTGAAGTGGTCCTTTGTGTTGGGTATGTTATATCTCTTCACATGGTCGCTGCGTGTACAACACGATCCCTACGGCACCTTCGATTCGCCTGCGCCGGGCGCGTCCGGAGGGGGGGGGTTTAGAGGGGGGGGTAGCCCGACAGGGCCCACCCCCTTCGTTTCTGACCGTTAGGTTCCGAAACGACACGGAGGGGGCCGTTAGGCCCCCGGAGTCCGCGCGGAGCGCAAAATTTTTTTTTGGGTTGCTTTTTGCTTTTTCGCGATTTTCGACCCATTGTACTCTATCTAATTCCGGTAAAAGGAATTAGGGTTGTAACCTAATTCGGGTAAACGAATTAGGGTTTTAGATGCTGCAGAATACCATTTATTGTATTGTACATGTAAAATAAACAAATAATGAAAAAGGAGCTATGCGGCTCTAAGTTTTGCTGGTTTTTTCCCGGTTAAGGGTTTCCAGGTGAAAATCTCTGTGTAATGTGTGTGCCATTGTGTATTTTCTGTAAATGCTTAAGAATCGATATATGTTTGTACTTCACTGTTAAGGTTTAAAACTTACATTTGGTATCAGAGCAATTTTGGGTTCAGAGGGACGCCTTTGTTTCCAGGGGTTTGGCTCGATCTTGGATTTGTGATAAACCTGGTTTCAGTGGGAGCTTTGCAGCGGTGATTTATTCTTTGTTTAAAGAATGGCGAGCAGTTCTAGATTCGAGATTGAGAAATTTAATGGTCATAGCTTTGAGCTATGGAAGCTCAAGATGGAAGATCTTCTGGTAGATAGAGAACAATGGATCGCAGTAGATCCAGGTACCATGCCCTCTGGTGCGGTAAAAGAAGAATGGGAAAAGCTGGAAAGGAAAGCAAGGAGCACTATTCGTCTTTGCCTTGCAGATTCGGTATTGGTGAACGTATCTGGAGAAGACACTGCAAAGAAGCTATGGGATAAACTGGGAAGTCTGTATCAGTCAAAGTCCCTGGTAAATAAGTTATTTCTGCGAAAGAAATTGTACCTTCTGAGGATGACTGATGGAGACTCTGTTTCAGAGCATCTAAACGCCTTCAATACTCTGGTAAGTCAGTTGACATCTGTTGGTATTAAACTTGATGATGATGAAAAGTGTATTAGTCTGTTGTGCTCTTTGCCAGATTCATGGGATAATCTGGTCATAGCTATTGGGAGTAATGCAACCACACTAAACTTCGATGATGTGGTTGCATCCCTACTATCGGAGGAAATGAGGCGGAAATCCATAGATAGTTCAGCCAAGGATGCCTTATTTGTAAGAGGTCGCCCTGGAGACAGATCTAAAAATAAGTCTTCAGGTGGTAGATCTAAATCTAGAGGGAGATCTAAATCTCCAGGACCTTCTGTAAGAAAATGCTGGAAGTGCGGAAAAGCTGGGCATTACAAGAAGGATTGTAAATCGAAAATTACTGATAAAAGTAGAGGACCTAATGACGCTCCATCCGCAGATGGGAAAGAATCTACAGAGGAAGGAGGAGATGTGTATCTGGCATCTTCAAGTACACATGCAGAGCATGATTCGTGGTTGATTGACTCAGGTGCGTCTTATCATATGACTCCCCACAGGGAGTGGTTTTCTGAATACGAAAAGTATGATGGAGGAGATGTATTTCTGGGAGACAACTCGGTAGCGAAAATCATAGGTCGAGGAAAGGTCAAGCTACTGCTCAAAGATGGAAGGGTTAAAACTCTTCCCGGGGTTCTGCACATTCCAAAGTTGGCTAGAAACCTTATATCTGTAAGTAAAATGGATGATGCAGGTGTGAAAACTCTATTTGAAAACAACACATGCAAAATGGTTCGAGAGTCATTGGTGTTGATGAGGGGAGTTCGGATTGGAACTCTATACAAGTTGTTGGGAAGCACCTTCAAAAATGGATGTAACAGCACTATTGTTTCTGAGGGTAAAAATGAAGGAGACAGAGTCCTTACTGTCTCTAGTGAGAAGACATCGCTATGGCATCGAAGGCTGGGACATATTGGAGAAAAGGGTCTTCGACTATTACAAGGTAAAAGTATGGCTGAAGGCATGTCTGATTTCACATTAGATTTTGATTTCTGTGAACATTGCTTATATGGTAAACAGAATCGAGTAAGATTCTCATCTGGTGTTGTAAGAGCTAAAGGAATCTTAGAGTTAATACACAGTGATGTTTTTGGACCTGTGCCTGTTCCATCACTTGGTAAATCTGTGTATTATGTTTCATTTATAGATGATTTCTCAAGGAAAACTTGGATTTATTTCCTGCGTAAGAAATCTGAGGTTTTTAATAGATTCAAAGAATTTAAGGCTCTTGTAGAGAATCAAACTGAGAAGAAAATAAAAGTACTCAGAACAGATAACGGTGGAGAATTCTGTGAAAGTGAATTTGAGGAGTTCTGTAAAACGTGTGGAATAGCAAGGCAAAAGACTACTCCATACACACCTCAACAGAATGGGGTTGCAGAAAGGATGAACAGGACATTGATGGAAAAGGCAAGGAGTATGCTCAGTGGTGCAGGGCTAGCACAACAATTCTGGGCAGAAGCTGTTGACACTGCGTGTTACCTAGTGAATAGGACACCCACATCAGCGTTGGTTGACAAGACACCTCATGAGGTTTGGACTGGTAAGAAACCCTCTCTCTCTCATCTCAGAGTGTTTGGGTGTGATGCTTTTGTACATGTTCCAAAGGAGAAAAGGAGCAAGTTGGATAATAAGGCGGAAAAATGTATCTTCATTGGTTACAAGGATGGAGTGAAAGGTTACAAGCTGTGGAACCCAGTAAAAAGGCAAACAGTTTACAGTCGAGATGTGATCTTCAGAGAAGTTGAAAGCACTTCCAGGATTGAGGATGTACCAAAGGAAAAGGATTCAGAGAAGCTACACTTTGATATCAAAGATGAAAGAGGTGACTCTTTTGAGGAACCAGATTCGTCTGAATCAGATGAGGAGGCAGAATCGTCTGAATCAGATGAAGAGGCGGATCCACAGACTCCGGTATTGAGGAGATCTGACCGAGAAAGAAGGCAAGTTGAAAGGTACAGTCCCCCTGATTTTCGTTCTAATTTTTTGTTATCTATTACTGATGATGATCCTAGAACTGCTAAAGAGGCAATGGATTCAGAAGATAGTAAACTATGGAAGAAGGCCATGATAGAAGAAATGGATGCCTTGGACAAAAATGAGGCATGGGATCTGGTTGAGTTGCCAGAAGGAAGAAAGCCCATTGGAAGCAAATGGGTATTCAAGAAGAAGTTAAATGCAGCAGGTAAAGTGGAGAAGTACAAGGCTCGACTAGTTGCGAAAGGTTACTCCCAAATTGAGGGCATCGATTTTGGTGAGATTTTTTCACCTGTTGCAAAATTGACTTCTATTAGATTTCTTTTATCTATTTCTGCTGCTTTTGATCTTGAAGTAGAACAGATGGATGTAAAGACGGCTTTCCTACATGGAAATCTTAATGAAGAGATCTATATGAAGCAACCAGAACGGTTTGTGGTGAAAGGAAGAAAGGAGCTTGTCTGTAAGCTGAAAAAGTCTCTCTACGGTTTGAAACAATCTCCCAGAATGTGGTATCAAAAATTTGATACTTATATACTGGGACTTGGTTTCTCAAGAAGCAAAGCTGATCACTGTGTTTATTTTAAGCTAATTGGTGATCATTTTATTTATGTAATATTGTATGTTGATGATATGTTGCTAATTGGAAACAACAAAGAAATCATCAAGGATGTCAAGAATCAGCTGTCATCTGAATTTGACATGAAAGATCTTGGTGCTGCAAATTTCATTTTGGGCATGGAAATAAAAAGAGATCGTGAAAACAGGAAACTCTGGTTAAATCAGAGGAAATATGTTGAAACGATATTGAAGAGATTTAATATGCAGGAAAGCAAACCAGTGAAGGTGCCCATTCCTGTAGGTGTAAGGTTATCTGCAGAACAGTGTCCCACTACACAAGAAGAGGTAGAGGACATGTCTCATGTTCCATATGCTAGTGCAGTTGGCAGTCTGATGTATGCCATGGTCTGTACTAGACCAGATATAGCCCATGCAGTGGGAGTTTTGAGTAGATACATGTCAAAACCAGGAAAGGAACATTGGACTGCAGTAAAAAGGGTCTTCAGGTATTTGCGTGGCACTACAGATTCTGCAATCTGCTACCAAGGAAGACCCGGTCTAAACAGAGAGATAGATATACAAGGATTTGCTGATGCTGACTGGGCTGGAGATCTTGATCACAGAAGATCTACAAGTGGCTACGTTTTTAATCTATTTGGAGGAGCAATCAGTTGGATGAGTAGAAGACAAGCTGTAGTTGCACTCTCAACTACAGAAGCTGAATACATGGCAGCTACCCATGCAAGTAAGGAAGCTGTATGGTTGCAAAGATTGTGTTCAGGTATTGGTTTTGTTCAGAATGCAGTAAAAATTGGTTGTGATAGCTCAAGTGCAATATTTCTGGCAAAGAACCCTGCTTATCACTCGAGGACAAAGCACATTGATGTGCAGTACCATTTCGTCAGAGACATGGTTGAACAGAACAAAGTGTTGCTGGAAAAGGTTGACACTTTGGTAAATGTTGCAGACTCTTTGACAAAGTCTGTGAGTACTCAGAAGTTCTCTTGGTGCAAAGAGAACATGGGCATTGTTGCCCTGAATTGTTGAAGTCATAAATTTCTCCTGTATGTGAAGAGAACAACAAGTGGGAGAATGTTGGGTATGTTATATCTCTTCACATGGTCGCTGCGTGTACAACACGATCCCTACGGCACCTTCGATTCGCCTGCGCCGGGCGCGTCTGGAGGGGGGGGTTTAGAGGGGGGGGTAGCCCGACAGGGCCCACCCCCTTCGTTTCGGACCGTTAGGTTCCGAAACGACACGGAGGGGGCCGTTAGGCCCCCGGAGTCCGCGCGGAGCGCAAAATTTTTTTTTGGGTTGCTTTTTGCTTTTTCGCGATTTTCGACCCATTGTACTCTATCTAATTCCGGTAAAAGGAATTAGGGTTGTAACCTAATTCGGGTAAACGAATTAGGGTTTTAGATGCTGCAGAATACCATTTATTGTATTGTACATGTAAAATAAACAAATAATGAAAAAGGAGCTATGCGGCTCTAAGTTTTGCTGGTTTTTTCCCGGTTAAGGGTTTCCAGGTGAAAATCTCTGTGTAATGTGTGTGCCATTGTGTATTTTCTGTAAATGCTTAAGAATCGATATATGTTTGTACTTCACTGTTAAGGTTTAAAACTTACACTTTGGATGCTTTGTCTACTGCTACTGTTGGCTTGAATCCACTCCTTGCTTGCTGCCCCTGTGGGAAGGTCTTGGGTTGACTCTTCAATGGTGGCTTGAAGCCACTTTTCTTTTGATCAAACCTCCCTCTTGGATTTCCTTTCCATGCTAGGTTAACCTCTGATTTTCCTCTATTATGCTCATAGCAATGCATTGCTATCCTAATGGCTTCATTAAGACTTGGTGGATTAACAAACTCAATTCTATCTTTTAAAATTTGAGGTAGGCTTCCAAGGAAGCATTGGATTTTTATCCTCTCATCCTTAATATAGTCCACATACCTCAACAATTCCAAAAACTTATGGACATGCTCTTCCATAGATTTTTGTCCCAACCTGAGTTCATTGAACTCTTTTTTCTTACTGTCATAATACCTCACAGAAAGGTATGTTTCCTTGAAGTACTTCTTAAATCTTTCCCAACTGATCTTCCTTTCACTGATCCCTTTTACTTGCAAGAGATTGTCCCACCAAATTGAAGCTCTGCCATTTAGATTGTAAATGGCAATTCTAGCTTTCTCATTTCCTGAGTAATTCTGAATTCTGAAATATTTCTTCATCCCAAGAAGACATGCCTCTGCCTCTTGGCCAGTCTTGTATTCTCCATCAAATGTGAGAGGCCTTGCCTTCCTGAATTCTCCCTGTGGGATTCCCTTGAACTTCTTCGTTCCATCAAATCTCCTGGACGCAGGCCTTGGGCTTCTTTGAGAGCCTCTGGAGTCACACGGTTTACTAGAAGAAGATCTAGAGAAAGGTGTTCTATGTTTCTTTCTCATAGAACTCTTCCTTGGGCTTGGAGTCCTCTTCTTTGAATGACCTCTAGAGTGACTCTCTACATCTCTTCCTTCTTCACCTACATTGCTTGGGTTGGACCCAAGTTTTATCCTCTGTTGCATATCAGCAAGGCTTTGCAAGATAGCAGCATTGAGTTGGTTTTTCTCTTCATGAGCCTTCATCAATCTTTCATTGAAGCTCACCATGGTTTCAAATAAATTTTGAGGAGTTATTTTCTCCCTTCTCCCGTTAGATTCAGGCTCAGCATTCCCTTCATGCACATTTTCTCTGAGCACATCTTCATCATGCTCATAAGGATCCTGCGCATAATTTATGGTCACCATTTCCTGGTATGTTGCTTCTACTATAACTATTTAAATCTTATGAGCTGCAAGCACTGTGCATTATTAAAATATTTATTAGACATATTAGGAATGCATATAGAAACATACAACATTAATATTTTAATAGAATTAACTCATGGAATAATTCATATAGTTGTTATGCATTCATTTCTTTTGCCCATTCATGCAATTCTGAAAATTGCCCATATTGTCAATAATTGCCATAACAGTCACTGGCACTTTTATGCTCTGCATATCTATGGGGTATGACAACCTCATTCAAATTCTACCCATGCACCATTATTCTCTGTTGGATAAGCTTTCCAATGCCTACCCACGTGCTCCATTCTGACTTCGGGTGTGGAACCTACATTACTTCAAAAATGACAATTTTTAACAAAAAATCTACACTTTCACAGAGTTGCAAGTTGTCCTGAACAGCCAACTTCAGCCACCTCTGGAATCAAATCTAGAAATATTCAGCAAAACATTTCTACTGGGAGAGGTTAGTCCATATAACAAGGAATACTTAGCAACTTGCGGATCTCTGTTCCAATACACCATTAATCTTTTATGAATTTCTAGGTTTGACTATTTTTCCTTTTTAACTCCCTTTGCAACCTATGAAACCTGTGCACTACCTGTGCGCCACCTGCGCAACCTGTGTGCAACCTGTGCACAACCTGTGCGCCACCTGCACAACCTATGCACAACCCGTGCGCCACCGCGCAACCTGTGCACAACCTGTGCGCAACCTATGCACAACCTGTGCGCCACCTGAGCAACCTATGCGCAACCTGTGCGCCACCTACGCAACCTGTGCACAACCTGAGCGCCACCTGCACAACCTGTGTGCAACCTGTGCACCACCTACGCGCAACCTATGCGCCACCTACACACAGCCTATGCACAACCTACGCCCCACCTATGTGTAACCTGTGCGCAACCTGTGCACAACCTATGCGCCACCTACACAACCTATGCGCAACCTGTGCATAACCTGTGCACAACCTGTGCAACCTATGTGCCACCTGCGTGCAACGTGTGCACAACCTGTGCCCCACCTGTGCAACCTGTGTGCAACCTGTGCACAACCTGTGCACCACCTGCGTAACCTGTGCACAACCTATGTGCCACCTACGCCACCTATGTGCAACCTGTGTGCCACCTGTGCGTAACCTATGCACAACTTATGCGCCACCTGTGCAAACTGTGCAAACCTGTGCGCCACCTGTGTAACCTGTGCGCCACCTGCACAACCTGTGCGCAACCTATGCACCACTTGCGCGCAACCTGTGCACAACCTGTGCGCCACCTGTGCAACCTGTGCGCAACTTGTACACAACCTGTGCGCCACCTGCACGCAACTTGTGCACAACCTGTGTGCCACTTGCGCAACCTGTGCGCCACCTGCACGCAACTTGTGGGCCACCTGTGCAACCTATGCATAACCTATGCGCCACCGGCGCATCCTGTGCGCAACCTATGCACCACCTGCGCGCAACCTGTGCACAACCTATGTGGAATTGTGGAAACACCTCTTCCAATCTTGCAATCTCGCGGGGTTCATATCTCCCTCGTCCGTTAACCAAACAAGGAAAGTCTGGTACCGTTGGAAATCTCTTAGAGAGATCTATGCAATGGCATGATTCTTTTACATACCTGAGAACTTTGATTCTACCATTTTCTCCAATCAAAATGCTGCCCAAACTTCATAAATATTGTGTTAAAAACACTCTGATATCTGCCTGCAAACTCAGAGTTTGGCCCAAGCACCCCCAGTGTTGCAACATGGGCTCTGATACCACTCTGTCACATTCCCTTCCATCAATCCATTGCAAGGGAGGAAACATGACTAACATACCAGGGCTTAATTGGTAATTTCGGCCCCATACATTACTCACAAATTCATTATAAATGAAAACTTATGTGTGCAAGTTCATACTCAATATAAACACAGCGGAAATAAACATATTTGCACACACACAAACAGTAATACATCAGCATATTTATCTCAATCATATGATGAATCAATAGGAAAAGAATCCATCCCATTCTCATGCTATGTACAGACTTCATATCATTTCCATTAACATGAGTAATTATCCTTCATAATTAACACATTACAGAACACAAAATGCACATAATTTAACCACATAGAATACTTATTTTGAAGATGAAGCTATCCAAACAACTAGCTATGTTAGAGCAATGTTCCACCCAACCATATATCTCTGTCCAGCCTATATTCATTCAGCTAAGAGATCACCCCTGAGTTGGGTTGTGTATCCACTAAGGAGGAACTAGCTGGGCTCACTCACAGCCATGGTTTCACCCAATAGCTATGCTAAGCCAACACACAGTTGGGTTTATCAAGCATACAAATGACAAATAAAGAGGATGATAAACCAGTGAGCTCAACCACAAAGCTATAGGCATCTCAAATGAACTCAACAGTCATGGCACCCACAATACCTACCACACCCAACACAAGGAAGGTCCCGTTCTCTGTTGCATAGTCCCTCGGGAGTCCCTTACCTCCAGTGCTCTTCAGGGTGGGAATAGAAAGGTCCAATTGCTAATTCCTTGAGATTCTAACCTTTACTGGGTTTATCATGAAAACCCAACCTCTGCTCAGTCGTTCACACTTGGATTTCTCACAGTTCTATTATCCAATAACTCAATCCCGTCACTTCATTTCTGGGATGTAAAAACTAGGTTTTCCAATGGATTTCGGGGTATCTAATACTCTCAATTTCACCCCAAGGTTCATATATATGGATCCCTCATTGGATTTCACTGTCAAATACCAATTTTGGCTGTTTATGGCTCTTCAAAACGTGGGTTCTTGCAAAGTCGCGATTTCTAATTTTTTTCACTGTTGGGCATTCGTAATGGATGAAAAGTGATGCTGGGCTCTTCAACAATGGAATGGGAATGAGGAAGAATCAATTCCCATTAGGTAGAGTGACTTGTGGTATAAGAAAAACAAAGCCCATACCTACCATACGAATTTCTGGGCTGCCCATGCTCCATTGAAGCCATGGACTGAATTCTTCAACAGCTTCCTTACAACAAAATTAAATGTCAGCAAGGACAGTCAAATGGGTTCTCATAATGACATTTGGCAGCATATGGTTCATCCCCACAACCCCCTCACCACTCCCTAGTGGATACACATGGCCCCTTTTCATTCGTTGCTCCCATAGCCAGTTTTGGTATTTTATTGCAATATCAAATATTTACATCAATTTCTAATATTCGATGGCTTAATAGCACATGGGTAATAAAATATCAAATACTTGTCAATTTTAAATAAAATATGAACATACACTAGCATGGCCTTGGCCTTGAGCTCCATGCTAGGAAAACATACATTGCATGTATACAATATTTACATTAAAAGCCAATATTTCATAAGGGTCAAAATTGGGGTATTACAGCTTTCTTTATATATTCTTGCTTGTCTCTTTTCTTATCTTTCTATTCCTTCTAATATGTATATTGGTTCTTATTATGATCATATATATGCCTTTCCTTCCAAATGAATAATTTAAGGAACTTTGGTTGTCATACTAGATCCTATCTTTATAGGAATCTAGTAGACCACCGAGGAACCTCTAAATATTCACTTTCTCATCCTTTATGAAATATTTATACTTCAAGAGCTATAGGAACATTTTATCATAATATTCCATGGTCATGCTTCCCAACTTGAGCTCAAATAACTCTTCCATATTATTGATATTAGCACTCTACGAGATATTGTTTTTGGAAATACCTCTTGAACTTCCTCCAAGAGATTCTATCTTCATCAATATATTTCAGCTTGACTAGATGATCCCACCGAATGGATGTTTTACCTTACACATGGTATGTAGATACCATTGCTTCCATGTTTGATGTGTACTAATGCAACTGGGACAATTTTCTAAGTCGCAACAACTAAGTTTCAACATCTTCACCCTGGTTTGTTTCTCCATCAAAGCTTGGGGGTTTGATTGTTCTTAGTTCTTCGACTAGTTCACTATGTGAAAACTTTCTTTTATTATATCTTATTGTGTGTCTTTTAAGGATTCTTTCTGAGTTGCTTGATGAATACATTTTTTTCTCCAATTCATAGGGCATATGATGAGGTCTTCTTGAGGATGATCTAGATGTTTCATAATATATTCTTGGTACCTGTGTTCTAGCATCTTGATTGTCTCTTAGAGCTGTTCTTCGGGTCTTTGCAATTGTTTTAGATCATACATGATTTGTTGTTGAATGTGAATCATCCTTTCATTATTTTCTATGGACTTTCTTACTAAATCTTCTAGACTTAAGGGTTCACTACTTCTCTTATGTCCATTTGTCCTAGATTCTCTTCTTAAAAAATCCTCTTTAGGGCTATATGGTAGCTATCCTTATTCCAAATCCATCTCTGATCTATGTAGATCATTTCAAATATATTTTTTTGTATCTTCTTATTCAATGTATGTACTGAGTATTTGGTAGTCAATGCTTCGATTAGGGTTTAAAATTGTATTTCAATAACCACATTGCATCCTCATTTATTAACTAACATATCTGGGATGCACTTTGTTCATTAACAATTACTGTTAGAAAACTACACATATCTTTCACAACATATATATTATGATTCCAAAACATAAACATAAATTTATAAATATGTAGAAGCACCAACAGTCATAGAGTTAAAAACTAAACTATGATACCACTCTATGATATTCACAGCCCCTAAACCAAGGCCAAGGCCACCTGGGAACAAAAGCGGAAGGATGAATAATGGCGATTCATATTGGAATAAGGGTAAATAAGGCTACTGCAACATGCCAAAAATACCATAAAATAAAATAGTCATTCTCTCTAATTTGAAATACAAGAATACAATGCAAATCATTCCCAGACACACACGTTATGGAAGGTAAATGCAATCATGAAATAAAACTAGATCTGAGCAAGCTATTAGCATGATTTCAAACATAAAATATTAGATATATTATAGCCATTTAAACTTTAAAATATTCATATCTACAAGCATAGGTACTCTCAAACCAAAGGTAGCGTACGTTCTTCTCAATACCGGGAACACAACCACACCAATACAACTATATCTTAGCCACACAAAAACATTTTTAGTGAAAAAAAATTATTCCTTACTAGAAACGACATTCTATATGAAATGGAATAGGTATCACAACCCATAAATTCTCATAAATATATGGACAAGAACATATGGTTGTTCCCTTCTCAACACCATGAGAATACCACAACTACACCTTTCACCATATCAACATTCCCTTCGATCTACTTTACTTGGTCAGTTGTGACTTCCCTTGCTACACAATCCCTCAAGATATCACCACTCTCACCCCATATTTACTAGCTATATTGGGTAGAGACAAGAAATGCGAGATGGCTCATGTTGTTTAATCATATATCAATTTGCGATCCCCATTACAGGGTCTTCAAACCTCATTACAAGGCCTTCTATCTTCCTGCAATACAATGTATATCCTACTCAAGAGCAAGTATTTCCCAAACAAAAGAGCAAAAAGATTCCACTCTGATGGAGAGCATAGAGAGAGAGAGGAAGAGAGAAAGAGATACAATTCGAATCCCTCTATAGCCATTCAAACTCGCAAGGAAATGACTTGAATTCCAAGAGAGGTAACTCAAATTCACTAGGGGTTACTCAATTCATGAGAGAGAGGCTACAATTAGATATTCCCTTTCCATGAATAGAAAATTTTGAAATGAGAATGGATTTACACTTTCTTTTCAACGAATGCAGGTTAAAAATAGCCAGCGAGGGTGCACTAGCACATGAGGAGCATCATAAGAGGCTTGGAATAGACAAGGAGGTAACACGTATCCAAGAGGGTCCCACCAAACATCAAAGAGGGTGTAATAGTATATCCATAAGCCAAAATAATCAAAAATAGAGTCCAACAAATAATGTTAGTGAGAGAAAGAACTCCTAGCCCCCAACCCCCCCACATGTGGAATCCATGGCCGCCCATTCTTGTTAGTTTCCCATGTTGATCTATTTGTTTAATTAAACAATAATAATATCAAATTCCATACTATCAACACCTAGTACCACAATAATTATAAACAAAATAACATATATCTGGGGATTAACAACTGGGGTATTACAACTATAGACGGTGTTTAGAATATGGAAGTTTGTGAACAAGAGTGTAAGATATTATGGAGGGGTGTAATCCCTAGAAGAAGATTACACTTCAACTAATTTAGGAAAAAGGAACTCAAAAGTTAATCATACATGGTACTGTGGACATGTCCCTTTGGTTAAGAGGATATAGTCTTGCAAACTGCATATGTAACCTATCTTGATAACAGATGATCGGATCCAAGTCCTACTTCTCGAACCTGGGCTCTAATAGAAGATGTAGAGATCCTTGTGGGTTGCTCCTCTATGTCATATATGTATAGATCTAATCTCATTGATACTTTAATTATCCAATATTTGAAAACAAAAATTTGATGATATCACATTACAATTACAAAATAAAGAGATGCATTTATACAAAATAGGAAAATTAATTATACATTGAACCTCATTATTATGGAATATCATTGTCACGTTCAACCCTTGCATGCATTTTCAATGTGTTCATTGATCTCTTGTTGAGCCAAAACCTCCTCCTTTTTCTTGCACTAGAATCCATCAAAGTAGACTTGGAAAAGGGTCTACCAGAGGAGATTAATCTCTCTCTAGAAGTTTGGAACCATCTTTAGAAGGTTGGATATGAGAAAATCCATTTCAAGTCTAAGTATTGTCATGAATATGGGCACTTTTCCAAGAAATTTGTTAGAAAGAAATATTAGGAATAGGAAGGAAATAAGGAAGAGTACTGGAATGTTGTCACTAAAAAAGGTAGAAAGGCACCTCGGAAGCAGACTCAGCCTCCACCTCCATTGGAGAAAGAAGGAACTCCATAGAATAGATTTAAGGCTCTAGACAATGAAGAACCAAAATTAAATGAAGAAGAAGAGATAACAGAGGAAAGACTTGAATCTGAGCGAAATGAGTAACCAATGATTATGGAGATAGGGAAAGAAGAGATTATATTCCAACTCTTCTATAGAAATCAACTATTGAGTTCCATTTTGAAGTTTTTAGGTCGGTTACTAGATCCAAATATGGAGAACTCAAGAAGAAACATCAGAATAAAGAGAGGAAGAAAAATATCTCCCAGGAAATAAGGGAATAAATTCAAACATAAATCATCGGGAAGAATGGGAAAGAAAAAAAGGTGGAAGGGAAAAAATCGAGTTCATATCAACATAGTAAAATCATGATTTCATTAGAAAGTAGCTTGTAGGATCATATGAGAATCAAAATGCAAGAAACACCCCTTCAAACCCTCATAAATAATGAAAATAGTCTTATGGAATTGTAGAGGGTTAGGAGGTAAAACAAAAATAGAAGCAATTAGAAGTATGATAAGAAGGGAAAAAATATCCTTTCTTCTCGTGTAGGAGACCAAAATGGGTGAGGTGATGATAGTAAGCAGATAATGAAGAAATTATGGAAGGAAAACGATGGAAGCTTAGTAGTATCCGTAGGAAACTCAAGTGGTATCACAATTTGGTGGGACAAGAGAAGGTTATATCCCCTAGAAGAATGGAAAAACCCAAATTAGATTATGGTGGAACTTGAAGATTCAGAGGAGAATGAAAAATTTAGTATTTGTAATGTTTATGGGTTGGTACTGCATCATAAAAAATATGAATTTTGGTTCTCTTTTGATGAGCTCGACAACCTCGACTTGCAATTATGTAGTATTGAGGTAGGTGAATTTAATTTTACCATCTCACCTTATGAAAGGAGAGGGGGAACGAGGGTGAGAGATCCTTTTAGAGAAAACCTCAAATACATGCAAGCTTCTTGGAACCGCATAGACATCAAGCCAGAAAGGAATCTTCACATGGAACAATAGAATAATTGGTCCATGCCACATAGCAACTTGTCTAAATAGGTTCTTGGTAAGTGCTTATTTCTTGTTAAAAAATTATATTCCTTCTTCCAGATTCCTTCCCTCTCCAGCTTTAGACCATAATCCCATTTTGTTAGAATTTTTTAACCCTAAAAATGGTGGGCCCATTCCCTTCAAATTCAACCCAGCATGGGCCAAAGAAGAAGAAATATTCAACACAATTAAGCAATTGTGTAAGGTTCACATAGTTGGCACCCCGAGATTCATTTAGGGAGAAAATATGAGAGCAACCAAATATACTCTTAATCTCTGGGAGAAAAGGCTCAAAGATCCCATCAAAGAAAAATGCAGGCTTCTTGAAGATGTGGTGAAGCTACAGGATGACATGGAAAGATGTGATATTTTAGAGGAAATCATAAGAAAGGAAAAATAAATGGAAGAATATATTCTTAAATTAGATAGAAGGGAAGAAGAAGAATGGATACTAAAGTATTGGAGTCTTTGGATAAAGGCCAAAGATAAAAATGCTAAGTTCTTCCATAACTAGTATAGGGAAAGGATGAGAATAAATACCATCCTAGATCTTAAATATGAAATGGGGGAAATATCTCTTCTCTCCCAAAAAATAGAGAAGATGCTCATAGGAACTTTTAATCTGTATATCAAGATGAAGGGGAGGAAGATACAGTTTCCTTTGAAACTCTTTGTAACAACATTTCCATTATGATGACTAGAGAAGAAAACAAACTCCTCTTTAGGAATATCTTCGAGGAGAAAGTTAAATTCACAGTTTGTCCTTTAAACCCTGTGAAAGATCCCGGTCCAGATGGTTTCTGAATCTATTTTTACAAAAAAAATTGGAATATTATTAAAGAGGATCTGTACAGAATGCTCAATTACACCAAAGGGAGATATAATCTAGGGGGAGCAACAAAATCCTCCTTCATTGCCCCGATTCCTAAAGAAAGGAAACCCACCTCCCTAGAAAGATTCAAACCCATTTCGATGTGCAACTATTCCTGTAAGATCCTCACTAAAATCATTGCTTGTAGACTCCAAAAGTTACTCCCCAAGTCATATTTGGGAATAAAGGTGGCTTCATAGAAAGAAGATGGATTACATACAACATCGTCATTGTCCAAGAGGCCATTTAATCTAGCTTCACCGGGAAATAAAAAGGTATGACCATAAAATTTGATCTCACTAATGCCTTTGATAAAGTTTAGCATAGTTTTCTTTTTAAAGTTCTGAATTTTTTTGGGTTCTCTGAATATTTTATTAGATAGATAAGTGCATGCATTAGTCATCCATGGATTTCCCCTTTGATTAATGTCATACCAATGAACGTGTTTAAATCCTCCAAAGGTCTTCGTCAGGGATGTCCCCTATGTCTCTTTCTTTATATCATTGTGGTTCAAGTTGTGTATAGACACCTCAATAATCAAGTTGACGAAGGACACCTTCCTAGAATCCTCATCTCAAGGGGGTTCAAAGCTGAAAACCATGCTCAATTCGTAGAAAACACCATCTTGCTTGGAATTTCTTCCAAAATAATTTCAAGGAACTTCAATCAAGCTATCGCTTATTTCTTGCAGGCGTTAGGAGGAAAGACCAATGCTGGGAAATGTTGCATCTATAGATGAAATTGTCCTCCTCCCCTTCTCACCGAGATATCTAGGATTCTCGGTTTCTGTGGAGTCAACAACTAGATGTGTTTCAAGTACTTAGGAATCCCCAACTCTCTTAGAAAGTGCAAGGTGGGGGACTTTAGAGGAAGCAGTAGGGGATTTTTGAGGTAAAAAATGGGCCTCAAAACAAATAATGTACCATAAAAAATCACTTTATAAGAACCAATAGGATTCAACATGATGATGTCAACCACAAGGGTAAAATTTGTAAAACAAATTGGAGGGAAAAAAGAAAAAACTAGTTTTTCTTATCAAATTTTTGACATATATCGTTAACGGTTTACCCAAATTTCAAGTTTGGGCACTCGTTGGATGCAGATTTTAATTCTACATCCAACCCATACCCATAATGCATACTTCTGATGCACCCATGACATGAAAAATTGAAAGTTTCAATAAAAAAAATATTTTAATATTAAAAAATGTTTTTCAATTGAAATTTTCATGTTTTCATGTCATGGTTGCCTCATAAGTATGTAGTGTGGGTATGGGTTGGATGCGGAATTAACTATCTACATCCAACCAGTGCCCAAACTTGAAATTTGGGTAAACCGTTAAGGATATATGTCAAAAATATGATAAGAAAAAATAGTTTTTTCTTTTTCCTCTCTAAAATTTAGAACTCTTATTTTATTATTATAACTCTTATTTTTAACTGCAGGAGCCCCGTGTGAAAATGTAAAAGACGTTTCGGGCTGGGTAGTTCAGCCCATCTTCAGGAGATACTCTTCAGTTTCCCAACTTAATCTTTCAATTGGTTTCTTTATTTATAATGTATCTTAGCCTAATATTATATGTCGGCCCTTAGAAACATTATTAAGATGTCGTTGTTTTATTTTTTAATTGGTTAATGATAGGAGCCCACGTCCTGCTGAGTTTCCATCCGTCATCTCGATTGATATTGAGAGGGTGCTTCTCAATTTCAATTGCTTCTCTTACTCGTCTTCTTGTGTAATGGTCAATGTTGGCGATGACTTTGGTGTCGTCCATGAGAATGTGGTGTTTGGAGGTTATGGAGTGCTCTACTAATGTGGAATTCTTTATCCGTCCATGAATGATGTCCGCATTATGTTCTTTCAATCTTGTTAGTACCGAGCGACCAGTTTCTCCAATGTACACCTTACCGCAGCCACATGGGATCAAGTACACACCTTTATTCTTCTTAGGGTCCGCTTGATCTTTTGCATGGTCTAAGATTCCACGTAACGTGTTCAAAGGAGAGAAGGAAATTCTTATTCGTTTCTTCCTCAGTATGTTGGCTATTCTGTCAGTTGTCCCTTGGATGTAAGGAAGCTTTATTGATTTTATAATCTCGTTTTGATTCTTTACCTGCCTTGCTTCCTGGGACTTCTTCATTGTTTTGGTGATTAGATTTTCACTGTAGCCATTATTTTTGAAGACTTTGAGAAGGTGTTCTAGTTCAGTATCCAAGTGTGCCGAATCAGAAATTCTCTTGGCTCTGATAGTCAGAGTGTTAGTGAGGCCAATTTTTTTTTCCGGGTGATGATGAGAGTCAGATCTAATGTACTTATCTGTGTGCATCTTTTTTCGATATACCTTATGTGCTAAAGATCCATCTTCTTTTCTAGATAGAAGGATGTCTAAAAAAGAAAGACTATTGTCTTCTTCGATTTCCATTGTGAATTTGATGTCTTCTGATTGGCTGTTCATGTGTGTTAAGAAATCCTCGAGCTTATCTTTCCCATGGGGCCAAATGAAGTTGGTGTCATCCATATAACGTCGCCATTGTTGCAGTTTTTCTGGAGCGGAATTGATGGCCTTTTCTTTGAAGTGCTCCGTTAAGATGTTCGCCACAATGGGGGAGAGAGGTGATCCCATTGCTACCCCATTTATTTGCTCATATATGTTCGCATAATAACTAAAGTAGGTGGATCTTAAACACACATCAACCAGATTCGTAGTCTCATCATCCGTGAGTCTTCTTATCACATCTATATCCTCTTTTACTGGAAATTTCATGTAGAGTGATACAACGTCGAAGCTAACCAAAAAGTATGAATCTTTTAATATAGTGGATCTTATGGTGTGAACAAAATGAGAGGAGTCCTTGATGAAGGATTGAGTCTTACCTACCAGTGGTTTGAGTTTTTCAGCGAGAAGCTTTGCCAATCCATACGAAGATGAGCTGATTATGTTTACGATTGGCCTGAGAGGACAACCAACTTTGTGAACCTTCGGTAGCCCGTATATTCGTGGAACCACAGGGTTTTTTGGTGTGATCTTCTTTTTAACGCTGTCATCCAAAGAAGAGTTCTGGATAGCCCTGGTGATCTCCCATATGATTTTATTATTTTCCTTAGGATGCCCATTTTAGACTTCAAAAATCCCCTAATGTATTTCAAACAATTGAGAGGTGGATTCAATCCCAAGGCATAAAATGGTTAAATTTAGTAGGGAAAATAACTTTATCAAAGTTGGTTCTATCATCCATGCCTATATTTCTATGCTCATTTATCCTTTCTCCTATAGGCTGCATGAACAACCTCAACAAAGAATTTAGGAATTTTCTCTAGCAGGGAGTCAAGGAGGGCCATAAAAAATTCACTTAGTGAAATGGGAAATTGTTTTCAATGAAAATATAAAAGGAGGTACAACCATTAGGGAGCCTAGATTCGTGAATTTAGCTATGGGAGATAAACTCCTTTTGAGACTGATCACTGGAAAGATTGAATGGTAGAAGGAAGTACTTCGCAAAAAATAAATGAAAAATCCTACGTTGTGCTGCTTAGACCAGGATATCCAAGCTCAGGGATCTTGGATATGGGATATGTGCATGGAGTCAACTAAATTGCTAAGAGACCATCTTCTTTTTGTGCCAAGAAATGGAAAGAAGATAGATATATAGGAATATAGGATTCTAAACAATCCACCTTTGAATGATAATGAATATCTGATAGGATTCAAGGAATGGCTCCAAGGAGAAGGTATCTATAACCTCTATGATATCTCTATCTGGCATGATAATGGGATTTGGAAGGATTGGAAAAGAATCGAAACCACTACCTAACTTGGGTAAGGCTTCAACGATATTATCCTACAGTTGAATGGGAAATCTCCTTCCAATAAATAGGACAAGGACACTAGAGGATGGGGTCCCAAAATTTCGTACAATGTAAAAGAAGGTTACAGGGCTCTGCTCAAGGATATCCCTACCCTACCTTCAAACAGAGTTTGGAAGAATGTATAAAATCCTGACTGTCCATTTAAAATGAATTCTCTCCCTTCGTTGCTCATCCATAAAAAATATTGACAACTGAAAATATTAGGAAAAGAGGCATGGAAGGGCCAAACAGATGTACTCTATGCAAAGCTAAAGAAGAAACCATAAGGCACATGTTCATAGAATGCTCCTCTGCCAAAGAGGTTTGGGAGTCCATCATGAAGGATTTGTATGTCCACTTCAATCCCGCTGATCAGGTAGAATCTTTCTTCAAAGGATGGGATAAACATTATCCCATATCTCTATTGAATAAGAAATATTTATTAAGCCTCTGGTATGAAGCTCCTAAATTCATCAGCTAGCATATCTAGCTATCAAGGAATAAATATATTTTTGAGGGGAAAAAATTTGTCTCTAGCAGACATGCCATGAAATACCATCTTCAAATGAAAGAATATCTAATGTCATAGGGTTGGTCGATCAAACCATCTTGTGAGATTACTCCTCTAGAGCTTATGTGGGCCTCTCAATTCATTGGGATCAACTCTCTTCTGTCCAACAACAACTCTAAAATTAATAGTTGGCCTGTTGACCTCCAACCAAAAGAATTTCTATGTTGGAAAAAGAACCAACTCATAGATGTTATTTTCTTTGATGGATCCTCGAAAGGAAATACGGGGAAGAAAGGTGTAGGATAGGTAATTTTTTACCAAGGAGTAAATATGATTAATTTTTTTTCCTAGACATTAGGAAGTTGAATGAACAATCATGTTGAATGGGATGCACTTATGCAAGACCGGGAAACTATGTATGAATTGAATATTGATGAGTTCAACGTCTTTAGAGACTTTTGGATCATCATAAAATCTATGCATGGCCTTCAATCCAACATGGTGAAAAATATGGAATCCATAAAAGAGCTATGGCCTTCTTCCCCAACATATCTAAAATAAAGTTTTATTATATTAAGCACTGGAATAATTTTGAAGCTGATAGGATTGGAAACTATGGTGCAAGGCTAAGGAAAGGGAAAATATCGTTCAAAAACTCTCCCCCTATTCTTAAATTGTTATCCACCCTCTAAGTGTAGCTTTAATGGCTCCTTTTCTCAAGCATCGCATATGGTTTTGGGACAAGGATGACATCCGACTAAAAATTATGCCAGGTGATTCGTAGAGTGTGTGGGTTGGTGTCGGAATTTTACATCTTCACCAGAGTTGATTTAAACCTATATTCTTAGCTCATGGCTTCTACAAAATCTCATGTTTTTAGGTTAATTGTGATGTTATGGAGGTATTTTCCCTCATTCCTAAGTTGGATTCCTATAGAAGAATCTAGGACCATCTCGATCACCTACATTTATGAGTGCTCCTTCTACAGAGCGGGGTCATCTTCCCAAGATGTGTTAATGGTGGACAAAAGTGAAAGTGCAATGGAGAAGGACATGTTGGAGCCCCCTTATACTGAGGACGTCACTCTTAAACAATGTATGGAAGAAATTTGTGGCCTTAAACATGACATGGAAGACTTCAATAAAATGTCTAGATGCGTTTTCAAGCTGGTGAAGGCTTGTTTGGATGAAACAAGGAAAGTATCCCTAGACATTTCCTATCTAGACTCCCATGTGGAAGATGTGGAAGGTGGTTATCGGGTCCAATCTAGAGAAGTAAAATAAATGAAGTTGTTCCTGGCCGAGATGGAGAAGATGTTGAGGACCAGGTTCAATAGGATGTGTGGGATGGTGATGGAATTAAAGCGTGTCATGCAAGAACAAATCCTGAATGCCTCAGAAAAAAAATTAATCTTATTTTTTGCAGCTAAAAGAAATTCTGGAAGAAGTCCAAGCAGATGTTAATGGTTTGTATAGAGGAAACAGTGTTCGTTCATGTAACCAATCCGAAACTCCCCCCATGGATGATTTCTCCATACTCCATCATGATGCTAATGAAGAACTTCCCCAGGAATGATGTTTCTATTTCTATCTCCTATTTTTTAGATTTTTTCTGCCAATATATTAGCGGACAATTCAGCGAAATATATACAGTTAGAAGTAGCAGAACAAATGTTGTTTAGCAATGTAAATATCCACATCTGATTGAGCAATTTGTGGATCTTTCCTGCATTGAAATACTATGCTCACACCTTAATTCTTTTTGTTTTCTACCCTAGGGCTCTTGTAACATCTATTAATTCTTTTTTTTCGGTACCTTGGAGCTCTTGTCACACACACATATATATAAAGGATTTTCTCATTTCTATTAAAAAACATTGAGTACACTTCATTACCCTAAAGTGTACCTCATATTCGGTGCATAAAGCTCCACTCTTGACACTCATTCTCATAGAGCATAAAAAATTTACCAAATGAAACAACAAAAGGAAAGTATGGAGTTGTGCTCATCTCATTGAGCTCAACTCTCAACCAAAATTTAAATAGAATAATTGTTTACTAAGCGGATCAAACCACAAGGAGTCTCTTCCTTATCTTAATTGAATTTCAACATATAGTAAGTCAGTTCTCTATATGATACCACTCGTAACTTATGCACAATATATATTATAAATACAAAATATCCACAATTCATTATTCAGAGAGTTAAATAATATACCGTACATCAAACGGTGATATACCCATCAATAATATATTGTATGGGTCGATATTTCATTGGAGGCATCCTAATTACTATGCACATTAGCAAATCCATTACACGTTTGGGTTGAATATCCCCAATGGAGATCACCATTTCTCATGCAACTGGAATACTACAATATAAGATATATGAATTCTCAGAAATTGAGGGAATGAATCTATGGTCCACCAAGTATATTTATTTAAGTATATTTATTTGCCGAAATTTTGAGGCAATGTTCAACAAAAGTTTGGAATAGTTCGAATAGGTTAAGCATGTACCAACCATTATCCATGTAGGAATAGGTTGTCAATATCTAAAAATTTATCTTACAAATGACATGTTTTCTTCTTCATGAATTCAATCAAATAGGACAATCACTACTACATAGGGGGGTTTGAGACAATATTTGTGTAAATTGTCTCAATTTGAGATAAAAAAACTTGTGTATTGCCTTAACTATTGTATTTAATCAAGTGTCTTACATTATTGTCTGAAACCACTGTCTCTATAGAGACAATATAGAGTATGTGAATTAAAGACCAATTTGTCTCTATAAATGACCATATTCTCTTAAGTTGAGGAAAAATAATAATGTATTGTCTTAAATATTGTTTCTCCATATCATTCTTGTCTCTATAGAGACTATATAGAATGCAAATATTTTTACATATTCCAGACCATATTACTTTTGTCTCTTGACAGACAATACATAAAACAAAGTATCAAAAACATGTAATCATGTAAGCAAAATCAACTAAATAATATTTCATAAAATTAAACTACAATATCCTATATTGTATCAATTTATGACGAGGCACAATGGAATTGAACCACCAACCTTCTGCATTGTATAATGCAAATGCTCTACCATTGATCTAGTACCCTTTAATGTCTTAGGGGAGAGAGGTACATTGTGAAACACTTGTTATCCATAGTGTTCTCAAATATACATTAATTAGTTTATTTCTTAGACGCTAATTTGATTACTTAGATCTGTATTCCATATTCTTATACAAGAAAAAAAATATATATAAAAAAATGGAAATAAGTAACCAATCCACATAATTTAAATATTTAGATTTCATATAACATATATTATTTATAAGCTTACATAAAATTTGTTGGTTCAAATCTAAAAATCATAAAAACTTAGAGAATGTAAGAGCGCTTAATAAATAACGGTTGCTTAATAAATAAAGGTTACTAAAATACATACTTTTTTTCTGCAGTCTTCTCTATACACATTATTATATATTATAGAAAAAACTATTTTCAGGAATTATTTACAAAGGATTTCAAGATAAAAAATGCACCTAAACTCTTTTATTGTTCCCTCAATCCACTTCAACCTTATCTCACCTCCACCTTTGATTGTTCCATGGATTTGATCTTGAAGCATAAGTTCGATAGGGATATAACTAATACATCTACCATCTCTAATAAACTCGTCAACTACCTAGTTCGGAGCTATAAAAACTTAAAAATTTATATATATGAAAAGATAATAAGAGGTTGGCTTGGACATGATTGATTTTTTAGTGCATAAAGTAGAAAACCATCTTTGTTATCGCAATGTGAAAACGAAATTCTATTCATAACCAAAAAAACATTTATGAATTTTCCTACCCATTCTAATAGGGTTTGTATTTCTTGGCGACAATATTTTTTCTTCCACTCATAATCTCAAGTATTAGAAGTCCAAAACTATAGATGTCAAATTTCACTGATAATTGTCCCTACATTGCATACTCTTCTACCATGTAATTGCTACAGATTTCAATGAGAAATATTTTCAACAAGTAGGGTGTTTGCGGAACTTTAAGCAATAAATTATACATGTCTTGTAAAAAATTTAATGCCAAAACATCGCAGTTTTATCATCAATATTTAGACATGAATCTGCTTTACATGGGACGATATAAATACCCAAATAATTTACATGGAACCATATAAAATATCCAAATTTTACTAATATTTATGGCAATTTTATTATATGTTTGTAAATAAATCACATAATTAAAAATATAAACTATAAATAGATTGCATAAAAAGGGTCACATAGAAAAATACGTGTTATGTCACAATTATTTTTCTAATATGTGTTTCATCTTCATCAAAAAGTCTTGCTAACCTAGAATCAGCTGGGAATCATCATCACGGGGGCTTAACTCAATAAACCGGTATCATAGCACGTTCGTTCGTGGAATATGAAACAATACCCCTAATTTCACTAAATATTGGAAAATACCTTCCAAAATCGTTTTTTTAACCCCCTCCCAATATGTCTTCCCAATTTAAAAAAAACCCATATTTTCACTAGATATTGTATGTATCAATTTTTTCATTTACATTTTTTATACCCCTTTATATTTCTACCTAGTATATTGATATGATACCCCTCTTATGACCCCACATGCATTCTACAATGCACCTTGCTTCTTTCGATGTATATTGTGGATGCACATTATTTCATCCACAATGCAATTACTCAACCACATATCATTATGATTTGCAACATCTAATGGTCTAATGAAGAGATAGGAGATCACTTCTTGTATATCACTAGAGCCAATGCACATAGTACAACATTTAGATTGCATGTTGCAGTTTCCCAATCGCTGACTAAGCATGTTGTGGGCTAGGTGTCCAAGCCCCCAGGGCCTGTAACAAGCTCTAAGAGGATGACTAAACCTCCCAAGACCTGTAATAGGCATGAGTGGTTGGGTATTCAAGCCCCCAAAGCCTATCGAGGGTCTATAACAGGCCCTGGAGGCTTAGAGCCTCCCAAGGCTATTAGTAACAACTGGCTGAGTGCTATTGGTAACAATTGGCTGTCAATGACCACTATCTCTCGACTATGATCGAATGGAAACCCATTTCACCACAAAACCCCTGGCCTCAAGCATGTCTCAAGACACGATTTCCGTGCGTACTGGTAAGCCCGAGCCTTGCCTCAACCCGATTTCTCATCCGATCGTGATCTCGACATCTCCATTTGGCGGATATTTGTTAGCCTGCCCATATAAAAAAGACGCCAAAGTATTTTTGTATTGTTACATTAAATAAAAAAAACCCTTTGCACCTTAATATATAAGCAATATAAATTTTAGGTTTTCATGAATATTTAATACCGCAATATGAATGAATGTGATATTATATTTCCTTCTAGTGAAGACCCCGTGATCATCATGAAGATAAAGAAGACCTCGAGTTATTCCCATTATGATGTTATATTGCATTTTCCAATAGATAAGTATTTCCAGATAAACAAATTTGGAAATAATCAATATCATAAAAAGATTTATCATATGTGTTCATCCTTAAGAAGATCCAAAATAACCACCCAGATACAAATCTATATTTCAAAATCAATAAAGTTGAAATCTTTTAATTAATCAATCTCATAAAATTCACAAATGATTTATCATACTTCCCTCAATTCACCAGGATCTCCATCAAACTTTTCATTAGTGCTTCAGCAAAATTGCAGACTTCAAATTACAGACTCAGATAGTGGATCGACCTCGGTTTGCGAAGTTCATCACCACTGTCACTCAACTGTGCCTGAACACAATGTCTTGGGTCCGTTTAGCTTTTGCAACTTCCCGAAGGCATGAAGCTACTCCCAGGCTCCTGGGAGTCCCAAGATATGCTCACTAGCACACCCTTACACAGACTCTTTTTACAGAGACAAGTCTTAGCTTTCTGATGCGATGTTATACCAGTCATGGCAACTCGCAGAGCATACTTACTTCGGCTCTCACACAAACTTACAGACTTGCAGAGCGGACTACTTGCTCATGCGACTCCTAGTTGCAGAGCGGACTACTTGCTCATGTGACTCTCTATCTCCGAATGAATGAAATGAACTCCAGAGTGTCTTATTTATAGCAAGGGAGAGGGTCATCCGGTGCATGCAAACTTACACCAGCCAGTAATAAAGCTAAGATTCCTCGGGACATGATGGGACCACATCATGTTTATCTCATCCCTCCGAGGCTCGGCCATACGGGGACCCGGTACTATGACAACCGACAAAGACTGACTGACGCCGAAAGCGAATATGGTGGCCGACAGAATCTTGGCCCACATAAATCAGTCACTATTCTTATTACAATACAACGGGGCAAAAGCATCCCGGAAAGTAAAAGGCCGAAAACATGGCCGACAGATTACAAAGTGGAGCATTAACCGACCCACTACGGCTTCCAATCAGAAACAGAGAAATATCTACAAAGATTCTCATCACATGGATCACGGACCGAGAGGCTTCATTCCCACGAGAGGAATTTTATCTTTAGTCAGTACCGTAACCAGATCCGCAGACACATCGGATCTCACCATCCTCGCCACCTGGGACACCGCCACAGACACAATCTAAAACACCTTCATCGAACAGATTTTCTTCAATCTCACGCTTTTCCAAGTCATCCTCCCAATTGTAAGGCTAAGATTCAGTATATTTCCAATATTCATCATCAGAATAATCTACTTCAAGATAAAGCAGATCACCGAAACATTGTTCCACATCAGAACCATGCAAAGCTTCATTAGGACCAAAAATAATTTCAGAGGCAAATAAAGATTCAACTCTGTAGTTTAGAGGAAGGGTTCTTTGATGCACTTTTGTGTCCAACCTGTTACCATTAATATCCCTTTTTATGAACTTTTGTGTGATATTAACAGTGTGTTCCAGAGGAGTGTAGCGTCCACCATGGTGTCTCAGCAGAAACTTGAACCATTGATTATGCTGATCTACAGCTTGCATATCAGCCTCCAAATGCAAAATGAAATTAGCTCGCCGATTGAGCCAATCTACTCTAGGGAAAAATTTATCCAAAAATACCTCAGTCTAGCCAGACCATTTTTTGTTCCTCATGTTGCCTGGATCTGCGCAAATTACTACAGAGGTTTGCTCTCTGCATAATTGAAGGATGAGGTTATAGGACGACCATGTGAGGTTACCCTCACCAATATCCACGTACCAGACTAATCCATCTTTTTCTTCATTACAATCTACCCATAATTCTTGACATTTTCTCAACTGGTCTTGAGCATTCCCAAAGCCATTGAAATCTTTCTTCTCCCATCTTTCGAGAATCTAGAGCTTACAAGGATTCTCCTAGATTTGTTTAATAAGTGTCAGACTGAGATATCTTTCAGCTTGATCTCTATCAGCAAAATCGAGCAATTCTCTTCGCTCGGCATCTGTTAGGCTATTATCCCAAGGATTTAAGAATAATGCATTTCTGGGCAGCTGGTCTTCATTTGGCATAGGAGCTTTCCCCTTGTCTTCTCAGGTTTGGGAACTGGAGCTTGCACCTGCTGAAAACATACTTAAGTTGGGAACTTCTTTCTACACAGTTTCCCGTGTCAACATATCAGTAAGACAATTTAAATAACCAGGATTGTAGACAATATCATAATCAAAGTTAGAAATCCAAATAAACCATTTTAAAATTCTGCTACTGTTTTCTGCCATCATATTTTCATTCTTAAAAATACCAGGCATTATTTTGAGATCTATTCTAATAGTGAAGCGCACTGGTTTCAGGTAGAGAATGAAATGATTCACTGTTTTCTTTACAACCAAAATCTCTTTGTCTCTGCTAGGATAATTTAGCTCGGCTCCTTTAAACGAACCAGATGCATATCCACATATATTTTCTTTTCCACTTATCTCTTCAAGCACAACACCACCCCAAGTGGTATTGGATGCATCGGTTTCTATTATCAATTTACCAACTCCCTGAGGAAGATGAAGAGCTGGCAGACTTTTCACTCTAGCTTTGATTTGCTGCACTGCTACAGTCATTGCATCAGACCAGGGTGCAGGCTTCTTCTTTAACCGCTGTTGTAAACAATGAATATCTGAAGCTTGTCCTTTATAAAAGGGTCTGATATAATTTCAGCAACCAAGGAATCGTTGCAACTGGGTTTTCTCAAGAATCTTATCAGGAAAATGCTCAAATGATTTTAACACATGGTTCTGCAAAATAACCTAACCACCTTTAATATGCAAACCCAAAAACTCTATTTCTGTCTTACCAATTTCCATCTTGGACTCAAACAGAACCAAACCATGTTTAAAAACTAATTCATAAAACTGCTGCAAGTGTTTAAGATGTTCTTGTAAATTCTTTGAACAAATCAGAATATCATCTATAAACACAGCTAACCAAGGAATATCTATGAATATGTCCTCCATGCGCTTTTGGAATTCTAAAGGTGCATTATTGATACCAAAAGGTAGGAATTTCCATTGGTATTGTCCATGAGGGACAAGAAAAGCAGTTTTATACCTGTCTTTAGCTTCAATGCCAATCTGATAAAACCCTGACTTTAAATCAAACTTGCTGAAAATAGAACAACTTGTGATTTTCTGTAACAAGCTTGCTTTATCAGGTAAGGGGTACCTGATCTTCTACAACACTGCATTCAGGGGTTTGAAATTAACAACCAACCTCGGCTTACCTCTTTTCTGCGCTGAGTGCTTATTTACAACAAAAGCACGACATGCCCAAGGACTTTTTGAAGGTTCAATTAGTCCTTTGTTTAGAAGTTCTTGAATTTCTTTAGAACAGAAATCTCTTTCTGTTGGGCTCATTAATCTAGCAGAGGATTTCACAGGCCTAATATTTTGCAATGGGTCAAATGGAAGGGATACAAAATATTTTTCTCTTGTCCAAAAAGCATTTGGGCTCTCTGAACAACAATCCTTTTTAATCTTATCAGTGATCCCTGCAAGAAACTTTTCACTGTGTACTTCTGCATAAGAAATACACCTTTCCATTTTATTGAGTGAGGCTTTGGACTGAACAGGAAGACTCTGGGAAGCAGGCAATGGCTTACAACGCTGTACAAACTTATGACTGAGAGGAAGAATAACAGACTGGTTATTTACTGTACAGGAAAATATCATTTTTTGGTATCAATGGCAAATGGACTAACTTTCATCACAAATTCTGAACCTAAGACACAATCCTCACGAACTGCATCTAATCTGAAAAGAGAGACTGAACTTTGTATAGTAGACAGAGATACTGGGAAATCTTTAACTTTACCAGTCAAGAAAATAGGGGTTCCTTGAATTGCTGATCCAAATTCTTTAGTAGATTCCCAATAGAATGAAGGGATGGCATTACCTCTAGCCAAGTTGAATTGACATCCTGAATCTATCAGACACTGAACGGGATAAGATCTGAACTCATCAGGGAAGAAGTCTAGGGTAATGAACAGTTTAGGATCTGACAAAGCTCCAAGCAGACTAATACTCTGTGACTGAGGAGAGGGAGACCTTTCTGGGGAAGAATCTGGTGACTCTTCCTTTCTTTCTGGCTAACCACACACTCTTTCAATTTCTTTGGATAATTCTTCATCTGAAGATTGATCCTTTTCTTGAACCAGAACAATGAGAGCATGTTTTATAGCATCAGCTTCTTTAAGCAGATCTTTTATCTTTGACTGCTTTTCTTTCAATTGCATCCTCAAAAAATTTTCTCTATCTGCTCTATGGGATTGTCTGTCAGTGTGGCTACCACGGTATTCTTGATATAACTCCACTGGATTAAATGCTACAGTAACCTTTTCTTTTTCTTTCTCTTTTTCCTTTGTCAAAATTTGCAATTGTGATTGCAAATCCTTCTTATCTTCTCTTAACTTTGTTCTCTCTACATGTCTATATACAGGAATTGTAGACAACTTCAAATCTATAGCAACAATTTGTTTTTCAATTTGGTAAGGAGAAACAAAACTAGAAAACATATACAAGGCGAAATCAAATTCAGGCTTCTCACACCCCCCTAAATGTGGGTCACTGTCGGAATCAGACTCGGATGAGGAAGATGAAGACTGACCACATTTAGCTAAAGCTGGAGTATCTTCTTCACTTTCTGTACAAGAGGAAGACTCAGACTCGGAATCAAGAAGGTAAATGATTTCATCTGAAGGATCTAGGGAAGAAGCAGACACTTTGTACAAATCCCACCAAGTAGGATCTAGAGATTCACACAAGGCATCTAACCTTGGCCTTGACTTTCTTTTTGGGCATTTGCTTGCCCAATGGCCAGATTTACCACAAATAAAACAAACATCACCTTTGCCTTTATCACGCATTCTTTTGACAAACTTTTTATACTTGTATTTTTTATAAGGATTTTACTCTTGTGTTCTTTGTAATGATGTTTGGATTTATGCTTGTATGGGCGATCTGGATGATACCTGGACTCAGAAGTATAAAACTTCTTATGTTTCTTTTTCTTTTCACAGTGGCAACCTCCTTTGCCAAAGTGACCTTTATTATGGGCACCACATCCCCAATCGGGCATACCTGCTACATCCTTGCAGAAGGATGCAGAGAACATCTTTTGATGCCTCTTAAAATCTTTACTAACTGTTTTATCCAGACAATGCTCTTGCCATGTTTCTAGAATGTGATTATGCAGCTGTGCAAGAGAGAGACTTCTTAATTCTACCTTTTTATCCTTGAGAGCTTGTTCTACAGCATCTGGGACATGACCTGGGTAGCTTCTCAAGTAGTGCTTAAGGTAGGCTGGATTTCCTGACTTACCAGAGGAGATAAGTAATTTCTGCATGTAGCAGAAATATTCTTCTTCTTTGCTTAGATCACACAATCTAGCTAACATGAATAAAGAAGCTAAGTGATCATAGTCTTCTCCACCCTCTGGACCATAAAATTCTCTGCCAAGTGCAGAGAGAATCTGTTCATCTGCATCATCTGCAGACAACAATTCATTCCTTATCTCTTGTGGCAACCATCGCCACCATTCATAGGCAAGTCCTGACAAACCAATGATTAATTGTGTTCCTAACATCTGACCTGTTAGGTTATGATATTGCTGTTTTTTGTATAATATCCAATGAGTTAACAACTGAAGAACATTCTTAATTTCTTCACGGGACTGACACTGGATATTTAGGACTGGCTGCTCAGGAATCTGAGTGATCAGATTATTCATAGAGTTAATCCCAAAATTGAATACTTTTGGAGGAGGGGCAGATGCAGATTATGCATCAGGCATATGGGTATCGAATTCTTCATGATGAGGGGCCTCTAATCTTCTTCTGTTAGAAGATTCTTCCATTATATTCAAATCACCAATATACTTTGGATCAAGGACTGGTCTGTAAGACTGAAAAGCAGTGATCCATTCTTCTATATCTTGCTTAATAGCATCACTTTCACCGAAATCCCATTCCGGTTTCTCTTCATCAGGGATGACATTGAATTGACCTAATGAAGCAGACTTATGATGACCCTTTCTTGCAAGTTTTAACACATGATCAGGAACAATATACTGTTTTTGTTTAAGTTCTTGTGTCTTTGAGCTCAGATTGCTCAAAACTGTCATTCTCCTTTCAAGCTTCTGGGAAGCTTCTGCTATGGCCTTTTCTATCTGGGTCATGTCATGAAGCAAATGATCTAGCAATTCAAGCTTAGTGATGACTCTATCCAACTGTTCTTTTTGGATAGAACAACTGTGTTTTAATAACACGATATCATTAGCCATATCATCTAAATTTCTTGCAGTGAGGTTTGCCTGCAAGTTACCCCAATTGGCTAGCTTGATTTCATCTGAGACAGTTTGATCTGCGGCTGAAGATTTTGTAGGCAAGAATTCTCTTCAAGTCAAACCATCTTGAGCATACTGCCTGAAGGAAGATTCAATTGGAAGATTTCTACCAGGGATGAAATATTTTTGCCCTGAAGTATTTGTAACCTCAACACCTCCTTTATCTCTAGGAAGGGAGAACATTCCTAGACTGGGAAACTCATGGAGAGAAGCAGATTCCTTCTGCTTATTCTTTTGAAGCAATTTTTGTTTTATTTTTCTGCATGCTAGACAATCAGCATGTTGACCTCTGTGCTCAAAATAAAAAAGACCTGTATAAGAAGGTTTATTTACAGTACTAGAGGACTCGGCTAAAGATTGTTTGGACAACTGATCCGACATTGCTTGAAGCTTAGCATTGTTGTAAGAGGACATGGATGTTGACTTGATCAAGGGAGGACCAAATCTTTTTATTGGCTCTTCTTGGGTTGACCGGAAGGAGCTAGATGCTTCATCATATATTAAGGGTTTTGGATTCATGGTAGCAGCTACTCGTTCACGATGTCTTAACTCAGAATATTTTAATTCCCAAGACTGAGGGTAATTGATTCCAGTCCAGTTAAATGTAACTGGGGTTGTGTTTTTAGATTTAGCATTGGGCTGTTCCACCACGATGCATTCTGCAGAGCTCTGGTGAACATGGGATCGCAACTGAGGAAGGGTGTCATTACCGAAACGGACACATACACCACCCTTTAACTGGATAATTCTAGAGCCATTCTGCATGTCAAATCCTTTGGGTAGAATATAAGCTTTGAGAATGTTATATATATGCGGATCATCAAGACTCACGAAAAATTTAGGATAAATAGTACCAAATGCAGGACCATCATGCAATGGGGTTGTAAAACCTCCTATCATAGCATCAGAGAACTTATTGTGACGCGTATCTACAACACAACATAATGAAGACATAGCAAGACGAGGGCGTACTAATGGACCAAGGCCTAACTTGACTGCACCAAAATGAGCATATTTGAACTTTTTAGATTTTGCCCAATCGATTTGTTCTTTGTCAAGTAAAGAGATATGTATAGGATCTTGATTGTCTGTGAATGCAACATCAATGCTTGATACTTTAATTTGAGTGACAGAATATAAGTTCCACCAATTAAGTCTGTATACATCTTTAGGGATAATTTGGGGTAATTGCCAGTTTTCTGAGGGATTTTGGTCATTTATGGTTATGTATGAAGATTCCTCTCCAGAAGTGGAAGGATTAAAGGATTGACTACATCTTTCTGCTAACAAGCATCCTTTGTGGTGCACAACAACCAAGCAGCTTTGTGAGAGTTCAGTGTTGAATATTGACCACAAGCTTTACTTCATTCTTAAACTCTAGTTTTCCATCTCTAGATATCACAGATAACGTTTTCATTGCTATTTCATTTCAATCCTTTGGCTTTGCCCGAAAAGAACCAAAATACAGTCACATCAAGACAAATGTATGCATTTAAAGATCTAAAGTTATACAATTTCATGGTTCAAAACAATAGCTGCATATATACATATCTTGTATATAGGTCCATAGCGTCCCTCTCCAAGCTTGTTGCTTTCATTAAAATTACATGGTGCTTCTATGATTTCTTCTAAGGTGAACACAATTTGCTCCTGCTTGAGTAGTATTGATTATGGGGTGTTTTAGAAAAATAAAGTAAGAATTGAATTTCATTGGGTCATGCTAAACATAGACCAAAATTGCATATTCCACCTTCTTGGTGTCCACAAGTCATTACTCTCTATGAAATGCTAGATTTTAGTTTGCTCCACCGGGAAAACAAATAGACAATTAAATTTATAACCACGCCTTCGGAAATAACACATGTTATGGTTAATGTTTTCGAAGAGGATTCTAGAGTACATACTCAACTATATGATGACTAGGGAAAATTTTAAGAACCCACCTAAATTTATATGTATAAGAAATGGGTGAATCCCCATGATACATGGGAAAGTGGCAAGGCTATTTTATTAATAATATATAATGTATACATAATGTTTTGGCGAATCTTTCACAAAATTATAAAATATTGTAAAATTTGGGAGAATCTTTCACAAAATTAGAAAATATTGTAAAACCTTGGCGAATCTTTCATTGAACTCTAAAAATGTGTAAAATCTGATAAATTGGTTGAAATTCCAGTTAATAAATTTCATGGATGATTTTGTATTCACTTTATATTTTCCATTTACTCTTGTACTAAAACACCTTGTATCCTGTGGGGGAAAATCAAGTGGTAAAGATGAGAATTTGTAATCAGTTGTAAATGGAAGGTCACATGTTCGAATCCCGCCAAATTTATCTATGTGCCATGGTTCAGGCCCTGTGGATGCACCTATGGGTATAGTAGTAGCGATATTGGATCCCTAGACCCTGTGTCATGTGAGTACCATCCCAACTCCAGTTCTTGATTCCCCTAGTAAAGAAAAAACACCTTGTAAACAAAATCCAAGCTAATTTGTTGACTTTACTCATCACAACTACTTGTATAATAACTTAAGTTCAAACCTCCTTAGAGATAAAATGTAGAGATGATTTGATATATATTTGCAATATACAATTGAGAACTTGATCAAATTGTGAGACTCATTTGGCCTACTACGCTCAGTGTACAATCAATTTTCAAAAATGATGTGGGACCTAACTATTCCCCTCATTCTAAAAATATATCTATAATAAAACTAGTTTTTTGAAGCACTACCTGAAATACAAGGCTTGAGAATCTCTACTTGATTGCTCTTGAAAAATTCAATGGATGGTTTTATTGCATCCACATCGACATTAGAATATTTCTACCATGGATGTTAGTGACCATTACCACTTTAGGTATAACATTATTGTGATCAAACACAAAAATTTATCTTCCACAATGACTTCTTAAAAGATGCCATCATGAAACATAGGTATTTTGGCATATGGTATGCCTAGTTTTAGTTTTTCTAGTGGAAGTTGGAATATTTATGGATTCTAGGTTATAGGTGGGTCCACACATGTATTTAACATTTCGGTAAATATGTCTCCAATTCCAAACATGAGATTTTCCTTTTGGTTCGAATACTCCTTTTTGTGAAGGTGTCCCAACCATCACACATAATATACTTGATTGCAACAATGTCTCAAGGGGAATCATCTTCATGGTAATATGCCTCAAAGAGAGACACAAGGGAATATGTTGTAATATAATGAATCACAAATGCATACAAGAAATATACTACATCATGGTAACCATAAAAATACTCAACTGAAATGTGTGGGAAGGACATCCAATCGAATTTTATTCAGTTTTAAAGAGTATTTATACAATTAGAGATATTGTTGGAGTAGTTTTACCTACTCTAACTAATCATCCATTAGGTTCATTTACACATTTATCAGTTACCGCTCCAAGGCCAAAATTTTGTAAAAAAACTCCTTTTGGCAGTGTTTTTACTATGCAGTGGGGATAGAGTAGTAGGAAAAATACCTATTCAAAGAGAATGTAGCCCCAAGGCTATCATTCAATCATTCAAGATGCAAAATTTACCCACCATTCATCAAGAAAACCTTAAAAATGTAAGAGGATTACTTGAGCATGAGTTATTCCAACCATTCTAGCATCCACAAAGCATTAGCAAGACAAAGAAAGCATCCAACTTCATCCAAGAGTAGGAAGAATCATCCCTCCAAGAGCTACACATCACTTCATAAGGCCCTTCTAGGGTAAAAGAGTAGCATGATGAATTTTTATCCCATAAGTTGTTATCTTCAAATGATGTGAGAAGAAGTTCAGTTATAACTTCTCACACTCACTTTACAAATATATCCAGGTCGACATGCCTTTTGAAATGAAAATTTGGAATTATAAAATTTCAACTTAAAATTATGACAAAAATAATCAAATATGTGGGTCACTTAGGGCATTTTTAGCAAAGTTTACCCAAAAATTAATAAAATAACTAAAAATGAGAAAAACACTCCGAACAGAAGGATGGAGTGGCAAGGGGGGCACCATGCCCCATCTAACCCAAATAGTAGTGAAAATCCCTCAACGCCCCCCGCTAATCAAGCAATGTAGGCCGGAAAAAGGATGACATCATCATCAAAGGACAACCAAGGAGAGAGGGCATTGTAGTAATGGAGGACCAAGAGGTTGTAGAAGGTGACCTAGATGAGAGACATAAGCCTCAGTGTTGAAGTAAGTTCCACCGAAATGATAAACATAGTAGGGTTCATGTGACCCAGTGACCCACCCCTGGGATCCTTGGACACCAACCTCATGGCTTCAAGCCCTTTTATGAGGCAGTCAGCAATGCCACTAAGCCATAGTACTCCTAGGGAATAAACCAAAGGGTCTATCCATAACCCCCATTAAGAAAAATTTGGATAACACCTCGAGTATTGGTCAGGAAAAAACATTACTCTCTCTCCTTGGGGCACATATGCAGGTGCGCTGGTACTAGTACCACGTAACACTGGATCCAACTAAGGGACGAGTACTCCTCTCTAGGGCGCTCGAGAATCCATGAATCATCTGGGTACCTTTACACCTACACACACATCAAATAACCACGTACATCAAAGTACCATGAGGCAGACATTTCTATCCTACCTTGCTCATCATGAAAATATGAAAATAAACTGAATGAACAACTAACTAACCTATGTAGACATGAAGAACGTGAAATTCAATGCATGGGTAACAATATATTCCTAACTCAAGTGAGCTAAACCTACCTATGATAAACACAAGAATCATCAAGGGTTAAGTGAAATCATACCACCAATGTAACCATTTAAGTAATCAATTCATACATGATCCCTCACCTTTGTACTTAGAATGAATCTGTGATAAGATCTTGTTGATCACAAAGAAAATGCATGCCAAGGTATCTATCATGATATGAGATGAAGGTTGGGTGACTACAGGGGCCAGGAAGCTTTGATATTACTGCCACAGAGAAGGATTTCTTCCAAAATATCCATTTATCTAGGCTTCCATCGGGCTAAGGTATGGACCATCTTCATCATACACTGGCATTGAGAAAAAATTTTGCTTGAAATTGGTTGCTTGATTGTCAATTTGAGAGACCATTCATGGAGGTGGACCTTGCAAATATCCATATGCCAGCCGCAACCTGTCCCTACACCTTCTTAAACATTTCTTTGGAGACACAAGCATATTGTTCATCTTTATAATAAACATGTTACTATTCCAAATAATCTTTGAAAATTTGAAATTGTTGGCCACAAGATTCATTCTTTCACCTTTCAAATTAAAATATAGAAAATAGATACAATGGATATGTGAAATAAATATCATACCTGTATTGGTTTTATTGAAATATATCATTGCAAACTTACCGATATTGGACAGAAAGTGTTGAACACTTATTGTAGAATATTTCTAGTTAGGGCACACCACAGATAGGAAGACAATCGAAAAACTCTACATATGGCCATCGACAATAGGAACCACATCTCTCACTACTCTATCATCGAGAAAAGAAAAAGGGTTGACCTATTCTTCATTGATGACAGAGTAAGCTTCTTCACCACAGCATGTGATCGGAAGATTATCCACCATGATGCTACAAGGTCTCGATGAATTGTACATGGGTGGACCAGGGAAAATCCAGTAATCAGCGTCTTCTGTAAACCTGTAATTTCCTTCCAAAAGATACAAAATATAATAAGAAACTGTAACTTGAGGATATGGAGAACTCACCATTTTTGTATATTCTTCATTTTCTTCAACTAAGGATTCTTGCTCTTCATCTTCAGGAATCCCTTCATCTTTGGTCATAATGGCTATTACATAATTTACCTGGTCCTGAACAATGGATTCTTCAAGCAAACCTTCCGATATTGGATCTTCATCATGAACTTCCTTGTCAAGGACTGCTTCGTGCTCCTTTGAGACCTATTCTTCAATATCCGTATGCTTGTCTTGTATAATATTCGAGACTTCTTCATTAGTATTGGGACCCCATTGATTGCAAAATTCCTCAACCAACTACAGAAAGGAAGATATCCCATTAGGAGGGAGTCCATCATACCAAGCATCCATATCCCAATCACCTCCTTGTGTGAAGGACATTATGAACAACTGCATAACAATGTCATCGTCTATGATATCCCATACAACCAAAACTTCTTTGAACTTCATGACATGTGTTGTAATGGTATATTTACCCTTGCGAAACATTGGGGTAGACTTCAGACAGTGTTTTTTATCAAACCTATTCAGGTATCCCATAATATTTGAGAATTCAAACGGATCGAGGATCCCCATATCTCTTGCCTTTTAGTTTTGTTCTTGTAGATCACTTCATTTTTTTATTTTCTTCAGTAGGAGTCTCCAGGAGAGACCTACCAAGTTAGAATTAAACAAATATCACCGAAAGCACTAAACAAGTACATGCCTGAGATGGGTTGAATTCTTGGTGGAGTCACCAGATAAACCTGTCAAGTTACTCCTTACAACAATAGGTATATTTCGAGTACGAGGACGTACCTTGAAGCTTACCAATATGCTGTTCATGAATGGATAAATCACCTCAATTTATTTTGAGGTCCCCAACAACGACACCAAAAATGTTACCGCCATTTCTAGACTTAACCAAATTATTTTTAATTGGAGTTGCCAGGTAAGATCTGCAAGATTAGTCCTTAATAATATTTTCAAAATACCAATCCAAGACTTACCTCAAGTTTCTTACCAAGTGTCATTTTTCCAAGGGTGTAAACGACTCCGGATAAACCACTTCAATCTTTGAAATGTCCCTAGAAATGGTGCCAAAAATGTTACCATTCAAACTAGCATGCTAGGATTGCAAGTGAAAGGAAATCACATAAGAAACTTGGACTATTGTCACCTTTGTCCAATCTCCTAACTTCTTCACGATCCAATGTTGTCTCAAGGGGAGAGCCCTTCAATGTACCTTCCAAGTAGATGCCAAATTCCTTACAAACACCTTATAGCATAGATCAATACCTCTAATGGAGTCAAACACAGAATAATAGAGAGAGTTATGATGGTGCTTGTATAGAAGTTTTGGTAGTTTTGCAGGTTTGTTTAGGGTGAAAAAGATAGGACGAGGATTTCATGCCCAAAATTTTAGGGGCACGAGAATTTATGGCCAAAATTTTTGGGTCGCGAGAATTTAGGGTCGAGATCTTAGGGTTGCGAAAATTTAGGGTCGAAGTTTTGGGGTCGCGAGAATTTAGGGCCGCAATAATTTAGGTCCGAGATATTAGTGCCAATATTTTAGGGCCGCAAGAATTTAGGGCCGAAATTTTGGGGTCGCGAGAATTTAGGGTCGTGGGAATTTAGGGGCTATATTTTAGGGCCACGAGAATTTAGGGGCATAATTTTAGTGCCGGAATTTTGGGAGGCCCAGAAATTCAAAAAATTTTATTTATTTATTTATTTTTCCGATTTTGATATAAAAATGTAGGCCTAACTCATCACTAATTCTACCATGCAAATGCATATTTACACTTGAAAATGAAAAATTTAACCCTAAACAATAATTACAAATGTACAAACTAGGGTTTGATGTAGAGAAAGATAAACAACCTTAGGGTTTTAATGGATGTTACCCCAAACCCTAGCATTAGAGGAAGGTGACCAACCTTCCTCTTGGAGGTAATTCTCCTTGCTACTATGTTAGGGCTTCTTGAAACAACCTCTAGGGTTGGTTTCAAGAGCCTAAACTAGGGAAACATTGGAGCTCCAAGGCAAAACTTTTGTAAAAAACTCATTTTGGGAGTGTTTTTACTATGCAGTGAGGATTGAATAGTAGGAAAAAAACCTAGTCAAAAGAATGTATCCCCAAGGCTACCATTCAATCATTCATGATGCAAAATTTACCCACCATTCATCAAGAAAACCTTAAAAATGTAAGAGACTTACTTGAGCATGAGTTATTTCAACCATTCTAGCATCCACAAAGCATTGTCAAGACAAAGAAAGCATCCAACTTCATCCAAGAACAAGAAGAATCATCCCTCCAAGAGGTGCACATCACTTCATAAGGCTCCTCTACGATAAAAGAGTAGCATAATGATTTTTTATCCCATAAGTTGTTATCTTCAAATGAAGTTAGGAGAAGTTTATTTATAGCTTCTCACACTCACTTTGCAAAAATATCCAGGCCAACATGCCTTTTAAAATGTAAATTTGAAATTACAAAATGTCAACTAAAAATTATAACAAAAATAATATAAAATAATCAAATTTGTGGGTAACTTGGGGCATTTTCCCCAGAGTTTACCCAAAAATGACTAAAATAGATAAAAATGAGCAAAACACTCTGAACAGAAGGTTGGAGTGGTGAGGGGGGGGCTTCATGCCCCATCTAAACCCGATAGTAGTGAAAATACCTCAATGCCCCCCTTGAATCCAGAAATGTAGGCCTATAAGAAGGATGGCATCATCATCAAAGGACAACCAAGGAGAGAGGGCGTTGCAGTACTAGAGGACCCAAAGGGTGTGGAAGGTGACCTAGAGGAGAGACATAAGCCTTAGTGCTCAAAGAAGTGCCACCAGAATGATAAAACAAGGCGGGGGTCATTTGACCCAGTGACCCACCCCTGGGATCCCTGGACACCAACCTCAGGGATTCAAGCCCTTTTATGAGGCAGTCAAGAATGCCACGAAGACATCGTACTCCTAGGGGAGAAACCAAAGGGTCCAGCCATAACCCCACTCAGAAAAAGTTGGATAACACCCCTCTTGGTCAAGAAAAAAAATGACCCTCTCTCCTTGGGCACATCTACAATTACACTGGTACTAGTACCATGTAACACTACCAAGGCTAGGATTTGTGGAGATGGAAATCATGGTGGTATATTCTTACCTAGACTAAAGTGGAGGAGATGGACATTGAAATGGGTTAATTTTGGAAATGGGATTATATTGTGAATTTCTTTTAAGATTCTTTCTATTAATATTAATTTAACATTGTCATGGATAAATAAAAAATAGAAGGAAAAATTATACATGCTTGCAATAATAGTGAATATTTACCATGAAAACTCTTTACTCCAAAACAAATATTCAAAAGATGTCTTTCATTATCCTTGGTCAATCTATACAGTACATATGTGATTAAATAGGAATAAATAGGTCTTACAATAGTATGCTCAAATCCAACTTCATAAAAATACTTACAATTGTATCCTTAAGCACGTGATGCTCGAAACATATGCTTGCTTGGTTAATGGCATCCCACTCATCCCACTCATTCCTAGAAGTTGTTGGAAATGACATCCTTCTCTCATCCCTAGAAGATGTTGGACTTGACATTCTTATTTAGAACAAGGGTAAGGATATGGACATTCTTAAATAAATTAGGGTTGAGAAATTGAGCATTCTTACATACCGTTAATATATATATATATATATATATATATTCAATTTATTTAAAGTTTATTAAATTAACATTGAGGAGATTTAAATTGAAGTTGGGATATTCTCACCTAACTAGAAGACATGAATATGTTTACCTAAGGTGGGATTGAGAGAATGGACATTAAAAAGTATGCTCAAATCCAACTCCATAAAAATACTTACAATTGTATACCTAAGCATGTGATGCTTGAAACATCTACTTGCTTTCCAGGTTAATGGCAGCCCTCTCATCCCTAGAAGATGTTGGACTTTGTTGTTCTTCCCTCATCCCTAGAAGATGTTGGACTTGACATTCTTATCTAGAACAAGGTTAAGGAAATGGACATTCTTGAATAAAGTAGGGTTGAGAAAAGTAACATTCTTACATACCGATCACGTTAAGTTAATTAAAAAAAATAAAAAAATTCTTTAAGGTTGAAGACATGAACACTGAAGTTGAGACATGCTAATCTAACTAAAGAATGGATATTAAAAATTAATTAATTTTCAAAATAAAAATAAAAATAAACCCAAAATAATCCATTAAAATTATAGCTCATACATTTTTTTCAAGAACATTTAATAATATTTAAAAATATATAAAAGTTATACATCTACTTGACTTTTTTTCAGCGGAAAATTAACCTTCCGGCTATTCTGAAGGAATCAAGGAAAGATAACAACACATGGGAAATGTCAACAAACTTCCTCACATATCATGGATGGTAGGTTGAGCAAACCATTAGTCGGTAATACAAGCTAGAAGATGTCTCAACGGAATTGAACCCGAGTGGATGGAATGAAATCCATCTAACCCCACCAACAGGCCACCGTATCCTTGACAAACCTATACTTGACTTTATACACCATAAAGAATACATATCAATAAAAATAAAAATAATATTTGATATATTTTATTGATGAATTCAAGTAAACATGAAACATTAAAACTTAATTAATATTGAAAATCACAACAACAAAAAAATCTAAAATAATGACATCAACATTATTTTTGAAAATTTAATAATTATAAAACTTAAAATTGTATTTGACTTTATACATTAATTATTTGATCTTACTTTATAGAATGAAAAAATCAAAGTTGAAAATTTAATAATTAAAAAAATTATAACATAATAAAATTTAAAACTATATTTGACCTTATACACTAAACCAGCCTAGATCCAAATCCTAGGCTCTATCAAGAGCCAAGAGGGATCAAATCGCCCGAGGTGCAAACCTCTCCTCGAAAATCTCCTTGAGTGCAATACTTGAGAAGAGGTTTTCACCTTGGGATATTTGATCCCTCTCGGTGCTTGATAGAGCCTAGGATTTGGATCTAGGTTGGTTCCAGTCATGGGCGGTGACACAAAACTAGAGTTTGATCAGCATTTTAAGGAACGGGTTAAGTTGAAAACACAGATAGAATTCCATGTTCCACAATTATTTTGCAATACCTTCTGATGCATATATAGGCTTATCCATGATAGGTGGCAATTGTTCCAAATCACTGATCAATATAATTGATCTTCCACCAAAAGGTATATTAGCATTTTTTGTGAAGGCTTGGTGAAGTCTTCAATCTATTCTAATTGATAGTTTTTTTTCCAATAAAACTCATTTCATCGATCAAAATATATTTAACATTCCTCAACTCTTCTTGTAAGTTAATTAAACTCGGTCCTCGTAAATGATCAATATCTTTGATCAGTATGTGAAGTGTAGAATTAACTGTTCCTACAGATATGTTGAAAGATGCCAACCCTGTAGGAGCTAGAAGAAGTAATGGACTTTTCCCTAGACGCGAGAGATTTTCAAGTGTATTTTTAATGACTCCAATAAAATATGACTTTCCGGTACCTGCAGTTCCTTGGATTATCATCTGTAGTGGATCAACACCCTTTCTAAAATGCTCAAGGATAACATCGTATGCTATTCTTTGGTTATCCCCCAAATTATCAATTGAGTAAGACTTTGCATGTTGATTAGTAGAAATATTTTTCAATTTTCGCATATCAGAGATGAAATGAATTGCATGATTGGATGTCTCTTCATCTACAAAAGTAGTGTTCCAATCATTCATACAATCAAGATCCCTATGTCTAAGCATCTCAAACTCATTTCACCCAACTTTCTTTTCCAAAGTTCTTTTGATTGTTCTGCTTTTCATTTCAAGTCTTCTCCTTGTTCTTTTGTTGTCATTTCGTTAGATTTTTGTTCTTCTTTTGGTTGTCTCATAGCATATTCCGCATGCACATCTTCCATTTCTAGTTCAGAATCTATATAAAAAATGTCAACCATTAACATATACACTGAAATTAATGCAACTATGTAATCCACACTAAATTCTATGCAATTAAAACAAATCATACACTGAAATATATGCAAATATAAAATTCAATATATTTTAAAAATTCAATATAATTTAAAGCTGCCACCCCTATAGGAGCTAGAAGAAGTAATGGATTTTTCCCTTGATGCGAGAGATTTTCGAGTGTAGTTTTAATGGCTCCAATCAAATATGGCTTTCCAGTACCTGCAGTTCCTTGGATTATCATGCGTAGTGGATCAACACTCGTTCTATAATGCTCAAGGATAACATCGTATGCTATTCTTTGCTTATCCCCCAAACTATCAATTGAGTAAGACTTTGCATGTTGATTAGTAGAAATCTTTTTCAATTTTCGCATATCAGAGATGAAATGAATTGCACAATTGGAGGTCTCTTCATCTACAAAAGCAGTGTTCCAATCATTCATACAATCAAGATCCCTATGTCCATGCACCTCAAACTCATTTCGCCCAACTTTATTTTTCGAAGTTCTTTTGGTTGTTCTGCTTTTCGTTTCAATTTTTCTCCTTGTTCTTTTGCTGTCATTTCGTTAGATTTTTGTTCGTCTTTTGGTTGTCTCATAGCATCTTCCGCATGCACATCTTCCATTTCTAGTTCAGAATATATATAAAAAATGTCAAGCATTAACATATACACCTGAAATTAATGAAACTATGTAATCCACACAGAATTCTATGCAATTAAAAAAAATCATACACTGAAATCTATGCGAGTATAAAATTCAATATAATTTAAAAAAAAATAGATGGTTTGGGAGGATGTAACCTTCGACCTCACACCCATCATCCCACCATTATCCCCACACCCTTACCGCTATACCATAAGTAGTTTTTATTATAAATACTAAAAAACTTATATATAAACTTGAATAATATTGCATTTGACCCCGTGACCTACCTATGACCACCACAATGTGTTACCAATGGGATACACCCAATTGTCTAGGAATTTAACTATATAATATATTTATATCCATTTAAAATTAAAAAATTTAAATAAATTTAAATATAATTTTAAATTCAATAACAATAAATATTTTAAATTTAAGATTTGGATGTAAATTTAATATTTACATTAATTTGATATTTAATATAAATATTAAATTATATTTTAATTTAAATTTAAAATAAAATATAAATTATATTTAATTTTAATTTTAAATATAAATATAAATATAAATTAAATCTAAATTTAATGTATCTATTAAACTAAATTTAATTCTAAAATCATATATAAATCTAAATCTAAATTAATTTATTTTAATGTTAAATTCAATTTAAATTTAAGATTAAATAAAAATGGTGCAGGCTGCGTATGGTGCACGCAGCGGGAGGATGGTACAGGGGGAGGATGGTGGGGAGGTCTGCAGGCGGGAGGATGGTGTAGGAGGCAGACGGTGCAGGGGACGGCGGGAAGATGGCGGGGATGGTGGGGAGGTCTACAGGCAGGAGGATGGTGCAGGCGGCGGAAGGTGCATGGGACGGTGGGAAGATGGCGGGGATGGTGGGGAGGTCTGCAGGCGGGAGGATGGTGCAGGAGAGGAGGAGGAGGAGGAGGGGAGGAGGAGGAGGAGGTCACGGAGGAAGGGTGGGGAGGTCTGCGGAGGAGGGGAGGAGGGCTGCAGATGAGGAGGGGACACGAGGAGGTTGCAGGAGAGTGGAGTGAAGGCGCGGGGTGGATACGGGGAATTGCAGGCTGCAAGGTGAATTGCTACTTCGATGATCGCTGATACAAGGTTGAAATTAAACTTGAAAATTAAATTTACATTACCTATTGGTTGATCTGATTTCCTTTCTCTTTTCTCTTTGCGTAGATTCCTGTTTCATAATTTTTTATGATGTTTTTTTTATTATATAGTTATTGCTTTCAAAAGCGTTTTTGAATCTAATATATTTTGTTTATTTTTAATTAATGGCCAACAAAATATTAATTACTTTTTATTACATTTTATTACTTTTAAAGTTTTATTCGATGTAATGTTACATGTAACTTTACAAGATCTCCTTCATATTATTACTTTTTATGTTTTATTAGATATAACTTTATATGTAACGTTATAAGATCTCCCTCATATTATTAGAGCCTCTCGAAGCAAATACAAACATTAATTATTTGATCATGTTTTTATTTGATCATATTTTTATGAAATAATCAATTCAAAGTGAATCAGAGCACATTTAATGAGTAAATGATATTTTTTTAATTTACAGAAATGGATGATGGAAATCCAATCTAGTGATCTTTTGATTTATGAAAAAATAGTTATGGGAATAATTGTAATTATATAGATACCGAAACAAAGAATCCATTGTGCATATTTTAGTTTTTACTAAAATTGAAACGTGTGTAAAAAGATTCAAAATAAAAACCTTCACAATTGTAAGGCAAACATATGAACTTATATAAATATAAATGTCAAAAAAATAAATCTTGTTTTTAATTTTAATTATGAATTATATGATTCTCTATAAACGTAAATGTCAAAAAATAAATCTTGTTGATTAGAATTTAAGACCATTCAAATTCTTTATTAAGTATAAATACGATTTTTATTTTTAATTTATTATGAAAAATTCAATGATGGAATCAATAATTCATAGTAGAAATAAAATATTTCAGACTTACGTTATTAATCTCAAGCCTTCATAAGGCTAGGTGAAAAAATTTTGGATTTCATTTGAAGAAACAAATGAGAGTAAGTCTGCCCAATAGAAGAGTTGTTGGTGTTGAAAAATGTAAAGAAACATCTTGGAGATTTACTATCTCCCTCGCAAGTGCACAATTTGGCGAATCTTGTTGGCCTTACTTCCACTCATTTCGAATCACTGTGAAGAATGTGAGGATATTTTACAGTGGTCGAAGTAATTTTAAGGCTCTAGAAAATAGGCCTTCACAAAAAATAGAAATTTACTAAATAAAACATTGATTTGAAATGGGAAATAATTGTTTTTACCATCTTTAAATGGGAAATCAAAATTGTAAGTTTCACAGTAATATTTCTTTTAGGGTGGCTTTCATGCATACAAAATAATAATTAATGTATACATTAACATATCAATATTCATGAATTGTTTTCCTTCAAAAATTTCGAGCTCCACGATTAGGCCTCCAATGCGCCTAACCACCCTGCATTCAGTGAGTTGCCATCGTCTCCATGGCCCATGGATGGGGGCCCTAAGGCCCTCCCTCCTCCTTCACCGGAGATTACAACCTTAAGTAAGTTTGTAGCAGCCAACAGCAAATGCTCTACGACTGATACACAACAAAAATTTGTCAAAAAACTGGCCAACATACCTACAGTCGCCCTCCCTACTGAAGAATCATGTCGGTCTTCTCTGAACTTAGCTGAACGAGGGCTTATTGGGACGTTCACAAGCCTTTGGCCTCTCCCAAATCCTTGGATGCGTGGGTTCAGAGGAACTGACGACCTTTAGCCATGGAAATAATCATAAGCCATCTTGTTGGCAAATGTTTTTTTGTATTTGTTTTTGACAATGTAGAAGACAGAAACCTAATATTTAGGAATGGGCCATATTTTATTGGCCCTCAGGGTCTGTATTTCAATGGACACTAGATTTTGATCTGACACAAGATGTGTCGTCCGCTATCCCAGTTTGTGTGCGTCTCCCACACTTACCTTTGCATTGCTTGAATCTGAAGTCATTATAATCCATTGGAAACAATCTTGGAAAATACATAGACCAAGTAGAGAGAAAGGATCAGTATTGTTGTGTAAGAATATGCATCGAGGTAGACCTAGAAATAGGGATACCAGAAGCCATAAAACTAACGGTCGCATACTGGTCTCACATCCAAGAATTGGATTATGAACAACTCCCATTTAAATGCAGACATTGTCGTGGATACAGACACTTTGTATGACAATGCAAAAAGAAGGTTGAGGAGGACACATAGAATATGAAAGGAGAAGAATGGACTCTAGTTCAGAAAGCAGCTCCGATGAAACAAAAAAAAAGAACTAAAGGAAGAGGGGCGCCATTGGAGTTTGGTGTTCCCTATACAGGGCAGGTCCAAGGGGGAGGGAGTTCAACCCCTTGAAGAGTAGAAGCTTCTAAAAACCCTTTTGAAATTCTCAGCACATCAGCAGAAATTCCAGACTCAACAATCGAGGAAATAGTGTAGTGGACCTCTTCTCCCACATTGGAGAAAGATACCGTAGAGACAACCCTCCTATACTCCGAATCTCCAAAAGGAGTCTCATCCCCCCCCTCCTACTAAAAAATGACAAGAAAGAAACCACTGAAAACATCTGGATCTTCGGAAGAGGAGACTTTTGAGAGGCCCTCAAAAAGAGCAGGGAGGAAATATCATAAAGAAGCTAGAGAAGATGAAGCAGAGAGGCAAAAAATTGCAAGGAAGCCAATCCACTATTGAAATTTCCATCGAGAGAAATACCAATGGCAGGCCCTCTAAGGGAAGTCCTATCCACTCTTTTCTCAGTAAATAATGTGCTTATTAGCATGGAAGTGTAGAGGCTTGGGGAATCCATTGAAAGCTGAAGCAGTCAAAGACCTTTCGAAAATAGAATATCCCGAGATTCTCATGCTCCAAGATACTAAAATTGAAGGGGAATCCCTTCTTGAGCTTAGCAAAATGGAATGGAAGAAAAATGCAGGGAAGGCCATTAGTGCAAGGGGAACCTCTGGAGGTCTCGCAACATTGTGATCAAAGGACATGTTTCATCTAGAGAATTCCTTTGAGACTCAGCATTGGATTTTCACTGAATTTCAACACGCTTCAAGTAAAATTAACTTCTCCCTATTCAACCTTTATGTTCCTGTCCTCTTTTCTAAGAAGGAAGAATGCTGGAAATCTTTATCAGATTTTTTAGAATTTCACTCCCCGACGAATATCATAATAGATGGAGATCTAAACATCATTCTCAAATCAAAAGAAAAGAGAGGTGGTAATTGCTACCCTTTGTTGAGGATCTAATTAATCAGTGGGATCTCCTTGATTTCAAGCCTACGAAAGGACTCTACACTTGGAATAATAATAGAGTGGGGGCTACGCACATTTCAGCTCACCTAGACAAGTTCCTAGTCCAAAGCTCGTTCTTGCTGGGAAAGAGGTTAATCTCCTGCAATGTTCTACTAAAAATGACTTCGAATCATAATCCCATTCTGTCAAAATTGAAAGTGGAAGAAAACTTGGGCCCTATTAATTTCTGTTTTATCCCACTTTGGATAGAAAATGAAGGGTTCTTGGAAACTATTCTAATGGCCTGGTCCATCCCAGTTACAGGGTCACCCAGCTTCGTTTGAGAGTAGAAATTAAAGGCCGCTAAGATAGCCCTGAAAGGATGGATAAAAAAGCTCAATAATACTCCTTCCAATCATAGAAGAGAGACTTTTCAATTGTTAGCAGATCTGCAAATGGAAATGGAAAGCAAGGACATCACCATTTTAGAAATAGAGAAGGAACAAGTTGCACAATTCAATTCCTTTTGTTCTTTCCGTCATGAATAAGAGTACTGGAGGCTCAAGTCTCGAAGCTTGTGGATAAAAGCTGGAGACTGAAATACCTCTTTCTTTCACCAGCAATTCAGAGCCCGACTTTCCCAAAACCATATCTCTGAAATTGCCTCCTTAGACGAAACTGTCTACAAAGGTTTCAGATAGCTTCAAGCAGCAGTTGAAACTCATTTTCAGAACCTTTACAAAGAACATGGAGCAGGTAGTGAGGAGGTCACCTCTGAATTTCTCTCCCATATCCCTTTTCTTTTTACTAGAGAAGACAACTCATCCCTCATGCAGCATTTCACAGAGGAAGAAATCAGTAATGTAATTTGGTCCATGGAGCCCGATAATGCTCCAGGGCCCAATGGATTTTCAATGCATTTTTATAGAACTTGCTGGGAAATAATCAAGGTTGATTTGCTGAGAATGATAAAAAAAATTCAACAAAAATCCAAAGTGGGAGGTAGCACTAACTCCACTTTCCTAGCTTTAATCCCCAAAGAAGTGAACCTAGGTACCTTTGAAATATTCCGGCCTATTTCGCTCTGCAACGCATCTTAAAAAATGATTTCTAAGCTAATGGCAAACAGAATTAAGCCTCTGTTAGGGAAACTCATCTCTCCTATACAGAGTGGCTTTGTCAAAGGGAGACATATCTTGGAAAATGTAATCCAGGCACAAGAATCCTTGCATTCCAATCATCAGTGGCAGGAGAAAGGGATGCTCATAAAGCTCAACATGGAAAATGCATTCGATCGGGTAAAACTCTCCTTCCTTTACAAAGTACTCCTTTGTTTTGGTTGCAGTTCTGATATTTTCAATTTGATTAAAGCTAGTACTAAAAATCCTTGGATAGCCCCACTAGTAAATGGCAGATCGACTAATTATTTCCAAGCCATAAGGGGAATAAGGAAAGGTTTCCCTCTATCCCCTTTTTTGTACATCCTGATGGCAGAATCTTTAAGTAGAAAGTTGACAGCTGAAAAGAGAGCAGGGATAGCTCTAGGCATTATGATGATGAAAGGTTTAGAACCATTCAACCATGCCTTGTTTATAGATGACTCTCTTTTGTTGGGTGGAGCCTCCATAAATATAGCAAGGATCTTAAGTGAAATCCTTCAAAACTTATGCAGTATCTCTGGAGCGCTTATCAATAAAAGGAAAAGCGTAGTGTATGGGTGGAATGTAGATCAACGAACCATCCTGCGAATTGCCCTTTTCTTGGGGTTCTCGGGCTATGCTTCTTGGGAAAAAATAAAATATCTCAGGTTAACCTTAACTTTGGATTCCAATAAGTCCTCACTTTGGATTGAAGTAATCAGCAAAATCAAGTCCAGAATCGCAGCTTGGGGAGGACAGTGGCTCACCAACACTGGGAAACCTACACTTATAAAATCGGTCCTCTCTTCTTTACAAATCTATTAGGCATCCTTTCTTCTGGCTCCAAAGTCTATCACAGAGCAGGTTTCTAGATTGATCTGAGACTTTCTGTGGCGAGGAGGAAAAGGAAATCAAAGGAAATTTCATTTGGTAAATTGGGACACTGTCAAATGTCCAATTTTGGAAGGAGGACTCTAGGTAAGAGACCCTGGTCTTTCCAACATTTCTTTGGGTGGAAAAATTCTTTGGAAACTCTATTCAAACTGCTGACATCATGTAAGTAAAATTTTATGGAAAAAATATCTTGAGGGGGCCTCATTGAGAAACCTTCTGGTTGAAAACACTCCCAAAGGCTCGTTGATCTGGAATCTTTGTCGTCAAGGGCTAGAGTTCTTCCAAAATAAGTTGTATTGTATCCCTGGAAATGGGAATAATACATTGTTGTGGCAAGACAACATCATGGGCCATTCGCCTTTTGACAACTTTATTGACTTCAAAGAGATTCGTGAGTGGATTAAACATCTTGAATTTAATAAACTAGCTGACATGTCTTCTTGGGATGCGTCAGGGAATTGGCGGTCTTGGGAATTTCTTCGAATTCTAGATCATCTGCAAACCCAACAGATCCTCCTCCTTGAAGTGTTGGCTAGATTGGCAACTGTTCATTTTCACACGCTAGATAAATTGGGATGGGGCAAGACTGGAATTTACACCGTGGCGTAGGGATTTGCCTCCCTTCAAACCCACCAAGCGCTGATCCATCCATCTTCATTCTGGAAGCAAGTATTGGATCCCCTCGGTCTCCAAATATAATATATATATATAACTGTTTTAGTTAAAAAAAAATATCAACATTCATCATAAAAATAAATTACACAATATCCTGAAATTGTGATTAATGGATTAAAATATCGCAACTAATATTATGTATATGAAGCCATTACAGGGACATAAAAAAAAAACATTACCTCAATGGATTTATGGAGGACGACTTGCTAATCTTTATCTAGGAACAAAGTTAAAAGAGTTCACTCACACTAATATAATAAACCCAGTGATATAACAATACCCCAATTAACAACAAGTGGTTGAAATAAGGAGGACAAATAACTCATAGAAATGGATATGGTTGGAAATTTGGGGCTATGGATGGAAATCAAGTGGTGAAGTAACATTAGAAACTGCCATGGATAGAAACCATGGGGTGAAATAATTTATAGAATTTTCCATGGCAAGAAATCATGGGTTAAATAATTAATGGAAATTTTCATGACTAGAAATACGGGCGAATGGGGGTTTTAAGCCAAATTTAAGTGGGCTATCTTTTTTTTTTTTGGAACTATTTCTCTCAACTATGTATGGATAACCATTTTTTCAAAACATTTTAAAGAACAAATAGTGGGATAATTAATATTAATTTTAATAAATCATTTCTGTATAAAAATTCATCCATTGTAAATTTCAAACCCCTTAATTTTTCCCATGGGAGAAATTTCACCACTAAAACTAACCTTGGATATAGCTTATTGAATTTTCCAAAATAAACTACATTTATATTAAATATACTCTTGAGAAAAGTATTATTTCGCAAACCTTTCATCTTTTTTATTCCACCCATGACTAGAGCATTTGTAGCTATATATATGATGATCTTACCAAGGAGGGCATGGTGTTTCTTCAGTTGGAGAACACACTTGTGATAAATTACAACACTAAGGGCCTCATAGGGTTTCAGTAGCACGAATGATTGAGTGCATCATCTCGACCCTAGTCGCTTTCATAATTGGGCGCATCATCTCAACCCTAGTCGCTTTCATAATTGAGCACATCATCTCGATGTTGAATTTACGAATGTAATTTGTTTGGTATTTACGCTAGTTGCATGCTTGCGAGTATTTGTTGGTTATTAAAAATATTGATGTAACTGCGAGTATTTCAATATTTATTTCATGGGATTGGTTTCAATATTTTGTTGCTTTTCTTTTCTTGGGTATCAGTATTGTTGTATGTGGCCATTCCCAAGTCTATAATAAAGCTTTCTAACCTTTTGTCTCTTGATCTCTCTAACAACAATCTCTCGGGAAGCCTTCTACAGGAATTATCAGAGATTTATGATCTGTAAACTTTGGATATTTCATTCAATAATTTCATTCTGTATATTTGTTGATCATTGTTTTCATTCTGGAAGAGAATTTTAATCCACCATGTGGCTAAAGAATCCCACGTGTTTCCATGTGTCTTCCACGAGTCTTGTATCAATGCCTAGTTCAATTTGAATTCCTTCTGCCATCTCTGTAGAATGTTGTCATTGTTGACTCCTCTTCCCTGAGCTCGTTCTGCTTGGCTCATAGCGCATTGATGTTGTTTTAGTTATGATCATTTTACTTCGAGTGGGAATAGCGCTACCACCTTACCTCCTAGTTGGGTAGGTAGAGAGAGAATGCCTCTCCAGAATGAATGGTCGGGTTGGCTTTGGTAATGAAAGCGAATAAAAAAAATGATTGACTCCTGGTTAGCTAATAATCACCAACGCTCCTTGTTGGGATATAATTAAATGCCTCCTTGTTGGGTAATAAGAGTACTGCCTTGTGCCACACAGACCTTGTTTTTAGGAAATCAAAAGTAAGTTCTAAGTAACAAGAATTGCTTTCAAGTTTAGATTATTATAAATTCATGTAAATGAAATGCCTAGCACTACTTTGTTTTGGTTGTAGGATGGTCAAAATCCTCTCTTTCCTCGTATGTTTGGACACGAAGCAGTTGGGTATATATTCTGCTCTATCCCATGAAGTCTGTAATATATGAACATATAATTAAGTCATAGTAGAATTTCAAAAGCACATGAATTTCATTGTGATTTGTTGCTCATGAATTGTAAGTTGTAACATGGTTTCCATAGAGTTGTTGAGAGTGTTGGAGAAGAATTGAATGAACTGAAGGAGGGTGATAGTGTGCTTCCTGTATTTACTAGAGAATGCAGACAATGTAGACACTGCAAGTAAGAGGAAGAAAAATGTGTGATCTAATACAGATTAATACTGAGAGGGGGGTCATGATAACTGATGGCAAGTCTAGGTTTTCAATTAATGGGAAACCAATTTACCACTTCCTTGGTACATCAACTTTCAGTGAGTACATTGTTATGCATGTTGGTTGTGTTGCCAAAATTAATCCAGCGGCTCCACTTAACAAAGTTTCTATTCTCAATTGCGGTGTCTCTACAAGTATATTATTTATGGGACTTGTTGAAGTAATTTAATTTAATGATGATTATGAAATAATTCACATCATTTAAATTGTATAATGTTTTACAAAGTGGTCAATTCAATTTTTGAGAAGTTTTGTGGGCTGGACTGTCATGATGGTTTTCTTGATTGGAACTCTTTTTCAAAATTCATTTTGGTTTTGAAATCAGAGATGGCTGCAACTTTGAATGTAGCCAAACCAAAGAAGGGTTCAACTATAGCAATATTTGGATTGGGGGTGTTGGGCTTGCTGTAAGTACTAATAAAGTACTAATAACGACTATGTTCATGTGTATACACTATAGTTCTAGAGTTTGAAATTCTTTTTAAGGAGTATTATGAGTAGTTAACTTTCCTGCAAATTTTGGGACCAATATGATGAGTTTACTGTTTAATTGTTAGACTTCTTATCTGGGCTTAACTGCGCAAGATGCTGAAGGGGCAAGAATTGCAGGGGCTTCTCGAATAATTAGAATCGATTTAAACATTGATACATTTGAAAAAGGTTTCATATTTCTCATTTCCATTGTTGGATAATCTGTGCTTATATATGCTCATTGTAAACTTTTATTTTTCATTCATTTTGAAACATTTCTTGTAATCATTCCTCTTTCAACAAGAATGTTTGGTGTAATGGAATTTATAAACCCACTAGACTACGAGAAACCTATTCAACGGGTTTGTTCAATTTCCTACAATGATATTCAACTTCTCTTTTCTAGATCATAATAGTTTTTTTTATTAATATAAGCAATTAATCATTTCTCTCGGTGCTTGAATAATTGAACTCCTTTGATCATGTTGGTGCTTAATCCTTGACGTCCTTTAATCCAGTTTTAGGCTGTCTTGCAAGACATTGGTTTAATTAAATTCTAGAAGGTCAAATTTTTTTACAGGTTATTGCAAAAAGAACTGATGGAGGGGTGGACTACAGTTTCGAATGCAGAGGAAATGTTAAGGCGATGATTCAAGCTTTTGAATCTTGCCATGACGTATTTCCTCTAGTTTCCCTTTGGTTCAGTTTGTATAAATAAGATTATTTCTTCCATTTAAGCAAATGCATGCAGGTTGTGAAATGGATTTTCATATCATGATAATTGTTGGGCCTTTCATGGTTGGGGCATCGTCGTTTTAGTTGGGGTTCCTCATTCAAAGCATGTGTTTGCAACTAGTCCTGTGAATTGTTTGAGCGAGAGGACATTGAAAGGAACCTTGTGTGGAAACTATAAGCCCCGTACTGATTTGCCAAGCCTTGTAGAATTGTATTGGGCAAGGTAACACTTCCTTTATTATGCAATGACGCATTCATTTATAAGATAAAAATGTTTCTCTTAGACCATGTATGATTTCCTTCCTCCTTCATGTAAATTGGTCTTCGATCTTCCTGTAATTAGTTTTTAAATTTAGTATCCTTTTATTATTGTTTGCAGAAGCTTGAGCTGGAGAAATTCATTACAGATGAGGTTTCATTTGCTAATATTCACCAGGAATTTGAGTACATGGTTAAAGGAGAGAGTTTGAGATGTGTGATTAACTTGAGTGGTAATTAAATTGGAGAGATAAGTCACAAGTATGTACAGTTGGTGTAATATTTTATGTTTGTATAGTCGAGTGTAATATTTTATGTTTTTGGAAGCTTCTTATTGTGTGGTAAATTATTAAAGATGATCTTTGTTCATGAGATCGTTCTTTATAATTGTATTCAATATATACATTTAGGTGTAATGTTTTGATTCTCTTGAATCTTAAAGATGATCCATATTTATGAGATCGTTCTTTATAGTTGTAATCATTAAGTGTTTAATGTTTTTTTTTTTTAATTTCTTATAAATTGTAAAATTGTATGATTGATTGTTATTATGATTTTTTTCCATTACATTGTTTTAATTCATTACATTGAAGGGTTTGACCAGTATTTAAAATTTTAGGATTGTGAAACATTTGCTATTTTGAAGAATAATATGAGAATTTCATGACTTGGAAAAACTATTGTTGTTTTGAAAAATATAAATTAAAATTTAGAAATTTCTGTATAATTGGTAACTATAAACTATTAAAAATTAAAAAACTAATTTGTGAATTTGGAAAAAAATTGTTTTTATAAAAAAAAAAAAATTAGAATATTAAATTCTGAATATTTTATTTTTTTGACAAATCAAATTTAAATATCTAAAAATGCTTCTTATTATACATTTAAAGAAATATAATAATTTTGAAAAATTAAAATTTATATAATTTTATTTTTTTAAAATATTTTTTAATTAAAAATAAAATTATGAAGGAAAAAAATTATAATTATAAGGATTGTGAAGATTACATTGATAAGTAAACATTTTATTCTTTTTGTAAAGTAAGAGTTTGTATTACTATAACAGAGTTACATAGCGGCAAAAACCAGTGGCTTGGCTGGTACGAGGTCAGCCAAACATAAATCTCCCAATCCAAACATATAACTGCAAATTTTTATCCATCCCAAACCTATTACATAGATTACTGAGTGAAATCAAAGCCCAAAAATGCTTAACAGCAAAAAAAACTCCCCCAACCCAATGATAGAACAGAGTTCCAGCCATCCCAAAACTATTACAGAAATTACAGAGTTTAAATAGTAGCTCGAAACACTTGCCAACAAAAAAACAAATTCCAACAGCCAACCATAAGGTGCAGCAACCTGCTAGAGCCATAATTGACAATAAAATAGCCTTCAGAGCCCGCCAGAGAGAAACAATGACATAATGCAAACAAAAAATATTACCCAATACCAAGGAATCCAAGAGGAGTGCCTCAAATTCCAGACGTCAGCCTAGGAGCTGGGTTGTGAATGGGACAAACAGGACGTGGCAAACCTGGTATAGCAGAGATAGTATGAATAGGAGCATGACAGTCACCCTCAGCCAAAGATGGCCCAAGATCCAAAGGAGGCTTGATGCCCAATTTTGCAGCAATAAGGTCGATTTTCTAGTTCATAAGAGAGCAATCCTGGTTGTGAGCTTTCCACGCACGAATAGGCTCCATATCTCCAACAGATTTATTTTCAAGTTCCATAAGAACATAAGTGAGCAAACCCTTGGTAACCCAGAAAGTATCTAGCATATGGTTGTAGGCTGAGAGATGCCCCGACGTATTTCCAGGGTCCGTTACCCATTCTCCCACTTCGTCCCCAAAAGCACCACCATAAATTACCTTGATCCTCGCCTACAAGTCACGCTCAACCCGTTCCAACTCCTCCTTAATGACCTTAGGGATATGGTCACGGAAGAAGCAACCGGTCACAAGAGCTTTACGATGTTCTCGCATAGAAGGGGCCTTTCCCTTTTTGGGGTCACGTCGAGGCTTCTTATCCTTCTGCTTACGCGGAGCCATAACAAAATTCCCAGAATCCCTCACCCAGCTTTTCTGGAAAAAAAATCCAAAATTGGAAAAACTAATAACACCACTGAAGCAAGAAACCATCACGATGCAGAAAAAATGACTGTCTTGTCTTCCTTTTATAGAAATTTCCATCCACATTCCCGTGAAAGTAGAAAGGTTGGCCATCTTGGGAGCATTAAACCTCATGATTTCGGCTGGACCTTGCTCTGATGCGAGCCACAGGTTCATGGATGTCATCCTCATGACCGAGGTTTATGGAGCCACCGTCGTCATTTTATGGCTCGTGCCATTTCGCATCCAAAAGGCCTTCAGGGACACCTACTTGATACCTATCGGGGGCATAGAACTCCAACCGTGCAACAAAACCGAGTCTTGGGGAGTCTTGCAAGTGTGTCTTGGTAGGTTCCAGTTGGGAATGCTATCCATACCTTCCTGGTGGATGATTTTCCAAAGTTGACCCTCGTGTGCAAAATTGCACACTCCCTTACTGAGCAAAACCCTAGTTTCCAGGATGGACGTCCAAGATGACACCCGGACCGGAGGAGAGGGGCACCCCTAGCACTATCTCGGCATCCTGAATCCAATGGAGTTGACGGTTCATCAATCCGAGCCATGGTCGTCATTCTATGGCTCGTTCTGTCTCACATCCAAACGACCTTCAGGGACACCTACTGAATACCTGTCGGGGGCATAGAAGTCCAACCGTGCAGCAAAACCTTGTTCCAGGGTGTCCTGCAAGTGTGTCTAGGTAGGTTCCGACTGGGAATGCTAGCCATAAGTGCCCGGTGGATGATTTTCCAAAGTTGATCCCCATGTGCAAAAATTGCACACTCCCTTACTGAGCAAAACCCTAGTTTCCAAGATGGACGTACAAGATGGTACCCAGGTGACGGGACCAAAGGAGAGGGGCACCCCTAGCACTATACCGACGTCCTGAATCCAACAGAGTCAATGGTTCGTTGATCGGATCCATAGTTGTCATTCTATGGCTCATTCCATCTCACATCCAAAAGGCCTTCAGGGACACCAGTTGGATACCTGTCGGGGGCATAGAACTCCAACCGTGGAACAAAACCAGGTTCCAGGGTGTCCTGCAAGTGTGTCTAGGTAGGTTCTGGCTAGGAACACTAACCATACCTTCCCGGTGGATGATTTTCCAAAGTTGACCCCCGTGTGCAAAAATTGCACACTCCCTTACTAAGCAAAACCTTGGTTTCCAAGATGGCCATACAAGATGGCACTCAGGCCATGAGACCGGAGGAGAGGGACACCCCTAGCACTATCTCGGTGTCTTGAATCCAATGGATTTGATGGTTCGTTGATCGGAGCCACGGTCGTCATTCTATGGTTCGTTCTGTCTCGCATCCAAAAGTCCTTCAAGGACACCTGCTAAATACCTATTGAGGGAATAGAAGTCCAACTGTGTAGCAAAAACTGGTTCCAAGGAGTCCTGCAAGTGTGTCTAGGGAGGTTTTGGCTAGGAACGGTAGTCGTAAGTGCTCAGCGGACGATTTTGCAACGTTGACCCCCATGTGCAAAAATTGCACACTCCCTCACTGAGCAAAACCTTAGTTTCCAAGATGGACCTACAAGGTGACATTGGGGCCATTGGACCAGAGGGGAGGGGCACCCCTAGAACTATTCGAACGTCCTGAATCCAACGGAGTTGATGGTTTGTTGATGTGAGCCACGGTCGTCATTATATGGCTCATTTTATACCCCTACATCCTAAGAAGGTTGAAGTTGTAAAGCAACAGGTCTCTAGCATTCATCCTGAAGCTCTTTTGTTTATGTCTAAGATAAAGAAGCTCTCAGTTCATGAGCTGGAACATATCAATCTTAACAGGATTCATACAATCTCTGTTTTATGAGAAACTGACCTTAGAACTTCTCATAGCAATGACAATGAATCCTTCATTTTGCATTTGTTAGCAGAAGAAGATCAACAATGAAAACAATATAGTTATTACATGTGGAGGTAGCGGTTTCCCATTTAAAGATGTTGGTAAATGGGCTATTACATTAGCTTTTCCGATGGGAAAGCGACTTACAGAAGGAAATATGGCGGAAATAGGTATCTATGCTTTTCTTTCGATGAAAATTGTATCGGGATTTCCATTTATAATACAGGCATATTTTTTACTGGTTTCGTCAAGAGAAAGTATCATTTTCAATAACAAGTGGAACCAAGGAATCCTTCGTTGTGTTCCATTAGCCTTTTGTTCACCATTTCATGCTCTGATAAGTGGTAATTCGCCTCTATCATCGAAAACTTGGGTCTATAGGTACCTTCTCTTTCATATTCCTCGTAATGCACACATAGTCCATCCTTATCTTGATAAACAAGAGTTTTATAATAGCTTGAATTTCTTGGGTGTGTTTATCTCCCTGTATTCGGTTGTCTGATTGGTTGATAAGATTGCCTGAAAATATGTACGTTGAACTTCTTTGTTTTATTGTTGAAAATTGGAAGGGATTTTCAAGTCACCTGCAAAACGCTCCTTTGTTGAAATATGCAAGTTCTTCCAACAACATAGATTTGGCTAGTGTATCAAATGCTTCCATCCACACTAGAATTTATCTTTCCTTAAAGGAGTCGCACATACTGTGGCTGACCAAATGGTCCAGGGAGCTTGGAAGTGCCGCCAAATATTATTCCATGCCTGAATCTAACCAGAAGGAAATTATAAATTTAGATCCTCGAGAATTCCTGAATCTACCCAGAAAGCAATTATAAATTTAGATCCCCGAGAAGGTGAGAAACTGTATGAGAGGTTGAATCAATATCCTAAAATTATAGAGATTTCTATCTCAAAAATTTTCTCAGCGGCCCCTGGATGTAGTATTAGACTCAACAGTTAGTTAACTTGTTATCACACCTGCACATTTTTTGCACTATTCATCTGCAAAGAACTACGACTACCCCAAAGAGCTTACCGGTCTTTGCAAGAATATTCCCCTGGTAGATGAAGGTGGAAAAATCATTAGGGTACAAGGCTCTCTGAATTTTCTCCATCCTACATCCACAATTAATTGGGTCAAGTTAATTAGGCCAAGGTGTCCCTGAATGGCCCTGGGGTGCCCAACTAGAATGTCCCTAGCACACAAACCGCGGCTCCATTGGAGATTCTGTTGATTTCGGTGGGTCCGAGACGCCGGGTTTCATCTAGGGTACCTCCCACAAAATCCCCCAAAGACCCGGAAGCGGTGCCAATGGGCCATCTCAGGAGCTAGGATTTCGCTCAATGATGGCCATTCCAAATTTGCTCAAGGGGGCCATTTCTTGTCCGGAGGCCCCTGGGCATGCATGGCCACCGCGGACAGGTCCACAATGGCCACGTGTACTAGTGGGAGGTGAAAGAATCCAAGTTCGCTTGCCGGTTTGGGTTTCGTGGCCCCGGAGCAAATCCTCCAAGTGTCTCTGAATGGCCCCGGGGCGCTTGACTAGAATTCCTGTAGCACCTAAACTGTGGATCGGTTCACGAATCAGTCAATTCCGGTGGGTCCAGGACGCCGGGTTTTAGCTAGGGGACCCCCACAACGTCCCCCGAAGACCCGGAAGCGGTGCCAATGAGCCATCTCCGGAGCTAGGGTTTTTCTCAATGAGGGCCATTCCAAATTTGCTCAAGGGGGGAATTTCTCATCCGAAGGCCCCCAGGTGTGCGTGGCCACCGTGGATAGGTCCACAATGGCCTTGTGGACCTATGGGAGGCGACAGAATCTAATTCCGCTCGCCAAATTGGGTTTCGTGGCCCCAAGGAAAATACTCCAAGTGTCCCCAGAGATGGCTCTTTTGCACCACTTCCAGGTCTTTGGGGGATGCTATGGGGGGTCTTCTAGTTGAAACCCGGTGTCCTAGACCCACCGGAATTGACGGATTCATGAACTGAGCCACGGTTCGCATGCTATGGGCATTCTAGTCGGGCACCCCAGGGCCATTCAGGGACACTCAGAGGATTTTTACTGGGGCCAAGAAACCCAAACCGACGAGTGGATTTGGATTCAGTCACCTACCACAAGTCTACGTGGCCATTGTGGACCTATCCATGGTGGCCACGCATGCCCAGGGGCCTCCATACGAGAAATTCCCCCCTTGAGCAAATTTGGAATGGCCTTCAGATTGGGGTCAAATTTGCAAAATCATCAACTGGGCAAGTATGGCTAGTGTTCCCAGCCGGAACCTACCTAGACACACCTATAGGTCTCTTTGAAACCCAGTTTTGTTGCACGGTTGGAGTACTATGCCCCCAACAAGTATCCAGCAGGTGTCCCTAAAGGCCTTTTGGATGGGAGATGGAATGAGCCATAGAATGACGACCGTGGCTTAGATAGAAAAATTGTTGACTCCGTTGGATAAAGGACGTCGGGATTGTCCTAGGGGTGCCCCTCTCCTCCGGTCCCGTGGCCCGAGTGCCATCTTGTACGTCCATCTTGGAAACTAGGGTTTTGCTCAGTAAGGGAGTGTGCAATTTTTGCACACATGGGTCAACTTTGGAAAATCATCCACCAGGCACTTATGGTTATCGTTCCCAGCCGGAATGTACCTAAACACACTTGCAGGACTCCCCGGAACTAGGTTTTGCTGCATGGTTGGACTTCTATGCCCCTAACAGGTATTTAGCAGGTGTCCCTGAAGGACTTTTGGATGCGAGACAGAACAAGCCATAGAATTCCAACCGTGGCTCTGATCGACAAACCGTCGACTCTGTTGGATTCAAGATGCTGGGATAGTCCTAGGGTGCCCCTCCCTTCTGGTCCCGTGGCCTGGGTGCCATCTTGTACATCCATCTTGGAAACTAGGGTTTTGCTCAGTAAGGGAGTGTGCAATTTTTCCACACGGGGGTTAACTTTGGAAAATCATCCATTGGGCAAGTATGGCTAACGTTCCCAACTGGAACCTACCTAGAGACACCTGTAGGATTCCCCTGAACCTGGTTTTGCTACATGGTTGGAGTTCTATGCCCCCGGCAGGTATCCAGCAAGTGCCCCTGAAGGCCTTTTGGATGCGAAATGGCACGAGCCATAAAATGACGACGGTGGCTCCGATCGACGAACCGTCAACTCTGTTGGACAGGATGCCGAGATAGTGCTAGGCGTGCCCCTCTCCTCCGGTCCTATGGCCCGGGTGCCATCTTGTACGTCCATCTTGGAAACTAGAGTTTTGCTCAGTAAGGGAGTGTGCAATTTTTGCATACATGGGTCAAATTTGGAAAATCATCCACCGGGCACTTATGGTTAGCATTCCCAGCCGAAAACTACCTAGAAACACTTGTAGGACACCCTGAAGGTAGGTTTTACTGCCCGAGTGGACTTCTATGCCCCCGATAGGTATTCAGCAGGTGTCCCTGAAGGCCTTTTGGATGCGAGACAGCACGAGCCATAGAATGAAGACCGTGGCTCAGATCGACAAACCGTCCCCTTTGTTGGATTCATGATGCTGGGATAGTGCTAGGGGTGTCCCTCTAGTCTAGTCCCGTGTCCCGACTGTCATCTTGTACGTCCATCTTGGAAACTAGGGTTTTGCTCAGTAAGGGAGTGTGCAATTTTTCCACACAGGGGTCAACTTTGGAAAATCATCCACCGGGCGGGTATAGCTAGCCTTCCTAGGTGGAACCTACCTAGACACACCTACAGGACTCCCCAGAACCCAGTTTTGTTCCACAGTTGGAGTTCTATGCCCCCGGCAGGTATCCAGCAGGTGTCCTTGAAGGTCTTTTGGATGCGAGACAAAATGAGCCATAGAATGATGACCGTGGCTCCAATCGACGAATCGTCGACTTCGTTGGATTCAGGATGCCGGAATAGTGTTAAGGGTGCCCCTCTAGTCTGGTCCCATGGCCCCGGTGTCATCTTGTACGTCCATCTTGGAAACTAGGGTTTTGTTCAGTAAGGGAGTGTGCAATTTTTGCACACAGGGGTCAACTTTGGAAAATCATCCACTGGGCACTTATAGCTAGTGTTCCCAGTCGGAACCTACCTAGACACACTTGCAGGAGTCCCTGGAACCAAGTTTTGCTACATGGTTGGACTTCTATGCCCCCGACAGGTATTAAGCAGGTGTCCTTGAAGGCCTTTTGGATTCGAGACGAAACGAGCCATAGAATGATGATTGTCACTCAGATCAATGAACCGTCGACTCCATTGGATTCAGGACGTCGGGATAGTGCTAGGGGTGCCCCTCTCCTCCGGGCCCATGGCCCAGGTGTCATCTTGGAAACTAGGGTTTTTCTCAGTAAGGGACTGTGCAATTTTTGCACACGGGGGTCAAATTTAGAAAATCATCCAACTGTAAGGTATGGCTAGCATTCCCAGCCGGAACCTACATAGACACACTTGTAGGACTCCCCAAAACCCGGTTTTTTTGTACGGTTGGAGTTCTATTCCCCCAGCAGGTATCCAGTAGGTGTCCTTGAAGGCCTTTTAGATGCAAGACGGAATGAGCCATAGAATGGTGACCATGGCTATGATCGATGAACCATTGACTCCATTGGATTCAGGACACCGGGATAGTGCTAGGGGTTCCCATCTCCTCCGGTCCCATGGACCGGGTGCCATATTGTACGTCCATCTTGGAAACTAGGGTTTTTCTCAGTAAGGGATTGTGCAGTTTTTGCACATGGGGCTCAACTTTGGAAAATCATCCACATGCACTTATGGCTAGCGTTCTCGGCTAGAACCTACCTAGACACAGTTGCAGGACTCCCTAGAACTAGGTTTTGCTGCATGGTTGGACTTCTATGCCTCCGAAAGGTATTCAGCAGGTGTCCCTGAAGGCCTTTTGGATCCGAGAAGGAACGAGCCATAGAATGATGACCATGGCTTCGATCGATGAACCATCGTCTCCATTGGATTTAGGATGTCGGGATAGTGTTAGGGGTGCCCCTCTCCTCTGGTACCATGGCCCGGGTGTCATATTGGATGTCCATCTTGGAAATTAGGGTTTTGCTCAGTAAGGGAGTGTGCAATTTTTTCACACGGGGATCAACTTTGGAAAATCATCCACCGGGCACGTATGATGATGATGATGGTGATGATGATGAAGACGTTGATGATAATGGTGATAGTGATGGTGATGGTGATGAAGATGATGATGATGAAGAGGATGATGATGATGGAGATGTTAATGAGGAACCTAGACTTAGAGTTAGAGTTAGGGTTAGAGTTAGAGTTAATGATGATGATGGAGATGGTGGTGATGATGAAGATGTTGATGATGATGGTGATGGTGATGGTGATGGTGATGGTGATGATGAAGAAGGTGGTTTAGTGCTAGGGTTTGGGTGAGGGTTAGGGCTAGAGTTGTAGAAGGAAATTGAATTAGGGTTAGAGTTAGAGATAATGATACTGATGAAGATGATGGTGATGATGAAGACATTGATGGTGATGGTGATGACGAAGAAGATGGTTTAGTGCTAGGGTTTGGGCGAGGGTTAGGGCTAGAGTTATAGAAGGAAATTGAATTAGGGTTAGAGTTAGAGTTAACAATGATGATGAAGATGGTGATGATGATGAAGACATGATGGTTATGGTGATGGTGATGATGAAGAAGATGGCTTAGTGCTAGGGTTTGGGTGAGGGTTAGGGCTATAGTTATAGAAGGAAATTGAATTAGGGTTAGAGTTAGAGTTAATGATGATGATGAAGATGGTGGTGATGATGAAGACATTGATGATGATGGTGACGGTGATGGTGATGATGAAGAAGATAGCTTAGTGCTAGGGTTTGGGTGAGGGTTAGGGCTAGAGTTATAGAAGGAAATTGAATTAGGGTTAGGGTTAGAGTTAGATTTAATGATGATGATGAAGATGGTGGTGATGATGAAGACGTTGATGATGATGGCGATGGTGATGGTGATGGTGATGGTGATGGTGATGGTGAGGATGAAGAAGATGGTTTAGTGCTAGGGTTTGGGTGAGGGTTAGGGCTAGAGTTATAGAAGGAAATTGAACCTAAATGAATATATGCATGCTCATGAGCCAATAAAAAGTCCTTGAATCACTAAACAAGCTCTCTAGGCGAGATACATGGCCTTTGTTTTGGATATGGATTCCATTTGGAGGTTTTGTTCACTAAGGATGGGTCTTTAGGTATTGACAATGATAAGGTGATGACATATGAGGCCTCAAATCGAATATAAATGTTTTAAGGATATTATCCATCAAGATTCCCTCAACCCCCATCCATGCCCTTTAAAAGAATTTTTTATCTTTGAGTGTGATATGGGTGCGAACATGAGGTTTTGACTACTAAGGATGGATCTCCGCATCTTTTCCATATGACTCCAATGAATCTTCCATGGATCATGGGGTAAAATGATGTCAGCCAAGAACTTTAAGAGTTCTTTTGGTCCTCATTTTCACATAAGTGAGAAAAGAGGGTCTTTCAATTTGTAACTCAAACTTATTATCAATAAAATCAGCTTATTTATTTCTCAAATCCGAATCTTGAAATGTTTGTTTCTTATTCTCTTTCTTGATTTTCATATTTAAATTTATTGCCAAAACTTGTTATATATGATTTCTTTTACATTTATTAATTATTTCCTCTCACAGATTTTATTTTCTCATTTTAAATTGTGAATATTATAAATAGGCTATAAACTAGGGTGATAATCCCAACTATTTTATCTTAGCCAGATAAAATTTGAAATTGTTATGCAAAGAAGTAATTCCTTGCATCAACAAGAGTACCTACGGTTGGGTGGAAAATTGCACTAACACAAGCAATTGCGTGGATATTTGTTCTAGATAAGTATTCTCTTGTATATGATATGTGTTTGATCGGTTATTCACTGTTATTTGAATTTGCAATGCTGCTATGATTATGCATGTGATGATTTATGCTAGTAAATGCATGTTTTATGGGTATGGATGAAGTTTAATTCCGACGTGTTTATTTTTTACATATACACATGCATTTATTTCTTGTTATAGATCATATGTGGCCTTCATGCTTAATTTAGAACCCATAATCGATTTCTTTGTCATTCTGCTGTTGGACATGGACGTTATAGTTTCAAGAACATTGATACTTAGATTTGAAATGAATAAATAATCATTCATGAAATTCAATGTACATGTCAAGCAATAATTTAGGTGAATTGGTGGCATTCTTTAGTGCCAAACAAGGTTTTCATTGGCTTTGAGGGCTATTTTGAATTTAGTTTATTTTGTTGATTTTCCTTTGGTGTTTGACAATGTTTCGATAGAAGATTAATGAAGGGATATATCTACCTTTGCATAAAACTTGTAATGATTTTAACATGATATGTCATTTATTAGTGGACATAGAAATGAGTATATGATGTTGATAGCATGTTAATATAGGTATATCTTAGGTTGGTTTTCTATGGATCAATATGAGGACACATTAGATTACTTGTAAGATCCATGGGATGGAAGATAAGTTTTTATTTATCTTATCAAAACCATTCTCTAAATAGCGAGGTTTGTGAATTGGGTGGTGGGACGCGGTATTTAGGTTCCAACACCCAAGCTACAAAGTTATACCCTAAGGACAAATATATTTCTCCTTTGGCTCCTTTGAGTGGATGCAAAAAGGTTATTGGTCATGGGTATGGTTGAGAATTCTCAAAATCATTGTATTATTGGAAAAGTGTGTTCAAGTGATATTGGGGTTGAGGTGTAAGAATAGAGCAAATGATTTAATGGAAGGTATCAAGTTGGTGTGGGTTTGATGAGCTTTGTGTGGAGGACATAATGTCTGTAGATAAGGATCGTACAAGGAGATTTCCTTAGGAACCTATCCATGGAATGCATTTTCTTTTGTGTGCCCTAGTGTTGGTTGGTGATTTTTGAAGGCCAATTCCTTTGAAAGTAAAGCCGAAGAGGGCAAGAACCCATGGTTTTTTTGCAATGAGTTGAGGTTGCTAGGTGAGAAAATAGGCCACCGGGGCTTGAAATTAGTTGCACAAAGAGGTAATTTTCCTTGTGCTAAGTCAATTACTTTGCATGGTGTTGATATTCCATTTGGGAAATTTGATTATAGGAATTTTGATGGTTTTGGGTGGGAGTAATCCATAGATGAGTGTTGTGGATCATGGTAGACTAGTCATTATATATGTGGCGAGGGTCCTATTTCAAATGGATTAATTTAGGATAATCAAATTATTTTAGGTGTTGTATATGAAGTGGTTATGGACCTAGTATGTCCAAGGGTGAATCCTGTAGATCTCGAGGATGGAAGGATTGTTTTGGAAAAGGATGGTAGTTGGTTGAAGGTTAGAGATGGAGGAGACAATTCTTTAAATCCTGTTGATAATGATAAAGGTGAAGCCAACAAAGGGATGCAGGTGAATGATGTTGGTAGTGTCAAAATGAAGAGGAAGAAGTGTGTAAAACATAAAATCTCTCTTATGAGGCTATTCCTAGGAAAGGATATCAAAATGCATGAGGTGGTGGGAATGGATTCTCATGCTCTTGTTGGAAGATTTCATGGTAAAAAGGTGGGGGAGTTGTCTCTAAGGGTGTAGTTATAGGAAAGATGGGCTCTTAGGATTGGGTACATTCCTAATTTATTTATATCAATTACAAGTTACCTAGGGTTTCTTTTCCTATATCAAGAGGATTTTGAGGAATATTTTGGCCCATGATTGGAAGTGGGAGATGATTTTGCTTATGATAAAACCATGGTCCCCTTGTTTTTATTCATACTTGAAGATGAATGACATCGCTCCAGTTTTGATGAAGTATCTTAGTCTTCCTCTAGACTTCCGGTCACCTTCAATGGAGGCTCAACCTCACTTAGATCAATGCCAAAAGGAAATTGGCAAGTCTATTAAAGACTTCGCATTAAGTTTGCAATATGCTTCCTTTGATTTTGAAAATTTTGGGATAGTATACTCATTTGGGGATAGTTGTCAGCATTTGTCTTTCTCTTTGAAATGATTGAAGGGGGATAGGAAATTCAAGGATATGTGTGTTGCAGTTATTCTACTGAGGGATCCCCTATTGGTTGTGATTCTAGTGATGGGGATTTTGAGGTAAATAATCAAAATAGGAAGGGCCCTAGTGTGGAAGGTAATAGATATTATTTAATATCTAGGAAGGGCCCTAATGTGGAAGGTAATAGATATTATTTAATATCTAGGAAGGAGGTTCTTAGTGATGATAAAGAGGGGGTTGAATGGGGTTCGGTTTGTTTTGAAGGGAAAGGCCATAAGGGTTCTAGTAGGGATAGAAGATATAATTTATGCATTGCTAAAGAGATGGATCTAAAGAGAGGGACCATGGTTGAGGTGATGACAATGAGGTTCGTATGACTCCAATGAATCTTCCATGGATCATGGGGTAAAATGATGTCTTGAACCATTGGGTTGAATATGTTCATTATGTGTCTTAACATCAAACAAACAAGATACTTAAATTACAAAGAGTGATTATCAATATTACCAAAACATTGAATACATTATTAACACTGAGGGTCTATGCCAACTTGTGCAAGTAGTAGTTCAACAGATTAACCATGCTTTCATTAAAGGCACATACTAACACACAAATATTTATCCATATTTAACTAAGTTAACAATTCTATTTTATTGCTCAATCCAATTGCAACTATGCACACCCCTCATGTTTGAACTAATTCAAGTGATATGGTTAACCCTTCCATCCAAGCACACATATGAACTTCTCATATATCTAGGTTAATTTGATATAATATGTGATGCAATGCTTGTTAGAATTGACTATTATAACCATTACAAGGTTAAGTATGGAAGAAATCATCATATCCTATTTTTTTTTGTAGCCCTAAAGTCACAACACTTTGTAATGTAAATATCACTCCTTAGTTTGCTTGGCTAGGTATGTTGTTGCTGAAAGGAAAAGATGCAAGACCCATTCAAATACAAGGGACTCATATTGAGGTCACTTGGTGTCTAGAAATAACATCTATATGTATGTGAGAAATTTTCCATAACATTCTTATCGAAGACAAAATCATGTATGCAAAAATGTAATCAAAGACAAACTCATATACACAAGTGCAGATCAATCTATTAATATGCAAAAATGATCCAATCATGTACACTTTTTGGAAAAATGGAACATCATTCCCAGCGTCTATATAATGGCAACTCGTGCCCCGTACAAAAAAAGGCAACTCGTTCCCTATACAAAATATGGCCCATGGTGCCCTATACAAAATATGGCAACTTGTGCCGAAAATGCCACATCGTGGCTAGTGTACATAGGAGGGTCTTTCAATCCTCCTGCCCAACCTCGGAGCTCCTAGGAGCATCTCCAAAATCCATCTTCCTCTTCTTCATGCTAGAGGAAGTTGGGTCCTTCCGGCGTCTTTGACAACATCCCCCTGAGCCCTGAAACGACAACAATAATATGTCAACTTTTCCTGGCAATTATACAAGTATAAAACATAATTTCGAAATTAAAATAGTTTTCAAATCTTGGATAACTCACCACCTGCGAGACTGTAAGTCGTGAGGGGGTCTCCCTCCTCCGTGATCCTATTCTCTCGGCAATTCCACCTTGCAACATTTAGAAAAATAAGATAAATGCTGAAACTAGATGCATATAGTAATTTTCGTTAAAATCGAACAAGATTTTCATAAACTAATCAATCTCACCATGAACACAATCGAGTGGTCTTCAGGGCTAGCGGATGGAGCAATCAGTTGGTCAGCCTACTCCAATGCTAGGGTGGATGGTAAAGGGGAGGATGTAGCCACATCGATGGTGGCTGCACCATTGGGGGGAATAGTGGAAGAAGCGGGGGTGGTAGAAGGAGGCATGGACTTGGGTGGGAGAAGTGGAGATGCACATCTAGAGCTATAAACCCCAACTGGTTGTAGTATGGATCAGGGCACCCTAGAATGGGAAGCAAGTGTGGTGGGGGAATGTTGGGGGGAGGAAGGTTTGTGTTGCAGTAGAGGGATGGGTGACTGTGGATGGGTGGTATACCGTGGTCCGATGGGAGAGGGTGGGAACATGGGAAACTGATACAGAGGTGGAGTTGGATATGAAATGTAAGGGGGAGCTGGATGGAACTGTAGTGATATATTAGGAGGGGGGGGGGTGGATGGAAGGGGTTGGGGAATGGGGCATGTATGCCAAGTGATACAACTGGAATATAGGGTGGCCGAAAGGTCGGGGAGGGAGGAATAACAATACTGGCAGGTCGAGGTGCTCGCACCTGCATACACATTTATAACCTCATAGTTTAATATAGAAAAATATAAATATACACGGACAAGTTATCATATTTGAAATTAAATTTATGCTTTAATACACACGATACCTGCGCACGTGGAGAACTACTGGTCCTCGGTGATGGTGGTTGGTCACTGGACCTTGCAGACACCTGTGCGAACACTATAATTTTTAGACTGAATTTATAAAAACAATATTAACAATATCAAACACAATGCCAATGAGAATGACAACGATAGTACTTAAAAAACATGACTACAATTAATTATATTCAAGTTAGATGATAGTGGTTTGATGGGTTTTGGATATTATATAACATTTTTATTGTATTGGTGCAGTCCATTTGTTCAAGACTTGGTAAAGAACATGGTTGTGGGGATCGAGTCCTTTGACCCACAATGGATTGGGCCCATGATAGGAACAAATGACCCATTATTTGGTCATTCATTGAAGATAATGTGGCAAGGAAGGTTGACAATTTATGCTTGAAGTGTTTGATGTGCAATGTTGTCATTGACATTCAATATTCTGAAACGATAGAAGGTGGCATTGCATGAAATTAAAATTAAATAAGGTGACAGGGCATAGAAGGTGACATGGTGAGATTTTCCTTTTCTAGAGTCATCCCCATGAGTAGGTGAGCTTTTCCTTTGGCCCTAGAGAGATGTGCAGTGTCTCATAAGTGAATGGAATTCATTTCCATTTACAAATTTGAATTGGAAACCTATGTAATGTGTTTGGGTTCTTGATGAAGAGTTCCTAGGTTTTGATGTCTTCTTATAGATTTGTAGTTTCCTACAAGCTTGATTCACCCAGTGGAAAAGTATTTGCAACCCTACAGTGAGGATCTTGAGTCCCTTTATTTCCATAAAATTTACATCATCAAATAAAATGGCATCTCATTGTTTCAATTTGCAAAGTGGTGCTAAATAGAAATTAAGTTAGTGTGCACGTTATTTAATACACTTTAGAGAGTTGATCGTTAGAAAAAGGAAGAAAGATAAATATTTTTCATGATTAACTTACTTACAAGCTTGAATGTGCCATGTTCTTTTGCATTGAATGAGTAATTATATGTTCTTGATTGAATAGCTATGTTGTCAGAATGATATCACTTGATTGAAATCATAGAAATCTTGAGTGAAATGAGTTAAATGAGTATTCTTGATGCCAAATGTTTTACCAAGTTGTATTTGAATCAAGATAATAGAAAGGCGCCACAGACCATATTTGTAAGATTATTGCTCTTCCTTATGGGCCTTACATCATTTTCAAAAACTTTAGTGACAATACATGTGATAAGTTGTTTTACATTGTTTATATGTCTTTCCTAATAGCATGTTCTAGGAGTAGTAGTATGATTACTTTCAGTCTCAAATATTAGAATAAATTGGAAATCCCATGATAATAAACTAGGGTAATAAGGATATGAGAAACATCAGGTTCTTGAATTTGTAGAAGCTTGGCCACTATGATTCTCTTTTTCCCGAGATTTTTGCACAATGTAGTGAAAATTCATAGCAATAAATAGTTTTCCTATTGGTCTCCGTGGATGCAAAAGTGACAAGTACAACATCTCAGTGAACTCAATTGATGCAACAAAGTTAGAAGAAGCTTAGAAGTTATTTGACCACCTTTACCATTAAAAGAAACTATTAGTAGAATACGGGGGAAAGTGATAATTACCATGGTAATATATTCTCAAAGTTTAGGCTTGAAGAACACATGGCATAAGGGCATGGCAGCAAAGGTTGATTTGATGAACAAAGTGATGGGCATTGGAGCCATTAGCGCACCTATTGAGCCAAGAGTCAAATGACCCATACTGTGGTTATTTGAAGATGATTTGGATAAGGAGAGTACATGGCAAAGATAACTTGGATGACATGATGACAAAGGGCAAAGCAACAATAACACACATGGCATTGGTAAAACACAGGAAGAGCAAGAAAGCATTGGATGGTAGTCTAAGGATGAAGGACACTGCGGGCATCACCAAAACCCCAGCTGCGGGCTCATCATTGGTCTCGTAACAATGACATATTTTGGAAATTTCTCTCCCATTTGTATAATCATTAGAGGTCTAGGATGCCTAAAGTGAACATGGACAAATGTTTCTAGTTTTCTTAGGTTTTCATGTTTTATAAGATTTCATTTTTGTTTGGTTGGATTATATGAATTTATAGCTCTCAAATAATTTAGACAATATGATAAACACTACTGTAAAATATGATGATAATATGGTAATTACTCAGTGCTGATTAATTTGTAATTACTGAACACAAATTACTGGTAACAAGATCTAATTATTCAAAGTAAAGAAGTTACCTATGTGTATGGTGCCACAATCTCCTCTGCTATTACCATGGTTCCATCGAGGTCAAAGGAACCAACGTCCTGCCACCTAGGGGATGGAGACCTGGCCCCGAATAACTGTACATTAAAAAAAAAAAGTCAACAATGTGTAATTGAATTTTAAATATATTAAACAATACAATATCAAATAAAATACAACAATTACTTGAACATTAAATAAAACAATAGAAAACCTGATCCATGAAGCTCCCTGTGGCATGCTGTTGCATATCACCATGGCAAGAATGACCACAGTGAGAACAACGTTGTGCCATTGTTCTAGCAGAAGTAGAAAGCCTCGCCTGGGTTCCACCTGTACCCGGCATGTCCTAGTCACCACCCATAGACTGTGCAGATGTCTATGTCTCATCGATGTCCTCCCAGCTCTGGGAAGACATGGCCACAAATTTGGTATGTCTAAGAAAGTCATGTGTGGCACATTTAACAGAGTCATGAATCTCATCTAGCCCGCTACCAAACCCGAGTGGCTGAGGAGGGAGGTTTTGCTCTCTCCTGGGTGTAGGAGGTCCTTTAAGTGGGTTGCGGTGCACCTTAGGTCGATCTTGGGTAGAGCCAAGACCAACACCCTGAAACTAAATGATGTCAAAATGGTTGACATGGTACCCTAGCTCAAACTCAACCCACAATTTCTAAAGGAAATGCTGTGGGACCTCCAAATTGTTGCACGGGGGCCTCTCAAACACTATGAACCACCTCTTTCTCTAGTTATCTCTCCATGGTTGATAAATGCACAAGTCCATGAAAACCTGAGGCCTCATCACAGCTAGAGGATATCATGTTGAGGGAACTATGAACTTTCTATACAACTGGGCTGTGGTGATGTTGAGGTCTTTTAGCTTCTCTTTGGACAACCCAGTGGAGTAGTATTCCCTCATTCTAGCCCTGTATTGGCTCAAGTTTGTTATCTCACTATGTGCAATATTGATTGATTCAATAATGTTTTGTAGTGATGAAGCCAAGGAAACCCGAGAGGGTTCCTTGGTGTTGTTCAATTCATTACTTAGTGCCCTCAATTGATTTAAATCTTGGTGTAATTGATCTTCGAGGTTTTCATTATGTTCATTTTCGGTTCCCATGTTGTTGTATGAAGGTCGGGTTTCATTGGTTTCATCAGATGGTTCAGGTGTGTTTGACATCTTGTTAGGTGTAGATGGCCTGCAATGAAATTTTCTTGGTTTTTTAATGGATTGTAAATTTTTTTTAAAATTAAAATTGAATTGGAAAACAAACAAAAAAACAAAAATAACAACAAATTTGTGCTTTGAGGAGCACCTACCTGGAGAAATTGATGGCAAGGAGGTGTAGGGCAATTTGTTGGCGTTGGTGTGCTCTAAAACGCGACCGCGGGGTGCCACTATGTGCTCACGATATTTGATGTGTACTCACGGGTTTGTCGAAAATGACAAACCTGTGAGCTCTGCTTTTTTCAATAAAAAATAGGGGTGCGCTCGCATCATTTACATGTGAGCGCTATTTTGTCCGTACGTGCTAATGACGCGTGCGTGCCCCTTTTGTCCACGTGGGATCGACCACGTGGATGTTCGGCATTGCTGAAGCAACGACGCATGCACGCATTTGGATGCGCGTGCACGTCGCTTTGTTTTTTCCGCTCATGTGTTACTGTTGTGGCCATTTTCAGTACCAGCTCCGTGCGAGTACCCAATAATTACAATAAATTTAACTATGTTGTTTTAACAACCATTGCAGTTATTGAAATCGGACATAAGTCTCAAGGAATTTGTTCAAATAGCTCACATCCCAACAATAATTGGTGGTGGTTTACTTGGTGATATGATGTGGCAATTAAACCAGGTGGCAGCGTAAAAAGGAAGAAATAGCGGCGGAAATCAAGCCAAGGGAAAATCAATATTTCTAACAGTTGTAAGGAGAGGGTAAATCAATATTTCTAACAGTTGTATTGTTGTAGTGGTGGATGGGCAGCCCTGAGCTGCAGTTAACCATGCAGAGGGTCAAATAGGGTCAATCAATATTTCTAATTGTTTTACTGGTGGATGGGCGAATTCTGAGGTGCAATTAGCTTTCATTCATTAATGGGATGCCTATTTATTTAGACTTTACACCGTGGAATGAGGCAGATACGTAGAACTCTGACACAAGCATTTTCACAGCAATGGCGATGGAAGTTTGTGGAGAAGAGCGGCAAGTGCAGCTGATAGGTGCAAGTCTCCACCCGTTTGTGCTGCGGGTTCGCATCACACTTTCTCTTAAAGGGATCGATTACCAGTTCATTGAAGAGGATTCCATTGAAGGGTTCAATTATGATTTCATCAAGGAGAACTTGCAAAATGAAAATCAGCTGCTGTTGCAATCAAACCCTGTTACAGTGCTTCTGCACAATGGAAAGTGTTTTTGTGTCTCAATTAATATTGTGGAGTACATCGAAGATATATGGCACACTGAGGAGCCAGTTCTTATGGCCAAGGATCCATATGACCGAGCCGATGCCTAGTCCTGGTGTACTTTTGTAAAGTTTGAGGTAATAACTTCCCTCTGTAATCATTTCTCACTGCTTTCGGGTCTTTTTGAAATTTTCCATTGCATTTCTGTGTAATCCATATTTAGTGCATGCTCAGCTCTTTATTTCTGGCCACAACTCATGCCATGGCTTAGGGAAGTTGTAATGGTCCAGGGTGAGCAGCGACAGAAAGCAGTTGAACAGTCGGTGGAAAAATTTCTTTTCTTGGAGGAAACCATGCAAACTGTTGGAAATATCATAATTAATGAGCTAATAGCGTATCTGATATGCACAGGCTCTGTCAGACTCCAGTCAGTCATTCTGTCAGTCTACAATGTCAGACAGTCAGTCTATTTGCATCCAATCCTGCTCACGACAATTTAGTATTTAAGTAGTCGTGTTTGTAGTTCGCTGGATCATAACTTCGTAGGTAGAATTTATTACAATATTTAATGAAACCCTATAGCTTCCAATTGAAGCAGTATTGAGTCAGTAATAATGAAACTCTATAAATGAAAATCACTCATAGAAGATTAGGGTAGAGATGAAAGAATAGAGTGAGAGAAGAGAAGGGGTGAAAGACCCATGAAGTGTATGAAGAGCCCAAACTCTGTGAATGTAAAAGATTGAAGTAAAATCTCATCTCTTTGTAAGTGCGGCAAAGTTACTCTGTTTTACTGCAGCAATATATAAGTTCTTAAGTTTTATGTATTCATTCTCAAGAATGTTGGTTTATGCATGCCGTGCATCAATTACATATTAACCTATGTAAATGTTGTTTACATTTACTCGCAGTAAATCAAATCAAGATTTCTAAGTATTTCACTGTGGTGAAAGTTCTATTTTAACAAGGAGTGACTGCGCAGTAAGTTTCACTTAGATGTTTTGGTTCTCATGTTTTAAGAAGAAATGTTTTAAGATAAAGATTATTTAAGTTTGGGTTATGCGCAGTTAGATAGGTATGCAAAGTTTAAAAGAATTTTGAGAAGTGATTTGTATAAAGTGCGCAGTCCATACAAAGTCAAGTTCCGCAAATTTAGAGAAGTGCGCATTTATGCGAACATTCAACTGCGTAGTAGAAAGTGGAATTGCACAGTTAATCTCTACGCATTAGAAACACACAGTTAATCTGTGTGCAGTAAATAGGTGAAGGTGAATTGCGCAAACCCCAATATTTTTTGGTAAAAATTATGAATATTGGTCTCTAACTATGAAAGCTTTGTTTAGAGGTCGAGATGTATGGGACATAGTCCAGAATGGTTATGCAAAACTAACAGATGCAGCAACATACAACAATCTCACACAAGCTAAGAAGGATGTCTTGAGGGAACAGAGAAAGAAAGATGGAAAGGCGTTGTTCCACATACATCAAGCGACACATGAATCAATACTCCCAAAAATAGTAGCAGTGTAGTCAGCTAAGGAAGTGTGGGACACACTAGAAACTGCATATCAAGGTTTGAACAAGGTAAAGACTGCCAAACTTCGAATTCTTAGAAGAGATTTTGAATCTCTGTCAATGAAAAATACAGAGTCAGTAGACTCATTCTATACTCATGTTATTGATCTGGTTAATCAAATAAAGTCTCATGGAGAAACTCTAGCTGATCAAAGAGTTGTTGAAAAAGTACTTAGAGTTCTTCCAAAGAAATTTGAATCTTTAGTTGTGACCCTGGAGGAAAAAAAAGATCTGTCCACTTTTACCATTGATGAATTGCAAGCCTCATTACTCAATCATGAACATAGAATCATCGCTTCAGATACATCATTGGAAGGTGCATTTGCAGCACAGTCATCCATAAGTCATGGAAGAGGCAGAGGAAGATCAAACTATAGAGGTAGAGGATGAAGTTCTTTCAGAGGACGTCGCAGTAGCAGCCCTACACGTGGAACTGGTAGAGGTCAGAATCAAAATCGCACTCAGTCAAGTGGACAAAGGTATGACAAATAAAAAATTCAATGTCATTACTGTAAGAAGTATGGACATTTTGCATATGAATGCAGGAAGAAGCAGTATGACCAAGGAAAGCAAGGTGAAGCTCAGTCAAGCAACAACAACACTCTGAACAGCTTGTTGTTCTTAGTGTGCGCATCTCCACTTGAATGCAATGCTATCCAAGAAAGTCCAAATGACATATGGTATTTAGACTCCGGCTGTAGCAATCATATGACTGGTAATTTAAATCTATTTTCTAGTCTAGATAAATCAGTTCAAACTGATGTCACACTTGGAAATAATTTTCAAGTCACTTTTTTGGGTAAGGGTATTGTTGATATTCTAACCAAATAGGGGGAGAAAAAATATATGTCTGATGTTTATTATGTTCAAGGTTTGAAGCATAACTTCATGATCACTAGACAACTGATGGAAAAAGGTTACAGAATCCATATGATAGGAAAGCGTTGTCTGATCAAAGACAAATATCCAAGCAATCAGTTGATAGCCGAAGTGAAGATGACAAGCAATCGCTTGTTTCCATTGAGGATAAGACCAATCATAAAAGGAAAGACAACTCAAGTTGTTCATGCAAGTCAGAATGATAATTCTATAACTATGCTCAGTGCAGAGAGCAAAGGAATAGACAGTCACTACGCAAAGGAAGAAGAAGACAGAGCAATGCAAGTAGCGTTTCAAACAGAAATAAAGGATGAATCCTGGTTATGGAATTTCAGATTTGGACATCTGAATTTTGGTGGGATGAAGCTACTGCACACGAAGGACATGGTAAAAGGATTTCCATTGATTGAAAATATAGAAAGAATTTGTGAAGGCTGTATTTTTGGAAAACAGCACAGAAAGATTTTTCTAGTCGGAAAGTCATACAGAGCTCACACACCACTTGAAATTGTGCACTCTGATATTTGTGGACCGATGCAAACACCATCCATGGGAGGATGCACTTATCTTCTCACATTTATTGATGATTTCAAAAGAAAAACTTGGTTTTATTTTCTAAAACGCAAATCTGATGCGTTTAGTTATTTTCAGCAGTTCATGGCACTCGTGGAGAAGCGGAGTGGTTACAGCATCAAGATATTAAGAACAGACAGAGGTGGTGAGTATGTTTCAAATGATTTCTTAATTTTTTGCAAAAATCATGGCATACAGAAGTAGTTCATTGCGCGGTATACACCGTAGCAGAATGGTATCGCTAAGAGGAAAAACAGAACCATTATGGAAATGGCGCGCAGTATGTTGGTAGATGAATAATGGGCTGAAGCAGTGGCAACTGCTATGTACATCATGAATCGATGTTCGACGAAGAGCATGAAGAAAAAAGTTCTGCAGGAAGCATGGATAGGTATGAAACATAGTGTTTCACATTTAAAAATTTTTGGTTGTGTACCATACGCACATGTTCCAGATGAGCTAAGAAGGAAATTAGACAATAAAGGATAGAAATGCATTTTTATTAGGTATTCTGAAGACACAAAAGCATACAAGTTGTATGATCCTGTTGCAAGAAATTTATTATCATTCGAGATGTTCAGTTTGTGGAAAATGAAGCATGGGATGGCACTGTAGAGAAGAAACTGAAAATCGTGTCACATATTGAACATGATGACAACGGAGAAGATGTGGTTGAGACTCCGCATGTTAATCAGAATTGCGTAGCTCCGTTTATTCCCAGGAATGCACAACATGTTCCAGCACAAATAACTCTAACACAAGTCGCAGCTCAAGCAACTCCGACAAGCACACCAAGTGCGCAACAAACTCCATCAAGTAGTTTGCGCAACTCGCAAAGTTCGACACCAGCAACTCCAACAAGGACAAGAACTCTGTGTGAGATATATGAAACTGGTACACCTAATTCATTCTCATGTTTTGCATTATTTTCTCAAGTTAATGATCCTCTAACTTTTGAAGAAGCTGTTGAAGATAAAGTTGGGGCACAAGCCATAGATGAAGAAATAGAATGCATTGAGAAAAATCAAACTTGGGAATTAGTTGAAGTTCCTAAGGACAAGGATGTGATAAGTGTGAAATGGATTTATAAGACCAAGCAAGATGCTGATGGAAATGTGCAGAAGCAAAAGGAAATATTGGTAGCAAGAGGGTTCACTCAATAGCCTGTCATAGACTTCAATGAAACCTTTGCACCTGTAGCATGAATGGATACTATTAGAATAGTTTTGTTCATCGCAGCACAAAAGACATGGCCTTTTTATCAAATGGATTTTAAGTCTGCATTTCTAAATGGTTATTTGGAGGAAGAAGTATACATGGAGTAGACACAAGGCTATGAAGCCCGAGGACAAGGACATATAGTATACAGATTGAAAAAGGCACTCTATGGTTTGAAGCAAGCTCCTAGAGCTTGGTACAGTTGCATTGACTCTTACCTCATTCATAATGAATTTCACAGAAGTGAATGTGAGCCAATGTTGTACACAAAAAACAACTAGCAAGGTAATAAGCTATTTGTCTGCTTGTATGTAGATGATTTAATATTTACTGGTGATTTTGGCATAAAGGAATTTAGATCAGTCATGGAAAGTGAATTCAAAATGACTAATTTGGGACTTATGAAGTATTTTCTGGGCATTGAAGTCCAACAGTCTGAAAATGGGATATTTATATCTCAGTCAAAGTATGCAAGTGATGTCTTGAACAAATTTAATATGTTAAACTGTAAGACGGCCCCAACACCAGTAATAACAGGTTTGAAATTGAGCAAGGATGATGATGGATCCAATGTAGATCCTACACTGTTTAAAAGGCTTGTTGGGAGACTTATGTATCTTACAGCAACAAGGCTAGACAGCATGTATGGAGTCAATTTAATCTCAAGATTCATGGAATCACCAAAATAATCGCATTAGCAAGCAGGTAAAAGAATTCTGAGGTATGTAAGTGGAACAAAAGACTTTCGAATTTTGTATTCAACCTCAGAAAATTTTAAACTCACTGGATACACTGACAATGATAATGGAGGAAGCATAGATGACAAGAAAAGCACATCTGGGAATACATTTCATGTAGGAATAGGTGTTGTATCATGGGCTTCAAAGAAACAACCCATAGTGATCTGTTGCAGGTCCAATAAGAACCCACGGTCATTTACTATGACAACAATTCAGCTATCGTATTGTCAAAGAATCATGTGTTCCACAAGAGAACCAAGCACATTGACATAAGGTATCATTTTATCAGAGAATTGATAAAAAACAAGGAAATTTGTTTAGAGTTTTGCAGATCTGAATATCAGGTAGTAGATATATTTACAAAACCATTGGTAAGGGACACATTCCAATACCTACGAAGTTGTTTGGCAGTGACTAGTTCTGTGCAGTGAACTATGTCATGAACAGAGCATGTTTCAGCTCTGAAATATTTTATAGTATTTTATTTTTATTTAAATATCCCCCCATCTGCTCATAATTAAGGGGGAGTGTTGGAAATATCATAATTAATGAGCTGATAGCGTATCTGATATGCACTGGCTCTGTCAGACTGCAATGTCAGACAGTCAGTCTGTTTGCAGCCAATCAGTATCACGACAAGTTAGTATTTAAGTAGCCGCGTTTGTAGTTCGCTGGATCAAAACTTCTTAGGTAGAATTTATTACAGTCTTTAATGAAACCCCGTATCTTCCAAGTGAAGCGATATTGAGTCGGTGATAATGAAACTCTATAAATGAAAATCACTCACAGAAGATTAGGGTAGAGATGAAAGAATAGAGTGAGAGGAGTGAAGAAGAGAAGAGGTGAAAGACCCGTGAAGTGTATGAAGAGCCCAAGCTCTGTGAATGTAAAAGATTGAAGTAAAATCTCATCTCTCTGTAAGTGCGACAAAGTTACTTTGTTTTACTATAGCAATATATAAGTTCTTAAGTTTTGTGTATTCATTCTCAAGAATGCTGGTTTATGCATGACGCGCATCAACTACATATTGACCTATGTAAATGTTGTTTACATTTACGTGCAGTAAATCAAATCAAGATTTCTAAGTATTTCATTGTGGTGAAAGTTCTATATTAATAAGGAGTGACTGTGTAGTAAGTTTCACTTAGATGTTTCGGTTCTCATGTTTTAAGAAGAAATGTATTAAGATAAAGATTATTTAAGTTTGGATTATGCGCAGTTAGATAGGTATGCAAAGTTAACCGCGCAGTTAATCTTTGTAAAATTTAAAAGAAGTTTGAGAAGTGATTTGTATGAAGTGCGCAGTCCATACAAAGTCAAGTTCTGCAAAGTTAGAGAAGTGCGCATTTATGCAAACATTCAACTACATAGTAGAGAGTGGAATCGCGCAATTAATCTCTGTGCAGTAGAAACACGCAGTAAATAGGTGAAGGTGAATCGCGCAGTTAATTTCTGCCTTGTTAATTTGAGAAGTAAAGTGGAAGAAAAATTAAAGCAAAGTATTTTCTAGGAACAATGTAGTCCCTTAGCAAAAGAAAAAGAAAATATTCATCATCTGTGCAGTTAAATCTTATTTACTGTGCAGTGTGTTTTTCCCTTGATCAACGAGCCCTGACTTCTTCGGAAAAACGTATTTTGGAGGAGTTGAGATCGACTTTGTTGACATTGCACTGGGTGCTATGGCAACATTTGTCAAAGCCCTCCAGAAGGTTACTAATTTTGTTTTAATAGATGTAGAGAGGATGTCGTTGTTAAGCGAATGGATGGATCGATTTTGTGAGGCCGATGGAGTGAAAGAAGTTATGCCCGATCTGGTCAAGATGCATGAATTTATATCCACCAAGAAAGTCATATTTATATCACCCATCCCCACTTGCATAGGATAAAAGATAACCAAAATGCCTTGTTTTTCCAGCAAATTTTGGACAAAAACTGATACTGGTAGAAATTCTTACTAGAATGGTCGAAATGGCTAAAATTGCAATCTGAGCATTCCAATTATCATTGGGACAAAAATTGCTCTGCCGAATTCTCGTGAGTTGGGAGCGTTTTAATTAGCCCTTATACTACTCCATCACCATCTACCTCCTGTTGTTGCCATTTGGGCATTGGAATAGAGGATAGATATTAGATGAATGTTAAAATCTGCCTGGTTTTAAGTTTATGTTCTCAGTTTGGATGTTTTAATTTATTTAATCATTGGTGTTTGATGAAAATAAGTTTATTTCAGGCATGTACTTCAATTTGATGATGGAATAAAATTTTATGTTCTTAGTTTGGATGTTTTGATTTATTTAATCGTTGGTTGGTGTTTGATCAAAATAAGTTTGTTTATCCATGTACTTCATGATGGAATAAATCAAAATTGTATAAAATGGGCGAGAGGTGAATTTGATCTGAAGATATTGAATTTGGATAAGTGGTGCAACAGAATTAAGTGTGAACTTAGATCTTTCTGTTCTTTGATCTTGGAACATATATACAGATAATTTAACTCTCAGGCTGTTCAGCTGTCAAAATTGGCATTAGAAGGTGAGGATGGCTACTTACAGTGAGATGAATATTGTGAGAACCAGCTAATAGACTCAGGCACTATGTACTTTCTGGACTAGTTACTCTTGGATCTCCTTTTTAGCATATTGATATTGTAATTATTTTGTTTTTGTTTTTTTGGGGGATTATCTGAACTTTATGATCAGAGGGATGATTTTGGAAATACAACATATGAATGTTGATATCATGTACTATTTGATTCAGTATTGAATAACAACAGTATGTTTTTTTTTGTGGAAAAAAAAACAAAATTGTTGTGAAATAACTAACGTTCATCGAAATATCCTTTTATTTTTGAGATATTTTTTATATTTACAATAATCTGGTATATGAGCTTTTATTAACCCGAGTTCAAATCCCCAAGTATTGAAAATATCCTTTGATTACTAAAGACAAACAAGAAACTGTTGATATTTTGACTACATCAGTCATCATTCCTTATGGAAATATAAGCTTCGTTGATATTCTGACTACAACACTCATAACCTTCTGCAGTGTGGTAAAGATAAACAAGAAATTTTCTCCACAGCAGTCAGTATTCAGTCATCATTCCTTATGGAAATATAACCTTCTTTGATATTCTGACTACAACACTCATAACCTTCTACAATGTGGTAAAGATAAACAAGAAAGTTTCTCCACAGTACTCAGTATTCGCTCATTATTCGCAAATTTAGCCATTATTCACAAGTAGATCCATTTAAACTCCAATTTATTATGTGAGCTTCTGAATCTATTATAGTTGATGCAACATGAATTGGAGAAATAGGCATAGTTGAAGGTTGTTTTTGAGAATTTATTTAGCATAATTTTCTCTTTTTCTGTTACCAACAGTTTATATAGAGCACTTATTCGGATTGTAATGTTTGGTTTAGCATCATACCCCTGCATAAAACAAAGGGCGAAAATGGCCTCGCACAATTACTCTATTCGTCTTGCATATTTAAAGTGATCTAAGTGATTTTGGGAAGTTGAGATAGTAAAATTCTTGGTTACTCAGGATAGAACTTTAAATATTAAAAATTTAAAATAAGAGTCGCAAGCTACATTGTCCCTCACAAGAGAATGAGGAAGTTAGCAAGAGCATGAGCACAAGGACAATGTAAATAGAATGACTAGACATGGGAAGAAGCATAAGGGGACAACTACATTAAGATTTAAGATTATGAATAAAGTTGATGATAATCCCCCAATAAAACAGCTCCATTGAATCCTACATGGATTGGATTTTAACTTAAGTTTGACACAAATGCAATAGGCCACTCATGCTTGGAGATCAAGGGGAATTTTTTAGGGCAATAAGGATTGCCTAAACAAATTCCATGACAATGGATAGGAAAGTATATTCTATATATGGTCCTCGTTTTGTAACTATTTGCATATGATATGCTACATTTGTTAGTATAAATATAAATACTTTGACCCTTACATTTAATTTAAACGAATATGCCACATGGCTAAATTTTAGTGGTAACATTTAAAAAAAAATACATTGCAGCAATAGTAGTTTCACCTTACGTAGATTGATAGCTAGTCGTGGCAGTAGTTTCACCAACGCCTCGTTTAGTTCCAATCCTAAGTAAAGATCTAATTGACTAATGAAAAAAATCACCAGTCTCACCTGCATGCAGTACAATATAAAGAACCATCACAACAAGTAAGAGCATCGTAGGTAAAGATTAAGGGAGTTGTAGGAAAAGGAAATAACAGAGGCAAGAGTGAGTTGTAGGGTAACTCTTCGATTTTTTGGTATATACTTTATGATGTATCCTGGGTTTTCTCTTGGGTAGAAATGTGTTTGCAATTGGGGAAATATGCTAGTTAAGTGCAGAAGTCATGTCGCATGAGTTGCATTATTATTTATTTAATAAGCAGTAGTCAATTTGTTATCCAGCAATTCGGCATAGTACGTAAGTGCATCCCACTTGGGGTAAAGTATAGAAACAACGCTCCAAAGAAAGAAGCACCATATAGTTATTGTTGCTACTTCCCATTTGTCCTCCCATACCTCTACCACACACGCGTTGCAAATGGTGGTCGAGTATAGCAAATCATCATCATTAACGCCAAACTCATCATGGACTGTACAGGACTCCATCGTTAATCTTGGTGTACAACGCAATCATGTGGGATAACATACGAGGGACAAATGTCAAGTGAAATCTCGACTACAAATTTCGAGGTAAAATGGAGTTATTTTATCAAAAGTTTAACTTTGCACATTTGAAAATTAGATGGTACGGTTGAACTAGTTGCGAAATGGTTCAAAGATGTTAATAACATAACAAGAGTAACAAGTTGCAATGTTTATGACAATAGCAAGGAATAAATGAGAAAAACATCAATGTTTATGACAATAGCAAGGAATAAATGAGAAAAACATCATGGAGAAATATGGGTTGTGTTTTTTTAGTTTCTCAGGTTATGCAACTACAATGCCATGTCTTGCGAAAAGGAATATGAATCTCTCTCGCTCTCACTCTTTCTCTTATGTATCTATATTTGGGTGTGTGTTCATTATTATAACTAAGCACCTTGCTTGCAAAGAAAGTGTGTTGAGTCTATGGAGTCATCCAGAGACTCAGAGTCCCCACAATCTTGTTGAAGAAGGTGTTGTTTCCATCATGATGAATGAGCAATGTAGACACTCAAATTCCCCACAATTGTAAATCTCCTTTTTTATAATGAACTAAAAAAACTTGTTTATTTTTAACTTGTCACTATAAAAATTATAAATCACATAGCCTTTTGCAATTGAAATATGACCTCGCCCTTCAAATTTGATCCATGTAAGAGTTCTTTTGTCATAGCAAGTATTGAGGATCTAATTTGATCCATGTGAATCGACCATGTGAGAGTTCTTTGGCCATAGAAAGTATTAAGGAGCTAACGCACACCACCTGGCATGGACTCTATTTGATTTAGATACCCAAGTTCTTGAGCTTGCCAATATACATGCTTCAAATGATGTAGATGAAGAGTGCCCTTCTAGGAATAATTGGTTGATAAGTTCCCAAAACCCAACTCATTGTTGTGTGGCTTATCATGCTTTGTCATAAGTATTTTGCTTATGATATTCTTGGTTAAAATCATTGGTGAATATTTTTTAAGTTATGGTGCATGTTGCTTTTGTCTTTATGATTGTTCGTAATCATGAAAAACTCTACACATAGTATATGCTCCCCTACAAACCTGAATTCTTGCAGATTTCAGATATGTCATGGGCATGAAAATTTCCAAACGACCATTTTTTTAAAGGTAAACATGAAACAATCCTCCACCTTACTTATAAAATAAAATACCATATATCATCAACAAATCAATACAAAGAAAATGCATTGCAACAATAATATCACCTAGTATCTGATTGCTCACTTTGCAATACTTGAAACACTAAACTCCTATGGTTGAAGTTGATAATCTAACAGGAGGAAGAAGGGTTCATTTTGACAATTTTTAGAAGACTTGCAATAGTAGTGGTGTTATGGAACAAAACAAAAGGTCTAAGTTGGTTTGATTTTCCTTTTCTCAGTAGACCTCTTAGCCTATTTTTTGTTCCTTTAGGCTATCGCTCGATCATTAATACCTTCTCCCACTAGTTATTTTGCAGCATGTATATTTATCTATTGTCGCATTGCTATACTCTGAGCCTAGCATCCTCTTGTTTAGCAAGGCAACAAAGGATATCTAGTTTCCTCTTGTTTAGCAACGCAACAAAGGGAAAGAAAGGATATATAGTTTTTGACAATTCCTCACATATTTTGGCTCATATCTAACTTGGACATTACCTTACATAGAACTTTGTTGATAAATGAATTACCACCAATTCCATTACATTTGTTTAAAAAGTATTCTTTCTTTGGGAAAGTGAAAATGTAGATAAGACTTGAAACTATAGATAAGAATTCATTGTAGCCTCAATATAGTTGTAGGTAATGAAACTGAAAATAGGATCTAATTATAAGAGTACAATATCCTTATTGAGGCAAGGTAGACTAGGTAAATTAAGGTGGATTTCTTAAGAGACAAATTAATTATCTTCTTTTCACATCTAGGAAAGCATCAACATATCGATTCTCATTAATGATTCTTGTACATTGAGAGAACAACGAGGCTCGTACTATGGAATCCGTACATATCTGCTTTTATGCCATAAATAAAAACTAAATATAATGATTTTAGAAGTGCGTATGCAACCTAATGTTCAAAATCCATGACACATTAATTTAATTTTTCTTTAAACATTCCACATGGCTTTTACACTCTACCTAATGGTGACATCTGAATAAATATGATAAGATTAATATTAAATTATCTACTTTTAATGATTTACTTTGTGTATTTATGGTATTTTTAGGTAGAATGACATAATTGTCTAATTAATTATTTAATTGGGATAATTTTGATAATAATATACCAATTTATAGCTAAACCGTAACCTAACCAATTTTTCAACTTTTATGTAACAAAAATCACCTAAATTTTTGGTGATTGTGGCATTGAAATTTCACCTTTGGGGATTCCGAAGAAAAATTCCATGCAAAATTGCTATGAAAACTAATTATGGTGAAGTCCCACCTGAAACAATGTTCAACCTTAGACCTTATTCGGATTTTTTTGTTTGGGAGTGATCGTCCTTCACTCAAAGACTTGTTAACTACGGTGATATGGGGAATGAGGATCATATGTTTGTCGTTTGTTTGAGCTCGTTGGAGGAAGAGACAAAATTGAGATCTCAAAATTGTCTACATGAGAGGGATTCTATCCACATACAGTAAAAAAATATAGAAACTACACTTTGAAATGATTAAGTCATTGCATCACATGACTAATGATGATGTAGTTGCCGTCACACAAGTAATATGAAAATAGTTACAACTTATAATTGAAACTGCCAACGCAAAGATGTGGACGTCTATGCATCTGACAATTAAAAACGGAAACTTCCAACTAGTGATTCAAACGCATACAACTTCATTCTAAATTAGCAGTTGAAGAGACTAGAAGTAGAGAGATCAATATCTAAGCACCAATGAAGAAGAGAAGCGGGATCAAGGCTTCCCCGGACCCAGCGTTGATTGCTCTCATTCCTCCATTATGCGATTCCATTCCTCCATTCATCTGAGGGCTTGGAGAAATGGAATCATCTAAGGGCTTGGTATCAATCTGTCCACTTTGTTTTCAGGGTGCAGGTCTCGGGCTTGTTTTTGCTGTTGCCGGTGGTGGTGAAGCCTCGGGCCAGAAGCCACTAGAATTTGACTTAGGCCCCATCTCTAGAGATTGGGTATGGAGATATGGTAGATGCATTTCCCTTGCATTTGAGTTTACAAGCCCCATAACTGACACTAGATATGTATCTTCCTTTTCTCTAATTAGGAGAAACTTAATTCACAAGAGAGTTTAGATGGAGGAGATAAATGGGTGAATTACCTTCATACAATGTGGTGCTATGTACTTTCCATGACATTGAGGGACTCTTCTTTGTTCATTATCTATCATGTACTACCTAGTAAAGATCATCTCTCACATTTGGATTTAACAAATGTGTTTTGTGTACACTATAGTAATATAGAAACATCACACTACCTTGCTTAAATTTAGGTTTTCCCAAGAATGTTGGGAGTATTTCTTTAATAGCCAATCATCTATCTTCCTTGAAAAGGTTAATTGGAAACTTGTTTTATTATGGGGATGATGAATTCCTTCTACCATTCTAGTTTAGTGGATTTTGGAGTTGTATTTGAGTGATTGTATTGCAAGTTTTATGGAAATCCAAATGTGATGATGTCATCTTGAGTAATTTTACCTTCTCATTTATTTTTTAAAAGAGAAACTTTTTTATGGTGTTAAGCTGCAGATTAAATTCTTTAACACAAGGGTCTTCATGATGTGCATTCATATTGTGATCCCTCATAATATTTAAACATTTAATGTAATATACCCCATCCATAATAATGTTTGGCAGCACCAAATGACTCCATGTGATTTAATACTATGACCTAAAGCCTTCTCATGAACAACATCCCTTGACTACATGGTTCAACCAACAGAGTAGATGTTTGGGGCTAATAATATACCATACAAATCATGTACATTTGATTTTGTTTCTTTCAAATTTGATAATCTACATGATATTATTAAAACTTTAACCAAGGATGGGAAGAGAAAGAAAAATACACATTAATAATCATGAATATGATAATGGCCAATATTTATAATGTAAACCTTTTACCAGAAAACAACCTTCAAATGATATCTTTCATTACCCTTGGTCAATACAACCTGGCCATTACCAATGCAGGAAACATGTACACTTATAAAATTTTACAATTGAGTTACTTAAGCCTTTAAATAGACTTCATCATAAGTTAATACCATGGGTTACCCAACACCATGGGCCCATAAACCACCAAAGGTAAACCCATTAATGACCAAATAAAGGTTATCTTAAATACTCTATAACTAGTCAATATTAACCTAACATTATTGTTAGACATGAGTTATATTCTTTGTAGGTTCCCAAAGAAACGGGGTCCATAAGGGTTAATCATCCCCTCGAGATATAGTGGATTGGGGGCCATTGCCCCTAAAATAAGTTTTTATGTCTATTTTTTATTCATTTTATGTTTTTTAGTCTTTGTAGGTTCCTAGATAAAGGGGGGTCCATGAGGGCTGATCATCCCTTTGGGAGAGATGAGCATGGGGGGCATTGCCCCTAAAAATAATTTTGGGTATATTTTTGGTTTATTTGAGTTGTTTTCAACCCATAGTTTTGTGGTCCATTCTAAATAATTTTGATGAAGAAATTGAAGTTGTAATCTAATATGGGCTAATGGATTAGGGTTTTGGATGCTATAACAATGTATTGTAAATAGAAAAGATAATACAATAAGATAGATAGTGGAGAAGTTGTCTGGAATGTTGGATTAATTAGTTTTGGGTTTCCAGGGTAAATGTTGGAGACATTCTTAATTGCTACATTTTATATTCTATTTGGTATTGTTGTTATTTATGCACGTTTATCAAACTTCTTGATATATTAAGTGCATGTAATGAGAGAACATGTGCCAAGCTATAAATTTACTTTACTTCTATGATATTGTACTCCTACCTTCTAGTTGGAATTGGATACTAATATAGAAAACAAAACAAAATTCTGATTAAATTTTCCTTGTACATTTTGATAAAAAATCTTGAATAATCTACTTTCATGATAATTAGTTTTCTAGTAGTTAGAGAACAATGCATTGAGATTTAAATTCCAAACTTTGAATTTGATCTAATCATTCAAGAGGGATGTAATGACATGTTATCAATGAAATGAGCACTGGTGATATGATCTTGACAAATTTACAAAAAAAAATATATATATATGCAATTAACATAGATATGAATGATTGCTTCATATTTATTAACTATAATGAAACTTACAAAACCATCTCTATCAAGGCTCAGCATGTCCTTGTCTTCCTATAGATGTAGTTCGGAAAGAAACTTAATTTCATGCTTGGTGACATTGTTCATACATAAGAAATTGTAATGGAGGATAGTGGAAAAGAATGTTAAGTTAAGTTTTTCTAGTACAACTCTAAGTCCCTTTGTGTTTGGAACTTACTTTGGTGCTTGGTGACATCCTTCATACATAAGAAATTGAAATTGCAATGGAGGCTCATGGAAAACAACAGTATGTTAAGCTTTTATGGTATGAATCTAAGTCCCTTTTCATATTCTTCCTTAATGAGAATATTGATCGTTAATAAATAATTACAATGCAATGCGAAGAAAGACATGTGACAAGAAGGTGCCCAGTAATTTTCCCAAACATCCATAATATCAAGGTCTTTTCCAGGTTCTAGGCTACCTTTGTAACATAATTTAGTCATAAGATGTACTTCTCATGCCTTTTAATCATGTTTTCCATAATTCCATTCCTAATACACTCATGCTCAGGTTCATTATGGATGGCCTTAACCCATTCCATGTTTAGAATAATTATTCATAAGCGAGGGTGAGCAACTAGAGCAAGCAATGAAAGACTCACAAGCAAATTTTCTTTTGTTATATGAAGTTGTAAAAGTGAACAACTTCGTTTAGGTAACTCCTTATTTTGGAGGGGATGAAGAAAGAATGTGCTACATGGAATTTAGAATTCAAAATTGATCAAAGTTATTAAAAGTGAATATATAGTTTTAATAGTTGTGATTAGGTTAGAAGAATAAGCACCTGATCCTTAAGAGGGATTTTTTTTTTCGATTTCTATCTAGACAACTTGGCCCTTACTAAGTCATAAGTTTATTTCTAATTGTTGGCTTGTGGGGTGTTGACAGTAACATAGAGTTTATAGTGGTAGAAAAGAAGATTTATACCTAATTCTTGTCCAAATAATCCTAACTAGTTACTAGGTTCTCTCAATTTAAAAAAACAAAAGTTAACTTTGAAAAAATGTTATTATTAAATGTGTAAATGAATTGATAGTTTGAAGTTAATGGAGCTAATTTAATTATTCCTAATCCAACTAAGTTGATGGATTTTTTGAGTAAACCTTATTTAATAGAGAGACTTTCCATGATTGGTTTCATGAAAATTTGATGGTTTTCTATGTAGAACTTTTTCAATAACTGATTTTCCACTTGCCTTGTTTGTCACATCAAAGTTTTAGGCAATTATGTGATGTTTTTCATGATCATTATATACAATATTTTAGCTTCTTTTTTTTTTAATTAAAAATCGTGATTGTGTGTGTGTATTGGTAGCTTTAATATTTTAGGATAAAAGTTACAACTTGCACTGCGTCCTAAGATTATATATATAAGGCATGTGACCTTATGTGTGAAATAAAGAAGGGGAGGATGTTATCTCAATCATATTATTACTATTCTTCTTGTTATATGGAAACATTTATGTTTCAAACTTCACAATGACTACAAGAGTTCCTCAATCAATTCCTTGAGAGGATCTATCTAAAGACAATGTTAGATATTTTAACTTTCCTAATCAAGAGATCCCTAGTGGAGACAAAGCATTAGTTCTCTATGTTCTCTAACATTAGTTTCCATTTGAGAAGGAAACGAGCCTCCATAGCCAACATTGCAACTTGATGATTTTGATCCCTATATAATATATGCTTGATGGAGCATGTAGAGAAAATCATGATAATCTATTTTACGTTATCAATCAAGTGAATTAGATTGATAGTTGAGAAGGTACTTGATTTGTTTACCGAGTCTACCACAATTTTAGAGTCCAAGTGTATAATCAACTGTGATATTTCATTCTCATAAGAATGAGATAACACTATATGAAGGATGCATAGCTCCATACAGTGGTTAGAGTTCAATCTTGTGACCCTTTTGAAAGTAATAGTTTGTTCTTTGAAAATAAGAATACCACTTGCTCTATTTTCACCTAGGATTCCCTTTGAGGCACCATTGTAGAAACAATGAGGGGAGGATTGTAAATAATTGTAGGAGGAACAACCTTTGGGTGTTTTGGAGTCCTTGGACAAGAACCGAACATAAGTGAACATTTGATCCTGTGAATAGATGAAAGAAGATAAGGAGAGATGTTGGAGAGAATAGAATTATTGTGAGTTACCCAAATGCTCCACAAAATTTGGAGAAGGAGGTATAGGTAATTGGATTCCTTTGCATGGAAAAACAATTTATTCCAGGAATCCAACAAAGAGGATCCCTCCTAGGTTGGGAACTTCCCAGTTGATCTAGCAGCAATCCAACCCTTTTTTGAAAAGTAGCAAGAAACTAAGATATGGGAGAACGATTCCTCAAACCTTTTGCATAATGACATATGTTTGGACCTGTCTTCCCCATCTTGACAAGATTATCCAATGTTAGAATTTTATTTTGTAATGCAATCCATGAGAAAATAATCACCTTAGGAGGATTATTGATCTTTGATATCCCTTTCAAACATAAAGGGTCTTGTTCCCTAGAAACAATAACAAGTAGTTCCTGGTACCCTAAATTTACATTGAAATCTCCACCTGCATTATTTTATTCCATACAAGAGAAACAAAGGCATTCAAAAGTGAAATCAAAGCTCTATTGAGACTATTTATGTAGTTTCTCTATTAGAGTTCTTGATCATCTGAGAGAGCATGACAATTGGACAACTATAATCCACCTAGAGTGATAAGATTCCTACGAGTCCTGGATGGAGACATGTAACAATAGTATTAAATTAAGGTAGTTAAAATGTAAAAAATATCCCATGGAAGGATCTCAAACTCTTTCAGTCCTATAATAAGATCCACACTGAGAAGGATGTTTTGTGCATTTCCCAGATTCCAAGCAAGATTTTGACCAATAAGATGGAAACTATGAATGATGGTGCATTGGAAAAAATATCCACCCCACTACAAATTCTGGATGGATTGAACAATGTTATGATAGAGAGAGGGGAGATGTATTTTTTAATTATAAATTCCCTCCTTAATCCATTAATCAAAACTAAACTCCATAATCCTTTAGCTACTAGTGCTTGAGAGAAACTATGAAGATACTTTATTCTCCATCCTCCATGTATTTATGCAAATTTTTGGATTGCATAGAATTTCCCATATATAAAGAGGATGAGTCTTGTATTCCCTATTGCATGACCAAATATATGAGGAGAATATCTTCTTGATTGAGGCTAAAACTGATTTGGATATGTATACCAAGGACATCCAATATACCAAGATGGCTTCAATAACGTTTTCAATCAATGTGAGTTTGATTTCCCTAGTGATCCGCATATGGTATCGGATTCTAACTCTTTTTCTATTCTTTTAAATAAGCCACATCCAATATCGAATTCTATAATAATAAGACGTTAGAAAATCTCCAAGGTATTTGAAGCATGCGTCCAATGGCCCTTCAGGGAATGGAAGGAGATTAAGGAGAAAGTGTTTAGAGAAAATATGGACATGGAATATTTCCTAAGGTTAATTTCCATGCTCATCAAAGAGGTGAAAATATTAAGAATATGATCTAGCAATTTGGCTTTAGGATAGGGGCCTTCACAAACATGAGTATATCATCAAAAAAAAATCTTAGAGATGTTGAAAGTTTCAAGAATTTGACCCCTTTTAGATTCCCATTCATTTCCACATAATTAATATGACTAATGAGAGAATCAACAATGGTTTAAGGAAGAGGAATGGTTTAAGGAAGAGGAGAGGAGAAACGGGGCATCCTTAATGAACAATTCTAGAAGGGAAAAAAAAATAGTAGAGTCATTTATAAGAACAAGAAAGGAGAAATTATAATAATAGTCTTCAATCCAATTGATAAAGGGGAAGGGGAACCCAACTTGAGTGAGGATGAACCTTGGGTAAAGAAAATTGAGCTTCAAATTCCTTAGAGATCAATTTTAAGCATAAAGGTTGGTCGAGACTTTGATTTGATGGAATGGGATGCTTCTTGAGAGACTTCTATAGCATCATGGATATTTGTATTATTAATGAAACCAAATTGTTCAAAGGAGATATTGGAGGAAAATATGGGTATGATATTTCTTGCAATGACCTTATATATTATCTGATAGATGCAATTGCATAAAGAAATTAGATGGTATTTCTCAAATCCCAAAATATGATCAAATATGATGATATTTTGGGATGTCTTCTATCGAAGTAGAACTGAAGGGAGAATGAATTTTACCTAGAGTCTGGATTCTTCAACCACTAATATTTTTATGTAAGAAAATCCTTAGGTTGAACCTTTTGTCTTGCCAGTAAGATATGTTAAACAGTCTTGTTCTTAATTGTATGATTTAAATTTTGTAACTTTACAATAAATAAGTTAGTGTTGGAGTGGGAACAACCCTAGGTGGATAGACCATTAATTTATAACTCAGTTTATTCATTTTAAATATTGAAATGTATATACAATATTTTTTTATACAAGATGAAACCTATGGGGCTCAACTATGACCTACGATAGCAATTATATATTTGTTTTACTCATTCACAATATATGTATACAGTTTGTTTTCTTCGAGTATAGCCCACGGGGATCAACCTTTGATCTATAATGGTTTATATGGATTTATTTGATGAGTTTTGTTTTAATAATACATCGCTTGGTTAATGTGAATCCCAATAGGATTGAAAATGTATATAATAGTGGTAAACTTTGTTCATTATAATATATATAATGTAGGGCATTGGTATGCACATGGAATTTAGGGGATATGATCAGGGTGTAAATCCTTTCTTCCATCATATGTATGCATATTATAATGTGATATCTTTCACATAGTATTTCAACCCATGATACAAATAATTAGAATGATATTACTATAGTTCTACTATAGTCCATATATGTAAACATTGTTTTGGTCAAACCCGTTTTTGGCCTAAAACTTAGCTACCAAATGATTTTTTCTCTAGGGAAAGTGAGTGATTCATAGATTACGAGGTCACCATTAACTTTATTGGCCAAAAACATGAAATAATTTGGCAAAAAATTTGCAACTTACAAATTTGGCAATGTCATTCTCACCAAATGGAAACCTAGATTCATGATTTTATCCATATATCATTATACAGATATATATTTGGAGCACCAAAGAGAACATCATGAATACATTTTCCTCCTCCAACTTGCTTCATAGGTGGACATCTAAGGATTAGTGAGAGGAACTCATACTAGTTGTCACTAAGGAATAATTTCACAAGGCCCTTGTCTCCTTTCAACATGAAAAGTGACCTAATCTAGATAGGTAGACTTCTGAAATCTATATTGGCTTCTAGGACATGTTGGTATCGGATCTCACTTTATTGGCTTCTAGAACATGTAAGAAAATCCTAAATGATAGAAATGTTAACCATATAGTAAGATTTTCATGTAAGAAAGGAAACACATGGAGGTATCACTGAACATTTGTGATCCATTGTCAAATTAAGAAATCGATTTTATTAAATTCCAATGGGTCCGATAGACAATGGCTCAAGAATTACCTCGAACCACTAAAAAAAATTAGGTTATGCACTATCCACCACAATCGCCCACATCGCAAGCAACATTCAATACATCAGATGTCATAATTAATTCAGTGCATGAATGTTTACTGCCACATTAAACTTGGCTACAGATACATATTCACTATCCGCCACAATCAACCACATCGCAAGCAATATTCAATAGATAAGATGGCATAATTAATTCAGTGGGTGAATTTGTAATGGCACATTAAAATTGACTACAAATACATACGCAACATGGTGGGAGAAATTACTATCCAACACTCCCTCGTTCCCAACTTGTCCAACAATAATCAATGGATCTTTACCCATAATCTGAACATAGTGCTAGTTTCCAGTTGGTATTCTCATTTCAACTCCTAATATGTTGTCTCACATCCTTAAAGTGGTGCTTCTAAAATGTCTGATAATACTTCGAGAAGAAATAAGGTATAGAATCCTATTACAACCACAGCATATACATGATTTACATACATATTAAATTTATTACAAGATTGATAAACATGCATGTTGGTCTTAGTCCATGTACAAAAACTCTTAAAAATAGGTTGTTAAGGTTTAAAAAAAATGTATAGCCAGGAATTTAAATTTGGTGCGACAAAAGTACAAAAAAAAATTAAATTTAAAATGTTAATGTTTAAAAAACAATGTATATATGGGAATTAAAATATAGTGCAAGAAAAGGCTAGTGCTCCTCCTCTTTGTCCTAAGAATGACAATGACTAGTGTCTAGGAAAGGGCAGCAACTCCTTCTCTTTATAAGAAAAGGAAGTAACTCCTTCTCTTGCTCACTTGAATTAGGGAACTTCTTATTTTTGTCATACCAATATATTAGTTTTTGGAAACTAACAATTTAGATGACTAGTCACGTGTGAGAAAGGGTAGTGACTCATTCTCTTTAGAAGTAAGGGCAGTGGTTCATTCTTTTGCTCACATGAATTAGGGAACTTGTTATTTTTTTAATGTCACAACAAAATTGGAAACTGATATATTATCTTTTGGAAACTGAAAAATTAGGTGTTGGAAACCAACATCACAACTATTGGAAATTGATATATCAAGTATTGGAAACCAATACTTCAAGAATTGGAAATCAATATTCATAATAAATCTGTGTTTGCTTAGACTAAGATTAGTCTAGATTTTATGAAATTGGGGTTATCTTGTCATCAGCACGCTTACTCACAAAATAATAAGTGTTAAAAAAATCCTAATTTTCCTTCTAAGTACATCATTTAGTATACAATTATCTCCTTGATGTCTACTACATCAAGGTTACCTCCATACCAGGATTTCAATTATCCCATAGTCTGTACATCTGTATGTCATCTCAACAACTATATATGTATCCCATATATAAATATATATAACTATTTTCATGAAACAATATCTAAATAACCATGTATGTCCTTTTGCATCACATTATTTGTTCCATATTCAATATATAAATTAAACCGATATCCAACTATCACATTCCACATCCAATATGCATAGTTAACTAAAAACACAAGTTAGTCCTCATTAACAATTTGAAATGATAAAAGCACAGGGGCTTCACTAGCTAGGCAATATCATATCACATCCATTCATATTGGGGTTTTGAATACTTCTAAAAACCTCAAAAATTTATTGCCTCGTATTAAGGGGTTATGGGGGGGTTTTTAATTTGACATAGTAATATAAATATTGGGGGTTATTTTATTTGGGTGGGATGAGGAATAACCTCCAAATTGTGGGATGGATTCATACCTCCAAATCATGGTCTCAATGCATACCTCCAATTTATTAAGCTTATAGAAAACATGAGCTCTCTATGGCTATACTTGTATTTACATTATATAAAATTGGTAGATTGGCAGGCTATGGTGTGAAATATCTGCAATTCTCATCATTTCTAAGAATTGCATTAACTGTTAGACTATTAGTCTTTTACATTATTTGTTACCATGATCTTTTGAGTGGGTTTCCTTTTACGAATTTTTCCTTCCCCGTTACTATTTCGTTGGGTCTTCCACTATCCAATGATACAAATTGATCAGTCACCCCTGAAATCCCGGTGGGATCATTATTTTCATTAAAATATTATTTTATTTAGCATATTGTTTGCTTATACTAAGATGTGGTATGGCTCTTGTTTGTTACAACTTGATAATATGAGATAAAAGGGGTATTAAAAATGGGTTGATAAATATAGATACCTACAATATCTAGTGAAACTAGGGGTTTTCTTAATTGGAAAGGTATATTGGGAGGGGGGTTCAACAATACAATTTTAAGAGGCATTTTCCAATATTTAGTGAAATTAGGGATATTCTTTAATATCCTATGAACGGTCATGTTATGTAACAAGTTCAATGAGTGAACCCCCTGTGGATAAAATTGATTTCCTATACACACGCATGCCCATTTAAATGTTCTCATAATATAAATCTTAATTAGAGTAGATAATGCCAATACATAAGAAATAAATTAAATGTTGAGGTAAATCACATTAAATTTTAACTATTGACTGATAAAACATGGTGCATTAAATACACCCACCCTTTAAGAAAATTTGTCTCGAAGTTGTGGTCATTCACAATCATAAGGACAATCATGATGCAATACCTTTGTTTCTTCATGCTAGACGATGTAATGGTTCCACTAAACTCATAGCTTATTAAACATTTCAATGTTCCCCAAAGTTTACCCATTTTATCATATGGGAGGTGTGCATATATTATAGTTGACATTTTGTATAGTTTTTTTGTCAAATAACTTCAAGGCTCATTAATATAGGTATCAAAAAAATAATTGCAACATTGTTGAATTTGATTGTACTATTCCACATTATGATGTATAGGAAGACCCATGTCATTTATACAACTTTTATTTTGGTTCCAAGGTATTGTTATCACTCTTTCATTAATTATCATCTTTATTTAACATCCTTTCAACTTACAACATTTTCATATCAATGAATAATATATTAATTCTCAACACTTTTAAGAATAACTCCAACCACAAGTCTTGCAATATACCATTTCATTTACAACTTTAATTTTGATACAAGGTAAGTCCATTCTAGAATAAAATCCCATCATGCCCACTATAAATGTCAACCTACCATGTCCATATACATTCTTCATAAAACTGTATGATCTCAGAAGCCCCTTGTATTGTGAATTGTATCTTAATCTATCCTAGAAAGCAAAGAATATTCCCTAAAATCATTCATATATACTCCCTATAACACATATGAGTAGACGTCAGGTACACATACTCATCCTACTTTTTTACTCGATGATTTTGTAAGGATACACATACTCCTCCCTGATTAATTTCCTCACAATTAACTTGGGGAGTGCCTTATTACACCTAAGACATCTAATTTGAATTTTCCTTTCATAGGAATGCTTTAACATGCTTACTAGATATTTTTTAACTGGACATATCCATATGTAGGGATAGATTGGAAAGGATTTGAAACATCCAATTTACTCTAGTCAAGCCAGTAGACATGAGAGATAATATGATCATTAAATTTTGACTAATGTAGTTGCATGATTTTTATATTATTTAATGCATGTGTAATTAATTAGAATATTTTGTTTAAATTTTATAATTATTGTACTTTCCCACTATTTTGTAGATATTCACACATTTGCAAAGGATGATCCACCGCTACATGATGTGGATATGTCTAAGCTAGATGAGCCAGTTTATGGCAGTCGACTTGGCATGGAGCACCATAGGCCATGTCCCGTATTCTATCTCCATGTACTCATGCATCATCTATATCAATTTATGGATCAACATAGGGTGGATCATGCTTAAAATATAAATATCTTATGGGACCCCAATATATCTCCCATGTGGCCCACACTTCATGTGGTATGATGATACAGGTGTGTTATATTTTTGGTGTCATCATGTTCATTGAGGAGTTGAGGGGTATTCCAGATCCATCTTATAGAGATGACTCTCCTCCACCACCTCCACCATTCACCGATCCAACAATTGTTGGATCATCCAGTGATGCACATGAATCTTCTTCTTATCCACCACTATCATCCCCATCACCATCCATTGATGCCCCATCCATCGATCCATTAGACACACCACCACCATCTCATCCTCAAGTATGCCCACCACTACCATCCCCTCCTCTAGAAGGCCCATGACCATCAATTGATTCCACATAAACTAATTCATTAGTCCCATCACTTCCATCCACTTTTCTAGCAATCCCACCACCATCCATTGATGTCCCATCCATTCTCTCCATTAGTCCCACCAGTTTCATCCCCTCCTCTAATAGGCCCACCACCACCACCCCCTCCCACACCAGTTACATTATCCACCAGTGCACCAATTGCTCCATACATAGATACACCAGGATATTTATAGGATTTTATGTCATTGGTTAGTATATATCTAGATGTACAAGAAAGTCATTAGTTTCTATTTGGTTTTTTGTCACATGACACAGGTAGTGGTGTACCCTCTACCTCTTCTAATGTGCATGGAGCTAATGAGCGTAGATCTAGTAGTGGAGCTAGCTAGTAAATTTTATTGTATATATTATTCATTTTCATATCATGTTCATGTTGATGTTGTTTGTTTTGTAAATTATGCCCGAGTGTCTTTATATTATGCCTTTTCATATAATGTTCATGTTGATGAATTATTGGGTAATTATTTTAATATCAACAAATATAGTTCCATGAATTCATTTGATTAATATTTAGTACTAAAACAATTGGAAAATTGGTATGGTTGGAATTATACAACATTGAGAGATCTATCATTGTGGAATCGTAAGGCAAGGTAATATTGCTTACAATGGTTTTTTGTCATTTGAATTTATAAGAGTTTTGATTTTGTTTAAATATCAAAATGATTAACTAATAATCTATGAACAATTATTTGATTTCTTTTTTAAACAATAAGATAAATTTCAAAGAATTAATTTGAAATATGTAATTGAATTTTTATCCAACTCTATGGCATGTTAATTGAATGTTCATTTAAAAATAAATTGTTTTTAATCGTGCTTTGATAAGTTTGAGTATTATCCCTTAAATGAAATTTATATTAATAAACAAACAAATTAATTAACACATATTTATTAATTTTTTTAAAAGCAATAAAGGGAAAATATATTCATGTTTTGAATAGTATAAGTTCAAATACTTTTGAAGAATATTAAATGAATAGTATAAAAAATATGTTTTCTATTTTTCACTAAATGTGTTCATTTACTTAAAATTTACAAAAATAATAATTTGGTGGATACCATGATTTTGAATTAATTTTTATTTGTTTATTAAATTTTATATCTTATTATATGTAGTTAGTGGTTAGTTTTTTAAGATTGTAAATATTTGGAAGAATGATATTTTATTTTCACTTTTTATTATCGAGGGTTTAGTTAATTCACACTTGTCAATATAAGTGCAATTATTTATACCAGCCTAGATCCAAATCCTAGGCTCTATCAAGCGCCGAGAGGGATCAAATCTCCCGAGGTGCAAACCCCTCAAGTATTACACTCAAGGAGCTATTCAAGGAGAGGTATTGCAAAAAATAAAAAATAATCAAATCAATATGCATCTTATCTTTAAATCTTATTTCTTTATTTTATTCCATTGATTATTTTACTTTTTTTTTAATGGACAAACTTACACGATCTCCCTCATATTTACTTTTTACTTTGTATTATTCTTTTTTGTTTATGTCCAACATAATATTTATTACTTTTTACTTTGTATTATTCTTTTTTGTTTATGTCCAACATAATATTTATTACTTTTTACTTTGTATTATTCTTTTTGGTTTACTTTGTATTATTTTGTTACTCGACAAAAGTTACAAGATCTCCCTCACATTTACTTTTTACTTTGTATTATTCTTTTTTGTTTATGGCCGACATAATATTTATTACTTTTTACTTTGTATTATTCTTTTCTGTTTACTTTGTATTATTTTGCTACTCGACAAACACTCAACAAATGACACATGTTACAAGATCTCCCTCATACTGGGTTGTAGAGTGCCTCTCGAGGCAATAACCCTTCATCATTGAAGGGTTAGTTGCATATATTCCCTTCAAATTGAAATTAAGACTAGCTCTTCTATAGGTCATGTGGGTAAGATGTGTCACCTCAATAATATACATAGTCTAAAAAAAATAATATAAAAATACAATATGATGATAATGTGGGTGTACATAGAAGATTCTATGAGAAGGTGATTTGAATTTTAAACACTCTTACTATTAAAAATATGACAATTTTTTTCATTCAACAACATTTTAGGTATTACCTAGTTCCCTCTGTCACTATGGACCTCATGAGAGTTTCTCTTATTTTAGTATTGTTGGTTTTCTTCCTTATGTTAATTAAAACAAATAGATATTTTTGATCTTCTAAATTGGATTTGATTTGCTCCTTGTAATATCTTAACTTTCTCTTATTCGCTAATTTTTATAACAACACATCTTCTCCTTAAATTTAGATGCAATGATACTTTTAATATTATTAGAATTTTGCAAACTCATTTCTCCCTCTACTCTGAATGTTTAGCCAAGACATGGTGTCTTTACGGTAACCTCACTTAAGTTGCATATTGTTTTGAATAGAGTATGAAGCAATATTAGTAAGCCTCCTTTCTCCCATGTTGTTTATCTTTTTTATTATACATTAGGTACCTAGTCATAGTCATGCTCTCAATGGGGAAAATACTTGCTTATATTATGAGGATAGGATATGGTGTATTTCCTTTAATTTTGATATTATATGTTATAAATCTCTTTTCGGTTTTTCTGTACCCTTATCCATGATTCTCCACAGATGATGCAACCCCAAAAGTCACATACATACTTAATATAATAGGAGTGACTAGAGTCTAAAAAATTATATACTAAATTGGACAAACATAAATATAATTATGAGATAAATCCTTATTAAATTTTATAAGACAATATTAAAGAGGTTGTAACATTGTCCCATACCTTTTCCTAATATAATATTTACAATAATAATATAATAATTATATTAATAAACATATTTAAAAATAATAACCACTAGAAACCTTGCAAATATTTCCTCATCTTGGATTATGATTAAAGATAATGATTAAAGATAGAAACAACATGTTCTTCTATATTTTAACATAGTGGAAGTGAAAAGATCACAGAAATTATTTAAGTTATGAAAATGGGTAATGTTATGTATTGGATTATGATTAAGAATAACACATTAAGAATAACACAAGTTGACAAAAACAGGGTAAACACATTTTCCGAATTGCCTAAACCCAAAGTTTTACCTATATGTTGGCCCAATATTATACTTTACAACACTGAAGATAAAGTAATAATAATATTGTTGATATCTCATTGCTACTTAGAGTCAATGAATTTGTAAATATGTGTATTGTATAGAGAGTATGCAACTGTCACACATGTAATATTAATAAATTAAATAGAGAAAAAAAAAGGTGATCTCCCAAATGAAAAAAAGAAAGAACCATTTTAATAAAATAAACAAACATAGATATATCTTGATTCAACTTAGAAAGAAAATTTACTAGATACAAAGCTAAGATAGATCTATGCCACTTTAGAGTTAGTTAAACAACTAGTTTCACTAAGGAGGTTATTAACAATAACTTAGATTTCGACAATATTCATTTTAATTTTTAAGCTCATAATATTGGACAATAATTTTGAAACAACTAAATTAGAATATATAAACAGATTTGTAAAAATTCCACTTATTATTAATAGTTCCATTGTCATTACATGATTTATCTTTAAACTAACATCCAATGCAAGATTTGATTAAGCCATGCCTCACAAAATCTCTAGTCCATCCTCTAGAAGCATTTATAAAAAAACGTCATACAATTTTCTACTCTATGCCAATTTTATATTTTATACAGTCATAGTAGTTTGTGAATGAATTTTTGTTACAAAGGAAACAATTTTTGGCTAATGTTTTTGGGAAAACTTCCCCAAAATGTCTCATTTATCTCTTTTAGTGAACTATTTTCTTCGATGCTCCAAATTGTACCAACAAATTAGTACATAAGCATATAAGATGCACCAATACATCAAAATATAACATGCATTAAATGTAAATAAAAACATTTCCAATGGAGGAAAGAATAAGTTTAGTTTTATTTTACAATATCACTTATCGATGCATGTAACATGACATAATGCACAAGGGAATTACAATATTGTTGGTCATAATTGGATTTGCAATCTTTTGATGCAAAGGAGGTTAGATGCCTCTTTCTTTTGGTCTTGATTGTAGTACATTACTCCAATGATGGGAAGTGCATCGATTTTCCTCTATTATACTATGTAGATTCTTTACTATAAAGACCTAGATATATTAAGTGGTCTTCTATTATTTTGAAAAAGACTTTTTTAGATTTGGACCACTATCGTTTTATGTTTGGGGAAGGAAGGGATTCCCTTTTGGTTATACACTTTTGTTTATAGGTTTCTTGTGACTAGGTCATCATTCAATCGACATTCAATCGACATCCTACTAGGATGAAGATTGATGCAAACATATACATACAAGGACAGATAATGGTCAAGAGGGTCCAACCGAAGAAATCCAAAGAAGATCCTCCAATAATTTCTCTAACATATGGACGCTCTAATTAGTAATTTTCTCCTCATACCAACGTAAGTCTCCAATTTTACTATAATAAGATAGTTAAGTTCAATATATATGGAGATTAGGGTTATATAAGTGTATGGACTCTATGATCTCTCATCAAGAGCATATATTTGGAACATTTATTATTGTTTTGGGTAATTTTACAAGTTCCTACATTCCATAAGAAAACTTAGGATAAATATATGAGTTGATTTAAGGAAATTCATGTCCATAAACATATGAGCTCAAAAATATATGAAATAGCTAAAAACATGATGGGAAGATCATGATTAAGTGGCCAGCATAGCATCACTAGTTAAGGGTGATCAAATGAAGCTATAATAAGGTGCTTAATAGAACACATAAGATGCATTTCACATTTTCTTGGTTAATTCCTTGGATTATGCTTATATTTTCTATCAATAAATAAAAGATCAATTTATTGAGATTCACTACTACAAGATTTCCTTACCAAGAGAGCTTTATATTTCTTTAATGAAACAATAATTAATGAAATTGCAATAAATTTCAAGTGATTTTTTTCAAATTTAATGATATATTAAATTTTCTTTTTAACACTAACAGGTAACGAACTTTTATAATAAAAAAGAGGAGATTACATACGATAAGGGAAGACTGGTCCCACAAAAAAGAGAGTTGTCAAGACAGGCTCTACACAGTCCAATCTTAGAAATTCAAACTTAACTCCTATTCTACTACAACTGAAACAACTGAAAAGTTTGACAAACTACCCAAGAAGAAAATTACATAGGAAATACATAATAAGAGTAGGAATAGTAGACTATCCGAACCAAAAAAGTCCTGAGATTAAGCCAAGACAAGAAGGCAGAGAGATGGTCAATTTGCATGATGTTGACGAGTGTTTTTCTCCTTGCTCCCAACTGCTGCTCCAGTGTTTTCATCATCCATGTCAAGGAGGACTGAAGGACTGTTTCTGCTACTAGTTCTGATAGAGTCTACCTTGTCTTCCACAATTATGAGGCAGCTATGGAGAGTCAATCTTTCCCTTCATCCAAGTGTTGGCAACACTAGGATAGATGTGCAATGGATGGTCTTCCACATAGATTTCATAAAGGGGAGGCCTGCTAAGCTCTCCTATACTCTCTTCCACCCCAATCAGAAACACATTTCATCTACATTACCTTACAAGTATATTTACATTGATTTTTTTCATTTTTATTAATTTAACAAATATTTAAAAAACATATATTTATTTAAATTATTATTTTTAATATGTATTAAATTAAAAATAAATTAAAAATAATTTTTTTTGCAGTGAAACGTTTTTTTGAGAGCTGTCGACTGCTTGTGCTAGGGTTCTGGATAGTCGTGCGCTAGTTCTGAAGACGTTTGTTCTGCCCGTGAGGCTGGCATCCGCTAGCCTCCGTCAACCTAGTGCTTTCCATGCAGGAGAATGGCGGCCAGCTATCTCTTAGTAGCTTGCAACTCCTGTTCGACTCCATCCAGGGGAGTTCCTTCAATCCCAGTTTCATTCAAAGGGGGAAAGACTGCCGACAGCTTCCCACCCTTGATTGTTCAGGAAATACCAGCTCCCTCCATTGCGGTGGTAGAGGAATCTTTGGTGGAAGCAAGGAATTTCGTAGAGTCAGCTATGGTTTGTCGCTTCAATGGTTTCTGGCCTCGCTTGGTCGATCTCCATAAGTGGATTTCGGAGGTATTGAAACCCCTTGTTTCTGAGGAAATTTCTATTTACCCCTTTGTGCAGGGTTTTTTTGTTGTGCATTTTGATTCTCCTGAGGAAAAACAGATCATTCTAGATTTAGGTCCATGGTTTTGGGGAAGTGCGGGGCTCTTTATGAAACCCTGGAGCCCTCTTTTTGACCCAACCACTTATCAGATCTCATATGGTCCAGTTTGGGTTCGGCTTCCAAATTTTCCCTTGCATCTTTGGAACTCTGCCTCACTTGAAGCTATTGGCAATGCGTTGGGCTCCTTCTACAATCGAAGTCCAAAAACAAAAAATTACATAAAAACTACCTTTGCTCGCATATGTGTGGAAATGGATTTCAGCAATGGCTTTCCAGCTGAGATCCATTTGACCAGTAAGGATTATGTGTGGGTGCAAAAGCTAGATTGTGAAAATGTGATGTTCATATGTAGATCTTTCTTTGCAACTGGACATCTTGTCAAAGATTGTCCAAAAGCCTCTCAGATCCCCAAATCCAAAAAGTTTCATCGCAAATCTACTTGGTGGGTTGGAGCAAACTTCGAGCATTATACAGTAAGTAGAAATGAAGATCTATCCAAAGAGGCACCATCACAAGATTAGGAATCTCCTTCAGTTAAAAAAGAGGACACTCTAGAAGAACAAAGGACCCCCGTCATCGATAAGAATCCACCTACAGCTTCACGGGATAGTGCGATCCAACAAATGGACCCAAAAACTCCAACTCCACAGGATACACCCAAAGACGTAGTGCCCATTCTCGAAGCTTATGTTGAGCCTTCAAATTGGCCAAAGTCAGCAAAAAGGAAAAAGGAGCTTCACCCCCTTTGAAGCCAAAAGAAAACTCAATCTCTCCAAAAAAACAACAAGCAATCAAACTTCAAATCGTTAATCTCTAGATTGCTTTGAGATTTGTAAGTAAGAAGTAGGACAACAACAATTTTGGTCTTGCTAGTAGTAGATGTAGCCCAGAAATCCTCCTTGGGCAGTATGTAAAGGAGATATAGTCTCCATAGAATAGGAAAGTATCAGGATAAGTATAGACTGGCTGAAGATGAACAAGGAGTGATGGACATAGTCCTCTCTTGGGATCAGTCTGTTTTGAAAACTTTATAACCTTTGTTTCTCTTAAATTCTCTTTTTTTATAAAAACTTCTTAACTGTTTTTGTTAAAAAAAAATTTAAAAAATTAAAAATAAAAATATCACAGTTTCTAATTTAAAATCAGAAAACAAACTAAAAACTTTCTTATATACAAAATTTGAGAAGCTTATGAGCCATGACAAACTTCACATCATTGCCTTGGTTACTTAAAAAGTTGCACATAGAAACCATGAAAATTTCATGAAACCATTGCGGGGAGTCTCTATTAAATAATATTTACTTAAAAATGTCAATAGGTTAAGGTTTACTAAAAATTTCAAATATGTATAAATTTGTTAATTCTATCAACTTTAAATTATCAATTCATTTATATATTTAATAATAATAATATATATATTTTTAATTTAACAAAATTATAATTAATTAAAATTATTTTGACCAAAAAAATTGAGATTTAATCAAAATTTAAGTATTCAAAAACACATTTACACTTAAAAGATGCCTAATCTTGTAACCTTATCACAATTATTAAAACTATGTTAACACCCTTGATGAGACTTTGATAAATGTAGTTCAATTAAAGAGATGCATAATCTTGTAACTTATAACAATTATTAAAAGTATGTTAACACCCTTTATGAGACTTTGATAAGCGTTGACTACCAAATACGATGTAAACAAATCCTACCTTATCCCATCCAAAATAAGGGGTTAACGAAAAGAAATTGCATATTTGCAATGCTTCGTATAACCAAAAAAATAAGTTTTCTACCGACTCTTCCGAGCCTTCCATTTCTTTCTCTAGTTGTTCGCCCTAGCTCATGAATACTCCGTGAAAACATGGAAAGAGTTAAGGCCGTCCATAATAAACATGAGAATGAGTGTATTACGAAAGGAGTTATGAAAAAAAGCGATTGAATATTTGAAAAACAAAGGGATGAGAAGTATATCTTATAGGTGAATTATGTTACAAAGGACACTTAGAGGTGAGTAATGAATGGATATTATGGATGTTTGGGTAATATTTGACACCTTCATGTCTCATGCATGTTTTTTGTATTATATAGTAATTATAGACTAACAATCATTTATGTTCTTATTGGGGATTAGCATTGAAATATTTTGTTTGAATTTGCTGTTCTCATTGGGGATTAGCATTGAAATATTTTGTTTGAATTTGCAACACAAAGGGATTTGGAGACACACTAGGAAAACTTCACTTATCACTCTTTTCCGCATGCCTTCATTGAATTTTTTGGAATGTACTATAGTTTAATGTTTGTGAATTTTATGTGAAATGTATGAGGTGTTCGCTTCCATGAAACTCCCCACTAAGTTCCCTATAGCTTTGAAGATATATGTCGACTAGAATTTGGAAGGGAGGTTCAGGGTCTTAATCCAAACCAGGATTACATTGTTTTTTTTGGTCAATGTGTCAAAAAGAGGAGACCACCATTTTAGGTAGAGGACACAAAGACTCCATATCCACAAACCTTTAAAAATAATATCTACATCCTAATCCAACTTGAACCTAAAATACACCCATCCCCTTGAAAGCATGAAAGAAGTGGGTGCATATCCTAACACCAAACTCCATACTTTTGATACCTATTCTTTAATACCTTGATCACTAGCATGGCGACCTGAAAAATGTCCAGCCATATTTATCTTCCACTTCATTTAAACTAATGTCTTTGCCTAGCACTAGATTAGGTGGCCCTGCTTTCAATTTAATGCATTTTTGAATTTTTTCTTCTCTAGAAGGTGAGACCCACCCTAACAACTGATCCTTACAATTTTTTAGGAAAAACCTTCTCTCTATTTACTTTTGAATTTTCATTCAATTCTCCTACTTTTCTTTCCCCATATAATTCATCCTCTACAGAAAAGAGATCTATTGAAAAACTACCAGAGCACTTAACAAGGATAATTTTAGGGGCGAAATTTATCCCATGGGCTATTTTTCCATGTTTTTTTCCAAAAAAAGATTTGCCAATTTGCATTTTTTGAAGCCCCATTTCGCCCAATTTTGATGGGGTAAACTTTTTTCACTCTAAAAATCGCCAAATTATTATATAAACTATATAAAATCCTTAGAAATTGAAATAAATTTAGAAAAATATTGCCAAATATTTTATAGTTGACATTTTAAGATTTGGTAAGATTCACCAAAGTTTATACACTTTTAAATAAGTATGGGTCCTTAAAATTATCCCTGGCACTTAAACCCTTCCTTCAAAAATTGTCTCATTAATAGAAATCAGCTCCCAATATTGCAAGTCATATATTTTGTATGCCTTGTGATCTTGGATCGGTCCTCCCCTGATGCTGAAAGGATGTTCACATAAATGCAAGGGACAACTTCCTCCTACGTCAACATCCACGATACTCTTTAAACCCTCTGGAAAGTTCACATGATTCTTTGGTTCTATGTCCAATCTAGATTTAACAACAAAGCACTAGGTGGATTAAGTGATCTTGTATGTCTGAATGCCATCCTAGGCATCTAGATAAAAACGAATCCCCCTCATCAATGTACTGCTCTAAAGATCGTAAATGTACACTAGTGTCTCATAACATAATCCTTCTGGTTCTCCATAACGTAATCCTCTATAAAAAAAACCTCATGTGTTGAAGAATGAAAAACCTTTTAGTTTATTTTGTTAGTATTGTTCCTAATTAATAATAAATTTACATTTTTATATGTTCGTTGGTATGATCTTTATTGTCTCTAACTAATAACTAGACCAATTATATTAGAAGAATTATATTTTTTAAGTGGTTGATGTAGGTTGATAAGTGTTATTGTTAAAGAGGGTGTCAAATAGCCCCCATCAATGTTTATCAATGATTTTTAAAAATGTGATTTTATTAATTATATAAATTTGACTAATACACATAATTAAACTTTATTCCGTATACATTTATGCGAAATAGAAAGTTGAAATAAAAATAAATGTTGAAAATTTATCGATGCAAATGACCATAATCATGAATCACTAATAAAAAAAGCTTTAGTGTTTAACCCTGTACCATCACCCATCCACCTTCTTAAATAGTGCTTGTTATTTATTCCAAGTATCATTCGACATCCATAAGAGCCACGTAGAGAAACTCCATAAAAAAATCCAATGACATAAGAATAAGATATGGTTGGAGTTGTAGTCTTTCTATTCAGCTTAGGAATTTCTTCCGAAGAAAAAACTCTTTATAATCTCAATACATTCAACCAACATAGATATAAGTTGGGTTATGATCCTTCAAACAACACTCGATTTCTCATATTCCAAGTATCCCAACACACAAAGATAGGAATATTTTTATGATTTGACCCCCTTTTTCTCCAACTATTGAAATTCTCTTCTAGGCTCTGACACGGCTTTGAATACCCCATCTCTGGCTTACATCCAAAGAAACATATAAATCCCGCCAAATAGATATGGTCAAATTGTATAGACAAACAAGATGATTAATATATTCATTCTTTTGTTTGCACATAGTACATCTATTTGGGCCAATCCATCCTCTCCTCATCAAATTATCCCAAGTAAGCAAACAATTTTCTAAACATAACCAGAAGAAACATTTCATCTTTAGGGGAATATGCCACTTCTTGAGCTTACTAGGCCACTATTTAGTCTCTTTTGCATAATGATGCATGATGAAATCATTGTATGCTTCCTTTGCAGTAATGTGACCAAAATTTTTGTACCAACTCCATACCAACATATATTCATTATCATTGAGCATGATTCCAGCTATGTTTAGTGCATTAACATACTAGGCAGTCCACTCCATAGCCTATTGACCATGCAAGCCTAAATTCTCTACTAGAAACCAATATGAGTTTGAATGCCTTAGCCAACCAATCCTTCTAACATGTTTTAATATAAAATAAAAAACTCTTCCAGATAATCCAAAAGAGCAAGAGATAACAAAAAGTCTATTCTCACCCTATAAAAAGATCAATTCCCACTAGGATATTGTCCTCCTTTCCTACTTTCTAGGCTATCCATCTATTAATCCATGAGAAAATATCGAGAAACACATTCCATATGGTAGAGACACCAGTTGAAAATTTAACAGAGCTTCTAAACCAATGAAGAATAAATATTCCTTTCAAATATTTATTCCTCAATATAGTACTCCATAGACCTTGATCAAATAAAACCCACCATAAAATTTTCAAACATAGGGTTGTGTTGAAGTATTTTTAAATTTGTAATGTCCTAGCCACCCAGGCATTTTGGAAGATCCAAAATTTCCCAATTATCTAGATGAATTTTATTGTCATTCCTAGCTCCTGACAACAAAAAGTGAAATATTTTCCTCTTGATCAAATTTAGTATTGACTGTGGAATTTTAAACATAGAAAACCCAGTATACTAGGATCCCCACTAGTACAAAAATGATTAAAGTGAGTACGAATCCAAGCGACAAAAACCTGTAAATCCAATTTTCAATTCTTTGACAATTCTTTTATCAATCTCTTTTAATAACCATATCTAGTCTTCACACCTGTAATAGTTGGGCTTAAGATGATATCCAAGATAGTTGAATCCAACATCTAACTGATCCACCTTGTAGGGAAAAAAAGAAGTAATATGTGCTAATTGTTCATCTTTAATACAATTCATATAGACATTATATTTACCCTAGCTCACTTCCATTCCTGAAGCAATGCAAAAACAAGAGATATTTTCATGATATGTATTCCATTCATAGACATGACTCTTTCCAAAGATGACAACATCATCAACAAACAATAAATGAGTTATATATCAAGCCGAAGAAAAATTTATACCAAATAATCTATCATTCCTTTTAGCATGACCAATCATGCTACTGAGCCCTTAAATAAAAAAAATAAATAGAATAGGTGATAGAGGGAACCATTTCCTCAGTCCTCTAGAACTCCTAAAAAAAGATTTAGGGGAACCATTAATCAATACTATTAGCACCAGTTTTGGTTTGAAGGGTTGGAATATTTTAGAACCCTAAAAATAATGAGTAAGGTGCTAGGCTTCTGAGTCATATAACCAAGAGAAACACTAAGCGAGACCCTTGCATGTTCGTGCTTTGGGTTGGGATGGAAAGGATTAAAATCCTTGAGTTTCGACTTTGCAAATGGGGAAAAAATGTAAAAATATGCTCAAATTTATATGAGGGAAACAATGAACGGAGCCTATCTACGGTGATGGAGATCAATGGGTCAAAGGCGACTTCATTGAAATAAGATGGGGTTCTTTAAGCGTGGGCGGAGTGTTGCTATCCCACAGGAAAATCGAAGGTCAGATCAACAAACAGGAAGATAGATCTATGGTTGTCAAGTACTTCATTGATTTGACATGCACAGAGAAATGAACTTTTCGAAATTGCGAAGTGGCGGTAGGCTCCACATCATGTGATGGTGCAGATCTAGTGGGGAAAGGCATCTACTATGGATGTTTAGTTCGCAGATTGAACATGCCCGGATTATTGACACTTTCCAAGTCTTCGAACCTTGGTAGGGGCTGCACCTTTGGGTGGTTGGGATGCAGATAGGATCCGAATCGATGGTTGACAACAGCTACGCGAATCCGAAGTCCTAGGAAGGCAGCACTTGAAAGATTGAAAACTGCGGAGGATTGTGGAGTTAAGCAGGGAAAAGATCAACGACATAGGGCTGATAGTGCAAATGAATGGCTAAACAAGCTTCTTCACTGCGACAGATGCAGGAATGATAGAAGAAGAAAATGATATAAAATATACTTATGCACGAGGATCTAGATATTGTTTGTCCGGTTGCATTGGAAAGCGAAAGACATCGAACGTGCTACATGCAAACAACTCAGCCAGGATCTCAGGCTAGCTGTCAGTAACCAGGTAGGCCTCCTGTCTTCTTACAAAACTATTTAAATGGCTGAGCTTAGAGAAGTAGAACCCCCATGTTTTGAAAACCAGACGATAGAAGAGCTGTTAGAAGATAGGGATGTTGAAGTCTATGACACAGTGTTGACTAATGGACCCATTGAAAGAGTAACTGATAGATTGGAGCTGATTAGGAACCAGGGTATAAATGTACACAAGGTATACAAGTCATTTTTCCAGTTTTTTGCAGTTGACCAAACCCTAAACTGTCTCGCGTTCATCGACCGGTGTGCCACCAATTACTCCTCCTCTGAGAGGGTGATTATGGATGCGTCCAAGTCAAAGATCTTGTGTCCTATCAACCCTATTGTTATAAGAAAAGACTTGTCAATCCTTGACAAATTCAGCCTAAAGTCCAAAGAGTACAAAGAAGAAGCCCTAATTCAGTATTTTAGACAGTCCACAGTCGATTTTAAGCAAAGTTTCTAAAGTATTTGCCTAAAACCTACTGTCCCATTGCAAGACCATGCTTTCCCAGTCGAAGTTCGTCTCTTTACTGAAGAATCCAAGTGTGTTATAACCTTGCTAAACCAATTTTTAGGACTAGACACAGACATGTATGTCACTGAGCCCCTGATGAGCCTATTATTTGTCCTTAGCACTTTCCCATTAGAGTCTTAGGAGTCCGACCAATCTGTTCAGTGTTCCTACATTAAATTTGATGAGTCCCTAGCTGATAATATCCATTTTCAGCTAGTGGACTTCCACAATACCAGGAGATTCAGGTTCCAATCACATTTACTGAGGATGTTCCTTTCATTTAATGAAGAAAACTTGCAGCTTCCTAAGAAGATCCTCACAAAGGAAATGCTCACAGACTACAACAAATTCATGAACAACCTCATGTCTAAGGTTTACAATGTTTTCTTTCAGAAGAGATTTCCTAGGGTGTTAGCAGACATGAATAAGATGTTGTAACCTTCTCCTGAAAATAAGATAGGTGACTGGTTTCTCTCGGAACACAACACAACAATCATAGTTTATGGGTTTGCTCATTCACCCTATGTATTGCCAGCATTCTTAACTCCTAGAATGTTTGCTCTAGAATTCATCAGGCAGAAGCTAAGAGTGGAAACTGGACATTTTTTGGATCCTAAGAAAGCATAAGATATTTCATTCCCATGGGATATAGGCTCATTCATCGTCAAGAGCAAGGATTCCATTTCATCCATTGAATGTATGTAAAGGGATATGGGATTCCGAACAAAGGTTGCCATCAACTATGATCCCCACCACATCATCTCCAACAGAAGAAAAGAAAGTAACAGAAAGGGATTTGTGCATTTTGAGATTGCAGGTATGGCAGAGACTGCCATCTGGTTGGAATATCCTAGTAAAGAGAAGATTGATGTAGATATACATGATGACTCCACCTCTTTGGTGCAGACAGCCATATCCCCACTGCCTAGCTCCTCTAGCTTGGTCCCGGTAGTTGGAGCAATTGTACCCCTTTCCAGTTGTTCTGAGAAATCCAACATAGTGCAAATCATTGATGCCATGGATGTAGAAGATGAGGGCATAGAAAATTCCCCAAAGAGACATAAATTAGAAGAACCAGGGCAGCAGATTGTGCAAGTGTCGACTGGTCAAGCTAAAAAGAAGCAGTTGAAGGCCAAAATACCTGCCTTTGAGATCAAGGAATATGTATTTGATAGGGAAACTGCTGAACCTGCTACACAAAGAAAGAGTAGAAAAGAATTATTGGATGAGTATAATGAAATCAAAGAGGAAAATTCAGAAGAATCAAATTTATATGCAGAGGTCATACAGATCTCTAGCAAGGATGTGTCCTTGGTTACTATCAGGAGCCATGCTCAAAACACCTTGAATTTGGCCCAAGCTACCAAGAGTAAGGCCACTGAATTGAACATGAACTTAGAAGACATTCCCATACCTGACATGATCCATCTTCACAAGGAAACTGGGGACATCATTTATGCCAAGTTGTTAAGGGCTGCACTAGAATTGTCCAAACTACAAACCAGTAAGATTAAGGTTGGAAATCATCTCAGACAGGAAATAGTGGAGAACAAATCCCACAAGGCACAAATCAAGAAGCTGCAGAATGAATTAGTGGCTACTGAGGGCCAGGAAGACAAGCAAGATAGTATAAAAAAGCTATTGAATGAGAAAGACAATACTATTCAGTCATTGAAAAAGAAATTGAAGATTCCTTCCACCCAGCTAGTAGAAGCCTCTGAGTTGACAGAGCTAGAGGAGAAAAGAGAAGAGCTGAAAAATGAGCTAATAGACTGTAAGGCCAGGTTACTAAAGTTTGAAGAGAAAGAAAAACAGTGGCATAAGGGTATGGCTCTTATGGTAGAGAGCGAAAAGAAATGGAAGGCTAAGTCTGAGGATTTGGAAGGAAAATTGCAGGAGAAGGGAAAATAATTGGAAAACATGGTCACCTCCTCCTCCATTAAATCCGGAGAGTTCTCCATTGTTCAGGAAATTGTGCAAGAAAGTCTGAGGGATTTAGATCTAGAAAAGTTGCAGAAGCAGAACACTGATCTGGAAAGCAGAGTTTCAGAAGAAGAGCAGGAGAGGAAGACTTGGGAGGCTAAGCACCTAGATTTGTAGGTTAAATATGATGAATTAATGAAGCAGGCTGCAGGTCAAACCTCACTGCAGGAAGCAAAGCAAGTAATCTGGGATGATGTCATAGATGAAGTAAGAAAATTAAGAGCCTACCTGGATTTTATTTTAGACAAGGATGTCGTCATCAAGTTGGCCAAGCAGAGTGTAACAGCAATGAAGGAAAAAGTGAATAAGAAACCTATAGAATGCGCTGAAAATGCCATAGAGTTTTTGAATGGCTTGACTGAGGATGAGGTGAAAGAAACAGGCATAAAGGACATGTTATCCACCATCATTTGGGCTAGGAAGGTGATAAACAAACATCAACATTTAGCTACAGTCTAGGCCAGAATAGATATTATGGCCCACCAGTTGAAACTCTTCAAAGATATGTTTGATCCACTGTTTAAAAGAGGGATTCCACTCTTTTGGGAAGAAGATGGCACCATGCTAACATAGAAAGAGTATCAAGACAGTTTGATGGGATGTAGGTTGGATTATACAGACTTTGCTGGCATGACCCAATCACTATTTGGAAAAACAGTGGTGGATATGTTGACAAGAGAGTTTGAATTGGTCCTGGTTTTCAAAGAGGCTTGTGCACACCTTCAGAGCTATTCATATAGATATCATACATAATTGAGGGTATTACTAAATGAGGTGGCCACATCATATTTTCCAGCTGTCGACCAGTGGAATCTTGTGGAAAAGTATGGAAAGGCCAAGCTAATGATGCATGCATGAAGATTGTCAAAGATCATGGGAATTTGCAGCCTGAAGAATTAGTTACATAGGATTTTTGCTTATTTACTAGGGTCTGTTACCAACGAGTAAATGTCTATTGACACTTGTAAAAGGAAGTTATGCCTATTTTGTCAGCACTTGTATTTATGTTATAACTAATTCTCGAGGATGATATACCTGTATGTATAGGTGTCATCTCTCTTGTAACAGCTTTCGGTTTTGGAAATTAGGTCAGAATATTTCGAGTTGGAGGGATGATGTATCATCTCCTATATATTCATATGTAATAGAAGTGAGAAAGGGTTGAAACCCCTAAGAACTTGAGTTTTTCATTTTAGATCTATCCTTAATAAAGTTACAGAGCCGAGGGTGGCATTTTGCAAAGATTCCTTTGTTATTTGCTTTACATTCTGTATCTTCTTTCCTTATGTGAATGTGCTGCTTGTTATCTATTCCATTTTGTTATCTCTTTTCATGTCTGAAATAAGTGTTTAATAGTAAAGAATTCATACATGTATGCTCTGTCTATTGTTTTCAGATATCCACAAATCTTTCTACTAAAGTTAGCATTGGATTCATCCTTGTTAGATTCCCATATTAATGGGTTTTTCTTCATTTCTTCTTTATCACCAGACAACAACATTCTGACTGTAAATGAGTAGCTACCTTTCCTTTGTTATAAATTTCCATGCCAGAGCACTATTAATTGATATATGTGTTATATTTTGACTCCATATCCCAATGAATGCTTACCTTGTTTCAACCAAATAACAAATCTTATTTCAATTTTTATTCATATATCTGGCCTTGTTAAACAATCAGTGAGACATCCCTCTCTGGAAAGAGAGAATCCAGCTCCCTTTCCTAATGTTGGTTTTGTGTGTTACCTTGAAGAGAACTTTCCCACAAGATTAGGGTCAATTTGAGTGCTAACATAATTAGCGATGTTGCCGGGGAGAAAAAGTTATATTGTCCCTAGGAGAAACGACAAATAGTTCTGGATTTCAAGGAGAGAAGGATTTCTGTGGGAAAACAGAGATTCTAACATATTCAGAAGGTTTTACATTTTCCCTGGCGACTCCACGTTGATTTGAAAAGAAGGTTTCAAAAGGTATCCTGGCCTCTAGAAGGATCCATACAAGAGGTAATCCTAATTCTGAAATTTTACTAAGTGTAGAAAACGTAGAAGGTTTTCTTAGACTTCGGAGTGGAAAAGAAAAAACTAGCACGTCTAATACTGAAAGGTCTTTATCTCAGGGGTATTTTTATGGTCTTCAAGATTTGGATTTAGGAGTAAGTGTTGGAAAATATTTATTAAGATCAAAATCAGTGTCAGACCTAAAGCAAATAGAAGTAGATCCAAATAGGTTTGAGTCATGCTTGCTAGATCCCTTGTGGTATAACTTGCAAAACACTATAACGGTTGAAGAAAGTAACCCTCATTTTCAAACCTCTCAACCTCATACTACAAAATTTGCTCATAATCCTCCTCCAAATCCTCCTCAAAACCCTCTTGTAGCATGGAATCCACCTAGACCAATGGTAGCTAGGTTTGCACCCTTAGCTTTGCCAGCTGCTTTGCATGATCTCCCTTAGAATTACTCACGAAGAATTTCTTTATATGATGGAGATGGAATTTTTATAGCAAGACAACATATGGATAAGTTTGAATATTTCAGTGACCTGGAAGAAGTAGATCATGATGATGTGAAAATGAGATTGTTTGCTCAAAGTTTGTCAAGGGAGGCAAATAGATGGTTTAAAGATTTACCAACAGCATCTATCCTTACCTTTGAATCTTTTCAGACCCTGTTTTTGGATAGATGGGACGCAAAGAAGATCCTTGTACAAATATTATCTCAATAAAATGGGTTAAAGAAAGGGAACTTTGAATCAGTCCAAGAATTTTCTAGTAGATTTATGAAGGTTTAGAATTCAAATCCTGCTGATATCAAACCATTAGTAGGGGCTGCTAAGCTACATTATGCAGATGCTTTTGATGGAGATTTTTCTTGTATGTTGAGAGAGAGAAAGTATTCCAATCTGCCTACTATGTTTAAAGATGATTTAGAAGTGGAAGCAAATTTAATGGCTTCAGGAAAAATGAAAAATAGAGTAGAAACAAATAGGAGAAGACAAGAAAATCAAGCATCCACCTTTGTCCCTCCTTCTGCAAATGATGCCAAATTTGAAACGAATATGAAAACCATGGAGAGATTGATGGATAGGTTGGCTTTAGATAATAGCCCACCTAGCAGAGAGCAACCTGAAAATCAAGTAAGAAATCCAAATTTTAGAAGACCCCCTTTTCCTGAAAGAAACCAAAGAAACCCTGAAGACCAGCAAATAAGACCACCATTCCCAGAAAATTTGGTTGATGAGGAAGGACAAGAAGACTCAATGAATAACCCAATTCACCACTTTGATGATATTGATTCTGAAATATATTTAATTGAAGAAGAGCATAATTTTTTCACTCAAGAAGATAACAGACATATTTCAGAGCTAGATTCAGAACAATATCAGAGAGGATATCAGAATGCCATTGATGATTTTCAAAGAAAGTAAAAACTGAGAAATCATGATGTAATAACAAATAAAGGAAGTCCCAGTCCAAACCAGCTTTCCAACAACCAACAGAATTTAGAAAAACAAAAAGAAAAGCAGAAGGATGTTACTATACAGAAAAATATAGAAAATAAAGAGCACTAGTCAAAAGAAGGTAAACAGGCAATGCCAATTGATGTAGATAGACCAATTTCATCATTCAATCTGAATTCAGAGCTATCAAAAGTTAAGATTTCTATCCCCTTTAATGAGTTGTTGAGGAACAATGAATATAGAGAAGAGATTACTAAAATGGTCAAGAATCAAGGTGTTCATCAACCAGATATTTTAGAAGTAATAGATGATTCTCCCACTATTGTCTTTGGACCTAAAATTAGAGATACAGATAATGAAGAAGTTCCCCTATTGTATCTAAGCTTGAATATCCATGATATGATTTTGCACAATGCAATGCTAGATTCTGGTGCATCTCATAATCTAATGCCAAAAACATAAGTGGAAATCCTAGGATTGGAGGTTACTAGGCCCTATAAGGACCTGTATTCTTTTGGTTCTAGAAAAGTCAGGTGTCTGGGATTGATAAAAGATATGGTGGTAACTCTTGCACAAATTCCAGCTAAAAGCATTGTGATGGATGTTGTAGTAGCTGATATTCCTGCAAAGTTTGGTATGCTGTTATCAAGATATTGGCAATCAAAATTAAAAGGAACTATGAAAATGGATCTTTCATATGCCACTATACCTTTATTCAGAGGCGACATGAGATTATATAGAGAGAAGAGGTTAGCATATGTAGTTAGCAGTAAAGATAAACCTGAAAAACCATCCTATTTATGCTGTTGATATTGATTTGGGGTATTCCATATTTTTCAATGATGGACCACACACTGATCCTAAAGTGCCTGTACAGATTGAATTTAAGGAGGATGAGGAATTTGCAAAAAGACAAGAAGCCTTGGAGAAGAAACAGAATGAATACGGGTTGTGGACTATGTACTTTGATGGGTCTCTGAGTAAAAATGGGGTTGGGGCAGGTGTTTGGATTATATCTCCAGTTGGGGAATTTAAAGCTTTATCTTATAAATTGACTTTTGAATGTAATAATAATGTGGCTGAGTATGAAGCTTTGTTGCTGGGTTTGCAGGCTTTGAAGGATATGAGGGCAAAGAGAATATAAGTTTTCAGGGACTCAGAGGTTGTGGTAAATAAGATGAATGATAGTTACTAGACCAAACATCCCAGAATGAGAGCATACAGGAATGAATTTTGGGACATGTTTGGAAATTATTTCACAGAGCATAAAATTAGAGTGGTCCCCAGAATTGAAAATCAGGTGGCAAATTCTTTGGCTACAACTGCTGGTGGTTTGAAAACTCCTATTTATTCCTAGAAAAAGTATGAAGTTGAAATTATAAACAGACCCTCAATACCAGACAACTCCAAATATTGGCAAGTTTTCGATGATGATCTACAAATAAAGAAATTTTTGGAAATGTTTGATGAATTTGTGAATGTTCAAATTGATACAGAGAATGAGAATTTAGAAAGCTTCCAAGATGGTGAATCGGTTGAATATGAAGAAGTCGAAAACAAAGAATGGTAGAATATGTTAGGAGGAAAGGACATAATACAGTTGAAAAGCAATTTTATTCCAAGAGGCCTGATCCCCCTAGAAAATCTGTTTGATCAGAATGACATTGCTAAGAATCCAAAGGTTAAACCTGCCGATGATGCAGTTGAAGACTATAACTTAGGTACTGAAGAAGCGCCACGAATCGTGAAGTTGTCCATGAAATTACCTGCAAGAGAGAAAGAAGAATATGTCAATTTGATGAAGAAATACACAGATGTATTTGCCTGGAGCTATGAAGACCTGAAAGAGTATGATACCTCTATCATACAGCATACCATTCCAATAAAACCTGGAGAAAAGCCTTTCAGACAAAAGTTGAGAAGAGTAAACCCCAAATTGTTGCCTGTGATAGAAAAAGAGATCAAAAATCTATTGAATGCCAATATTATTGTAACTTTGAGGTTTTCAAAATGGGTGGATAACTTGGTGCCTGTTAGAAACAAAAATGGTGAGATCATACTTTGTATTGATTTCAGAATTCTCAACAGAGTTTCTATGAAGGAAAATTACCCATTACGAAAGACGGAGCACATTCTACAAAAGGTGGTAGGGTCTGAAAGGATTTCCACTATGGATGGTTTCTCAGGCTATAACTAGATTAAAGTATTCCCAGAGGACCAAGAGAAGACTGATTTTACTACACCATGGGGTACATTCATGTATGCTAAAATGCCCTTTGGGCTGATGAGTGCAGAGGCTACATTTCAGCGTGCTATGGACATCACTTTTCTTGAAGAAAATGATAAATTTGTATTTATCTACATGGATGATATCATTGTTTATTCCAGGTCTGACAGAGAACATATCAAGCACGTGGAGAAAGTCTTTATGAAGTGCAGGAAATATGGTATTTCACTAAATCCCAAAAAATCTAATTTTGCACTAAAAGAAGCCAAACTGCTTGGGCATATTATTTCGAAGGATGGTATTAAGATTGATCCAGAAAGTGTCAGTGCAATTTTGAAAATTAAGGAGCCTAGGAGAAAGAAGGAAGTGCAGTCATTTATTGGACAGGTAGGTTTCCTGAGGAGATACATTCCCAGCTTTGCTAAAATATTGAGGAATATTACTAACATGCTGAGGAAGGAGAGTCAAATAAAATGGACAAAGGATGCTAGAGAATCTTTCAAAGGTATTTAAAGGGCCATCACTGAAGCTCCAGTTTTGGAAAGTCCAGATTTTACTAGAGACTTCCTGATATTCTCCTATGTTGGTTGTGGAGCTAGATCTTCCAGTCTCATAGATGATATTGTCTCAGTCGTGCACCTCGGAGGACTGTACACCCATTTTGCATTTTTGGGGGTTTGGGGCAATGCCTCGAAAAAGGGGGTTTGGGGGCAATGCCCCCCAGTGCCCCTGAGAGAAATTTTTGGGGTTGTTTTTGCCAGCTGTTTTGCGGGCCCATAGTTTTTGGGTATCCCGTGGTATTTTCCCATTGTATTTTCCCTATAAAATAAATACATTTTAATATGGCTAAAAAAAAGATGTATTAGGTTCTATGCATTGTAAAGATATCTAAGATCAGGAGAGAGACTCTGAGACAGTGAAGAGGAAGTGTAGCAGTTGTGCTGCAGGTTGTATCCCTTCACTTTGCTGGATGAAATAATAATAAGGACTGGTAACTTCAGTGTGGACGTAGCCCAAGTTGGGTGAACCACGATATATCTGTGTCTCTCTTGTAATGTGTGTGTGATTATATTTGCATTTCTATTTATTGTGATTGCTCTGCGATCCTGTTTTTTGAACAATTGGTATCAGAGCCAAAGGTCTATTTGGCAGATAAATCCATAGGAAGCTAGGGTTTCTGGTTCGAGTGGGTGCAATGGCGGAAGAAGGAAAGTTTAAGGTCGAGAATTTTAATGGCCAAAACTTTCAGTTATGGAAGATGCAAATGGAGGACTATCTGTACCAAAAGGATCTATTCATACCATTGGGAGGAAGAGCAAAGTAGCCAACGGCTATGAAGGATGAAGAATGGGAGGTTCTTGATAGAAAGGCTCTGGGAACAATACAACTGAGCCTGGCTTCGTCGATGGCTTTCAATATCCCAAAAGAAATGACAACGGACGGTTGGATGAGCGCATTGGGTAAGCTATATGAAAAACCCTCGGCCTCCAGCAAGGTATTTCTAATGAAGCTTTTATTTAATATGAAGATGTCTAAAGGTGGATTTGTTACTGATCATTTAAATGAGTTTAATATGGTTACAAATCAACTAAATTCTGTAAGTGTGAACTTTGATGATGAGGTTAGGGCTCTTCTAATCTTGTGTTCATTGCCAGAAAGCTGGAATAGATTGGTCATGGCTGTAAGTAACTCTGTCTCTAGTTCAAACACCTTGAAATTTGATGATGTTATTGGTGTTATTCTTAGTGAGGAAATGCGAAGAAAAAGAAAAAATGAGACATCAGGTAATGCGTTGACCATGGAGAGTAGGGAAAGACAAAAGGAGAGAGGAAAGAGGCAAGGTAATCGTGGCAAGTCTAAAATGGGCAGATCCAAGTCCAAACTGGGAAAAATAGAGTGCTGGAACTATGGAAAGAAATGACATCTGAAGAAAGACTGCAGATCTCTAAAGAAGAAAGGAGATGCACAAAAGGAAACTACCTAGGAAGCAAATGTAGCAGGTGATGTGTTACAAGATGCTTTGATTATTGCATTAGATAATACTAGTGATTATTGGGTAGTAGATTGAAGAGCTTCATGTCATGCTACACCCCATAGGAAATACTTTCATGAGTATGTTCCAGGCGATTTTGGACATGCTTTATTGGGTGATGATGAGCCATGTAAAATTGTTGAAATGGGTAAGGTATGGATAAAAGTTAAGAATGAAACTGATTGGCTATTGAAAGATGTTAGGCATATTCCTTCTATGAAAAGAAATCTGATCTCAACAGGATAGTTGGGAGATGGCGGTTGTCTATCTACGTTCGGAGAAAAGTGGTGGAAGATCACTAAAGGATCAATGGTGATAGAAAAAGGAGACAGGATAGGTACGTTGTATTTATGTCCTCATAATATTGACCATTCTATCTCTTTAGCTTCCACAGGAACATATACAGCATTGTGGCATCATAGGCTTAGCCACATGAGTGAGAAGGGACTGTAGATTCTCCACTCAAGGAAGTTGCTGCTAGATTTGAAGCAGGTAAGTTTGGAATTCTGTGAGAACTGTGTTTATGGAAAACAGAAGAGAGTCAAATTTCTCAGGGTTGGGAAACAGAAGAAGAATGAAAGTTAGAGCTAGTGCATACAAATGTATGGGGACCGGCTCAAGTACAATCTCTTGGTGGCTCTTATTATTATGTTACATTTATTGATGATGCAACTAGGAAAACTTGGGTTTATTGCATTAGATAGAAATCTAATGTGTTTGCTACTTTTAAGAAGTGGAAAGCTTTGGTTGAGAATGAGACAGGAAAAAGGTTGAAGTGTCTCAGATCTGATAATGGAGGTGAACTCTGTGGCAAGGAGTTTGATAGTTACTGTTCATACCATGGGATTCGTAGAGAGAAGACAATCCCAGGAACACCATAAGAAAATGGTGTGTCAGAAAGGATGAACAGAACGATCATGGAGCGTGCAAGGTGTATGAGATTGTATGCAGGGTTGCTCTTATAGTTTTGGGCAGATGCTGTAAATACTATTGTTTATTTAATAAACAGAGGACCTTCAAGTGCTTTGGATGGTGGTATTCCAGAGGAGGCATGTATAGATAAAAATGTAAACTACTCATTTTTTAGAACGTTTGGTTGTGAGGCATTTATCCATATTGATAAAGAAAATAGAATAAAGCTTGAAGCTAAATCCAATAAATGTACCTTTATTGGATATGGGGTTGATGAATTTGGTTATCGTTTATGGGATTATGAAAATAACAAAATCATCAAGAGTAGAGATGTAATATTCAATGAAAGGGTCATGTATAAATATTAGTTGCAGGGAAAGAAACAGGAAAAGGAAAACACAGAGTACACAGTACTTGATGAAATTGAAGAAAATGAAGTTCCAAAGGTGCCAGAAAATCAAGAACAGCAGCAAGTACCTGAAACTCCTGCAACTGTAAGAAGATCTACCAAGTTAAGTAGACTCCCTGAACGATACTCTCCTTCAATGTATTATTTGTTGATGACTGATGCTGGTGAACCAGAATGTTATGAAGAAGCAATGCAGGTGGAAACTATAAATAAGTGGGAGTAAGGCATGAATGAGGAGATGGACTCATTGGTAGGAAACCATACTTGGGATCTGGTTCACTTTCCTGTTGGTAAAGGAGCATTACAGAACAAATGGATTTACAGGTTGAAGGAAGAAGAAGGAGGCAAGAAGCGGTACAAGGCCAGACTTGTTGTAAAGTGGTTTGCACAGAAGAAAGGTATAGATTTTGATGAAATATTTTCTCTTGTTGTTAAGATGACTTCAATTAGGACTATCTTAAGTCTAGTGGCGGTAGAAGATTTGCATCTTGAACAGTTAGATGTAAAAACAACCTTTTTCCATGGGGATTTGAAGGAAAAGATATATATGCAGCAGCCACAAGGGTATGAGGTCAAAGGTAAGGAGAATTTGGTGTGCAGGTTGAAAAAAAGCTTGTATGGTTTGAGGCAAGCTCCAAGGGAGTGGTATTTAAAATTTGACAGGTTTATGACAGAACAAGGTTATAGTAGATGTCATTCTGACCACTGTGTTTATTTCAAGAAGCTAGACAATGAAAGATACATTATCTTGTTACTGTATGAATATGACATGCTTGTTGCAGGGTCTAACATGAAGGATATGAATGTACTCAAAAGGAAGTTAGCTAAATCATTTGCGATGAAGGATTTGGGTGCTGCAAAGCAAATCCTTAGTATGAGAATAACAAGAGACAGGAAAAATCGTAAATTGACATTGTCTCAGAGCGAGTACATACAAAAGGTGTTGGAAAGGTTTAGAATGCAAAATGAAAAACCAGTAAGTACACCTTTGGCCAACCAGTTCAGTCTAAGTAAGGAAATGTGTCCCAAGACACAGGAAGAGACAGATTACATGTCCAAGATTCCCTATCAATTAGCAGTTGGCAGCTTGATGTATGCCATGGTGTGCACAAGACCAGATATTGCACATGCAGTAGGAGTTGTGAGCAGATATATGAACAATCCAAGTAAAGAACATTGGAAGGCAATACAGTGGATTCTTAGGTATTTGAGACGTACCACCACTCAGGCATTATGTTTTGGAGGTTCAGACACTGTTCTACAGGGATATGTTGATGTAGATATGGCAGGTGATAAGGATAGCAGGAGGAACACCACAATATATGTGTTTACTATAGGTGGAACAGTAGTAAGCTGGATTTCGAGACTGCAGAGGGTTGTTGCACTTTCAACAACGGAAGCAGAGTATGTTACTGTGACAGAGGCTAGTAAAGAGATGATTTGGTTGCAGAGGTTTATGGAGGAAGTGGGTAAGAAGCAGAAGGATAGCAGGTTGTATAGTGACAGCCAGAGTGCCATTCATCTTGCAAAGAACTCAGCATTCCATTCCAGGATTAAACATATATAGCTCAAGTACCATTTCATATGCTCTTTTCTGGAAGATGAACTGTTGAAGCTAGAAAAGATACATACTAGCCAGAATCCTGCAGACATGTTCACAAAGGTAGTGACCAGAGAGAAATTGAGTTCCTGCTCAATTTCAGTTGGCCTTCTAGCATGAAGGTGAAGAGGAGAAAGTTGCCAAGTCCAAGTCCAGCAATTGCAGCAAAGGTGGAGTTGTTGCGATCAGTCTCCAGGTGGGAGATTGTTGGTTGTGGAGCCAGATCTTCCAGTCTCATAGATGATATTGTCTCAGTTGTGTACCCCGGAGGACTGTACACCCATTCTGCATTTTTAGGGGTTCGGGGCAACGCCCCAAAAAAGGGGCTTTGGGGGCGAAGCCCCCGTGAATAGGGGTAGTGCCCCCGAGAAATTTTTTTGGGGTTGTTTTCGCTAGCTATTTTGTGGGACCATGGTTTTTGGGTATCCCATGGTATTTTCCCATTGTATTTACCCTATAAAAGAAAGACATTGTAATATGGCTAAAACAAAGATGTATTAGGTTTTATGCATTGTAAATATCTCTAAGATCAGGGGAGAGACTGTGAGATAGTGAAGATGAAGTGCAGCGGTTGTGCTGCAGGTTGTATCCCTTCACTTTGCTAGACGGAATAATAATAAGGACTGGTAACTTCAGTGTGGACGTATCCCAAGTTGGGGTGAACCACGATATTTATGTGTCTCTCTTGTAATGTGTGTGTGATTATATTTTCATTTATGTTTATTGTTATTGCTCTACGATCCTGTTTTTCTAACATCCTATGCATCTGAGCATACTATTGTTGGAGTCCTACTGTAGAAAAATAGTCAAAACGTTGAGTAGCCTATAGCATTTTTTAGTAAGGTATTGAGAGATGGAGAGTTGAAATATGATATCATGGAAAAAAAGGCTTATGCCTTGGTGAAATCTTTGAAATATTTTAGAGTGTACATTCTGCATTCACACATTATTGCCTATGTTCCAACTAATGCAGTGAAGATCATTCTTACCCAACCATATCCAGAAGAGAAGAGAGTAAGGTGGATTGTTGTATTGTTGGAGTACGATCTTGAAATCAAGCCTACCAAGTTCATTAAAGGACAAGGGATGGCCAAAATGATGACTGAAGCTAATTGTTAATCTTTACAACTCAACTTCCTGACCAGTCATTCAAACCGGCTTGATACAGAGATACATGTGATTCTAGATTTTTCTGTGTCTCCATGGTATAGCGATATCATATATGTTTTGCAAAATTTGCAAGCCCCTGCAGGATTGAGTAAAACAAGAGCTAGATATGTGAAACTGAAGGCTGCAAAATTTTGCATTATGAATCAGTACTTGTACTGGAAAGACCTTGGTGGTATATTGTTAAATTGCCTATTGGAAAATAAATCTTAGCAAACAGTGAAGGAATTCCATAAAGGGGATTGTGGAGGAAACCACTCATGGAAGGTAATAGTAAATAAAATTATGAGAGCTGGTTTCTACTGGTCCACTATCTTTTCTAATGTTTATAAAGAGACTACTACATGTCATCAGTGCCAGATTTTTTATGGTGAAAGAAAATTGGTCTCACTTCCTCTTAACCCAATTTCAGTAGAGGCACCCTTCCAACAGTGAGGGTTCGATTTCATTGGGGAAGTCAACCCAAATTCTTCAGGTCAACATAAACGGATTCTAACAACAACTAATTATTTCACAAAATGGATTGAAGCTATACCCACAAGGAGAGAAATTGATGTTGTGATCATGGATTTTCTAGAGAATAACATTTTGGCCAGGTTTGGATGTCCAAGGAGGATTGTGACAGATAATGCAGCTGCTTTTAAATCTAAGAAGATGATAAGTTTCTGCCACAAATATCACATCAACTTGAACCATTCTGCTGCCTACTATCCACAAGGAAATGTATTGGCTAAGTCTTATAACAAGATCCTAGTAAGAATAATTAAGAAATTGTTAGAAGAGAACAAAAGAGCTTGGCATATAAAGCTGAAATATGCTCTGTGGGATGACAGGATTAGTACAAAAAGGGAAATTGGAATGTCACCATTCCAGTTAATATATGGGGATGAAGTTGTTTTTCCAACATCTTTAGAAATGCCAGTCATGAAATTGTTGCAGGGACATTAAGATGAACCAAATCATATGCAGAGAAGGATAAATAAAATAATTAAAATGAATGAGATGAGAGACAAAGCCTATGACAAAGTACAAGTGCACCAGGAGAAAATGAAAAATACTTTCGATAGAAAGGTTAAGGAAGAACAGTTCCAGATTGATGATTTTGTCTTGAAATGGGATGCTCCTAGATAAGACAAGCATGGGAAGTTTGATTATATGTGGGTAGGTCCATACATTATTGCAGCATATAGAGGTGCAAATTCTTTCATTTTGGAGCATCAGGATGGGTGTCAGCTAGGAAGTGGCCCAGTAAATGGAAGCTTTCTAAAGCATTACCTGTCCTGAGGATGACAGGTAACTTTTGTACCATAAGTGTATATATTTATTTCTTTTAAAATCAATGCATATGGTGAGCCAAATATTTGAAGCCCGAAGAGAAGGCCCTGAGATCTTATGGGATAGCCATTTTTCTTCATTTCATTTTGTATATAGAAAAAGTGAAAGACAGTAATGTGAGGTTTTTGAAATTTTGGGAGCCGCCTAATGGATCAGACACCTGGTCTATGGGTTCTTTGCTATCTCACAGGGATGATGGCATCCCCAATTGGAGCTAGTTGTTAGCACTAGTTTTGGTTTGAAGGGTTGGAAGGGTTTAGAGACCTGAAAATAATGAGTAAGGTGCTAGGTTTCTGAGTCATATAAATAATAGGAACACTAAGTGAGAACCCTACATGTTCTTGCTTTGGGTTGGGATGGAAAGGATTAAAATCCTTTACTTTCGGCTTTGCAAATGGGGAAAAAATGTAAAAATCTGCTCAAATTTATATGAAGGAACTAATGAACAGAGCAAATCTACGACGATGGAGATCAACGACTGAAAGGTGACTTCGTTGAAGTAAGATGGGGTGGTTTAAGCGTGGGCAGAGTGTTGCTGGCCCATAGGCAAATCGGAGGTCGAATCAACAGACGAGAAGATAGATCTACGGTCGTCAAGTACTTCGTCGATTTGACATGCGTAGAGAAATGAAATTTTTGAAATTGCGAAGTGGTGGTAGGCTCCACATCATGCGACGGTGCAGATCCAGCGGGGAAAGGCATCGATGGTGGATGTTTAGTTCGCAGATTGAACATGCCCAGAATTGACACTTTCCAAGTCTGCGAACCTTAGTAGGGGACGCACCTTTCGGCAGTCGGGATGTAGATAGGATCTAGATCGACGGTTGACAATGGCTACGCGGATCCAAAGTGCTAGGAAGGTAACACTTGAAAGATTGAAAACTGTGGAGGATTGTGGATTTAAGTGGGGAAAATATCAATGACACAGGGTTGATCGTGCAAATGAACGGCTAAACAAGCTTCTTCACTGCAAAAGATGCAAGAATGATAGGAGAAGAAAATAATATAAAATATACTTCTGCACGGGGATCTGGTTACTATTTGTCCGGTTGCATTGGAAAGTGAAAGACGACAAACGTGTTGGACGCAGAAAACTCAGCCAAGATCTCAGACCAACTGTCAGTAACTAGGTAGGCCTCCTGTCTTCTTACAAAACTATTTAAATGGCTGAGTTTGGAGAAGTAGAACCCCTTGGTTTGGAAAACCAGAAGATAGAAGAGTTGTTAGAAGACAAGGATGTTGAGCTCTATGACACAGTGTTGACTAATGGACCCATTGAAACAATAAAGGATAGACTGGAGCTAATTAGGAACTAGGGTATAGATGTACACAAGGTATACAGGTCATTTTTCTAGTTTTTTACAGTTGACCAAACCCTAAATTGTCCCGATTTCGTCAACTGGTGCACCACCAATTACTTCTCCTCTGAGAGGGTGATTATGGATGCGTCCAGTTCAAAGATCTTGTGTCCTGTCAACCCTATTGTTATAAGAAAATCCTTGTCAATCCCTGATGAATCTAGCCTAAAGTACAAAGAGTACAAAGAAGAAGCCCTAATTTAGTATTTTAGACAGTCCACAGTCGAGTTTAAGCAAAGTTTCTACAGGATTTTCCTAAAACCTAGTGTCCCATTGCAAGACCATGCTTTCCTAGTCGAAGTTTGTCTCTTTACTGAAGAATCCAAGTGTGTTATAACCTTGCTAAGCCAATTTTTAGGACTAGACACATACATCTATGTCACTGAGCCCCCGATGAGCCTATTATTTGTCCTTAGCACTTTCCGATTAGAGTATGAGGACTTTGACCAGTCTATCCAGTGTGCCTGCATTAAATTTGATGAGTCCCTAGCTGAGAATATCCATTCTTAGCTAGTGGACTTCCACAAGACCAAGAGCTTCAGGTTCCAACCATATTTGCTGAGGATGTTCCTGTCATTTAATGAAGAAAACTTGCAACTTCCTTAGATGATGCTCACAAAGGAAATGCTCACAGACTACAACAAATTTATTAACAACCTCATGTATGAGGTTTATAATGTTTTCTTTAAGAAGATATTTCCCAGGGTGTTAGCAGAGATGAAGGAGATGTTGCAACCTTCTCTTGATAAGAAGATAGGTGACTGGTTTCTCTCGGAACACAACACAACAATCATAGTTTATGGGTTTTCTCATTCACACTATGTACTACCAACATTCTTAACTCCTAGAATCTTTGCTCTAGAATTCATCAAGCAGAAGCTAAGAGAGGAAACTGAACATTTTTTGGATCATAAGAAAGCATCAGATATTGCATTCCCATGGGTTGTAGGCTCATTCATTGTCAAGAGCGAGCCTGCCATTTCAACCATTGAATGTATGTTAAGAGAGATGGGATTCTGAACAAAGGCTACCATCAACTATGACCCCCACCACATCATCTCCAATAGAAGAAAAGAAAGTAACAGAAAGGGCTTTGTGCATTATGAGATTGCAGGTATGGAAGAGACTGCCAAATGGTTGGAATATCCCAACAAAGGGAAAATGGATGTAGATGTACAGGATGACTCCACCTCTCTGGTGCAAAAAAACATATCCCCACTGCCTGGCTCCTCTAGCTTGGTCCCAACAATTGAAGCAATTGTACCCCTTGCCAGTTGTTATGAGAAACCCAACACAATGGAAATCATTGATGCCATGGATGTAGAAGATGAGGGTACAAAAAGAGCCCCAAAGAGACATAAAGTAGAAGAACCAGGGAAGCAAATTGTGCAGGTGTCGACTAGTCAAGCTAAAAAGAAGTAGGTGAAGGCCAAAATACCTGCCTTCGATATCAAGGAATATGTATTTGATAGGGAAGCTGTTTAACTTGCTACACAAAGCAAGAGTAGAGCAAAATTATTGGATGAGTGTAAATAAATCAAAGAGGAAAATTCAAAAGAATCAAAGTTATATGCAAAGGCCAGACAAATCTCTAGCAAGGATGTGTCCTTGGTTACTATCAGTAGCCATGCTCAAAACAACTTGAATTTGGCCCTAGCTACCAAGAGTAAGGCCACTAAATTGAAGATGAACTTAGAAGATATTCCCATACCTCAGATGATCCATCTTCATAAGGAAACTGGGGACATAATTTATGCCAAGTTGTTAAAGGCTACACTAGAACTGCCCAAACTACAAACCAGTAAGAATGAGGTTGGAAATCAGCTCAGACAGGAAAGAGTGGAGAAAAAATCCCACAAGGAACAAATCAAGAAGTTGTAGAATGAATTAATGGTTACTGAGGACCAGGCAGATAAGAGGGCTACTATTCAAAAGTTGTTGAATGAGAAACACAATACTATTCAGTCATTGAAAAAGAAATTGAAGATTCCTTCCACCCAGCTGGTAGAAGCCTCTGCATTGACAGAGCTGGAGGAGAAAAGAGAACAGCTGAAAAATTAGCTAACATACTATAAGGCCAGGTTACAAAAGTTTGAAGAGAAAGAAAAATAGTGGTAGAAGGATATGGCTCTTATGGTAGAGAGCGAAAAGAAGTGGAAGGCTAAGTCGTAGGATTTGGAAGGAAAATTGCAGGAGAAGGGCAAAGAATTGGAGAACATGGTCACCTCCTCCTCCATTGAATCCAGATATTTCTCCATTGTTCAGGAAATGGCCCAGGAAAGTCTGAGGGATTTAGAGCTAGAAAATTTGTAGAAGCAGAACACAGATCTAGAAAGTAGAGTTTCAAAAGAAGAACAGGAGAGGAAGACTTGGGAGGCTAAGTACCTAGATTTGCAGGTTAAATATGATGAATTAATGAAGCAGGCTACAGGTCAAACCTCACTGCAGGAAGAAAAGCAAGTAATCTGGAATGATGTGATAGTTGAAGCAAGAAAATTAAGACCCTACCTGGATTTTATTTTAGACAAGGAAGCCATCATCAAGTTGGCCAAGCAGAGTGTAACAACAGTGAAGGAAAAAGTGAATAAGAAACCTATAGAATGCGCTTACAATGACATAGAGTTTTTGAATGGCTTGACTGAGGATGAGGTGAAAGCAACAAGCATCAAGGACAGGTTATCCACCATCATTTGGGCCAGGAAGGTGATAAACAAACATCAACAATTAGCTATAATCAAGGCTAGAATAGATATTATGGCCGACCAGTTGAAACTCTTCAAAGATATGTTTGATCCATTGTTTAAAAAAGGGATTCCACTCTTTTGGGAAGAAGATGGCACCATGCTGACACAGAAAGAGTATCAAGACAGGTTGATGGGATGCAGGTTGGATTATACAAACTTTGCTGGCATGACCCAATCACTGTCTGGAAAAATAGTGGTGGATAAGTTGACAAGAGAGTTTTAATTGGTCCTGGTTCTCAAAGAGGCTTGTGCACACCTTCAGAGCTATTCATATAGAGATCATACAAAATTGTGGGTATTTCTAAAGGAGGTGGCCACATCATATTTTCCAGTTTCCAACCAATGGAAGCTTGTGGAAAAGTATGTAAATGCCAAGATAATGCTGCATTCATGAAGATTGTCAAAGATCGTTGGAATTTGCAATGTGATGAATTAGTTACTCAGGCTTTTTGCTTACTTACTAGGGTCTATTACCAACTAGTAAATGTATATTGACACTTGTAAAAGGTAGTTAAGCCTATTGTGTCATCACTTGTATTTCTATTATAACTAATTCTCGAGGATGATAGACCTGTCTGTATAGGTGTCATCTCTCTTGTAACAACTTTTTGTTTTGGAAATTAGGCCAAAATATTTCGAGTTGGAGGGCTGATATATCATCTCCTATATATTCATATGTAATAGAAGGAAGAAAGGGTTGTAACCCGTGAGAACTTGAGTTTTGCATTTGAGATCTATCCTTAATAAAATTACAGAGTCGAGGCTGGCATGTTGCAGAGATTCCTGTGTTATTTGCTTTACAGTCTGTATCTTCTTTCCTTATGTGAATGTGTTCCTTGTAATCTATTCCATTTTGTTAGTTATTTTCATGTCTAAAATAAGTGTTTAATAGTGCAGAATTTATACATGTATGCTCTGTCTATTGTTTTCATATATCCACAAATCTTTCTACTAAAGTTAGCATTGGACTCATCCTTGTTAGATGCCCATGTTAATGGATTGTTCTCCATTTCTTCTTTATCACCAAACAACAGCATTCTTACTATAAAAGAGTATCTACCTTGCCTTTGTTATAAATTTCCATACCACAACACTATTAATTGATATATGTGTTATATTTTGACTCCATTTCCCAATAAATGCTTACCTTGTTTCAACCAAACAACAAACGTTATTTCAATTTTTGTTCATATATTTGGCCTTGTTAAACAATCAGTGATAGATCCCTCTCTGGAAAGAGAGAAGCCAACTCCCTTTCCTAAAGTTGGTTTTGTGTGTTACCTTGAAGAGACCTTTCCCACAACCTTAGGGTCAATTTGAGTGCTAACAAATACAACAAAACAATCTGATGATACACAGGCCATAATCCATTCTGTGATAGTCAAAGGAAGACCAATGTAGAGAAGTACTAACATCAAGTTATACAACTTGATGAGAAATCGACATTGTTCTCGTTTTTTTATAGGTGTCAAAAACACCGAAAAAACAACGCCAAATCGAAAAGTGGTGCTACCTATAGCACCACTTTTTTTTCAGGGATAAAATTACAACTTTTTGGTAACCCTGAGCAATGCGACATGATGTCACTGTAATAAAAACTGTAAAATAGACCCCCAAATCAAAAATGGTAGAACACGTTTTTATTTCTGGAGCTAAAATTACAACTTGTTTTACGTCATCGGCTTAACAACCAATGAATTTCCAATGCAAACGCTAAAATAAAAGAGTGACTGGAAAAGAGGTGCTACCAATAACACATCTTTCCTTTGTTGGGTTACATGTTGGATGGTGACAAGATTCTCACCCCCCTCTTCCTACCCAACCAAACATCCCATACCCGCTACCACGTGCTCCCCCCCCTCACCTACCCTAATGTCACCCCCCCACCTACCCCACCACCCTCCCCTCGAACTTTATGTTCCCCTCCCATTTAATAAACCCTCCCCTCCCCTTTAAAACTTAACGTTAGTTTTATTTTTTATTTTTTTAATATTAAATATACTTTTAAACTTTTTCATGTTTTTATTGTTTCTCTTTTTTAGTTTAGTTTTATTATTATTATTATTATTATTATGATTATGATTATGATTATGTATCATTTTTTATTTTTTTAATATTTATTTTTTTAGGTAAGTTTTTATTTTATTTATTTATTTTTTGTTTTTAAATATATGTAAATGCAATTCCTTTTGTTTTGTTTTTTTGTTTTCTTAAAATGGGTTTGTTTAAAACCTTTTTTTTCAAGGGTTTTTTTGGGTTAAAATTTGTTTTTTTTTCTTGAAATTGTCAAGAATTTTTTCTTTTTTACAGAGATGTTTTTTTCAAGTTAAAATGTTTTTAAGGGCGTGGTTTAGAAATTTCTTCAAATGTAACTCGACAAAGAATAGCGGTTCCATTGGTAGCACTTCTTTTTGATTCGTAGGTTGATTTTGGCATTCGCATTGCAAAGGTGTCGACTATTAAGGCAACAATGTCAAACAAGTTGTAATTTTAGCCCTAAAAATAAAAATGAGTAAAAAATGCATGCTACCATTTTCGATTTGGAGTCTATTTTATGGTTTTGATTACAACAACACCACCCAAGGTTACCAAAAAGTTGTACTTTTAGCTATGAAAAAAAAGTGGCACTATCGGTAGCACCACTTTTCGATTCGAGGTTTTTTTTAGGTGTTTTTGACACAAAAATGTGAGTTTTTATGGCTAGAGTTCTTGTTTTCAGTATAAAGTTCTCGTCAAGTTGTATAACTTGTTTAACCTTAAAAAACCCCAATCCACCTTGTCATATGATTTTGCTAGATCCATATTCAACATCGAATCATTTCATTTTTTGTCTTTAATGGAATGAAGGCACTCTTGTTTAACCCCTAAGCCATCTATAATTTTCCTTTTCTCAAGAAATTTTTTTTTCCTTTGATACCACTTTTGCGAGTATGGGTCTGAGTCTATTAGAAATAATTTTTGTAATAGTCTTGTATACAAGACTAGACATAGAAATAGGCCTATAGTCCAACAAATTCCGAGCCTTATCACATTTTGGAATGAGAGTAATAAAAGTTGAATTTAAATCTCCTAAAAGAAAACCGCGTGTTCTAGAAAATTTGACTACCTCCAATAGATCTCTACCCACAACGTCAAAGAAAGCAGTAAAAAACTCCATAGGCCACCCATATGGACCTTGTCTCTTATCCTTGGCAAAATCACCTAGTACTCCTTCAATTTCACCAATAGTGACAAGCCTAGCAATATTCAGTCTAGGCTTCCCTAGAGAAGAAAGAAGGGTAAAGTGCTATGGATGCCTCGGGTAGACCTCCTAACATACTCATGGAATCCATAGCACTCACTTCCCATCCTTGAAATATCCTGAAAAAAAAAGTCACAACCCTTAAAAGCTTGAAACATAGTTTCTTGCACTAAGATGATGCCATCTTTATTGGTTTCAAAAATCCACTTAAGAGCCATAAACTTAGGGGGACCCCAACCCGTCTTGTATTGAAGGATGAAATTAACATTAAGAACCCTATAAGGGGGCATATATTCTCTAATATACCTAGATGTTTGATACAAGCCCTCATCTTCCTTCAATATAGAGGAAACACAAACATAATCCCCATAGTCAAAGTTTTTATTCTCCTCCACAACCCCAATATTCTCCTTTTTAAACTTATTTCTAGATTTTTTTCCTAATGGTCACATTTTGATGTCTAATGGCATTGATAAGAGTGAACCTAGGAATATTGGAAGGACAGAACTAAAGGGAAAAGAAGAAAAGTATCATTGTGAGGACAATGTCTATTATTTGATTCTACCACCATCACCTTATGGAGAAACTAGGGAATGGTTTGAAATCAATGGAGGACAATCATAATCCTTAAAACAAGAGGTCTTAAAAGGAAAATAAAAATAGGTAGAATCTTGTCCGAAAATAAGGTTTTCAAAGATCAAAGAGGGATCAACAAGTTGAGAGACCTCATTTGGGATCGAAGGCGAAGGAAAGCCATCTTAATCTTCTAGCATAAAATCCAAACTAGTCTTTAAAATTTGCCTCTTAGAAAAATAATTTTCCATGGATTTAATGAATTGAATATCCATAGAAGAAAGTCCTTCATAAGGAGTAGAGGAACTAGTTGGGGACATAGCTTTTATAGAGGGATCCAATGCATGCTCGATGACCATTGGCATATGATGCGAATGTTAGAGAATAATGGTGAAATGCCATGTTTAGTATATTGTTATTAGGTATATTTATTTAGAAAATAAGTGGTTCTAGATTCGCTTCTATCAAAGTCTGTTGAAACCATTCATTCACTATAAATGTAATTTGATTTGCAAGTAATAGACAAGTGTGTTGTGAGTTCCCTTATGTACTGTGTTTTCTCTACGCACTAATATTTCCTATTTGGTATCAGAGCGTAGGTAGAAGAGAGTGAGGGCTTGTGATTTCCAGATCCATGCATTTTATTTTATTTGCTTGAGATCGTTGTTGTGTTGTTGCTATGCATGGAAGAGAATCTATGAGATGTTGTGTTGATTGAAATAGATCTGCGAATCTCTGTGCAAAACCCGTAAAGACTGAGTTGTGAAGTAAATTGCTTCCCATATATTAGATTGGAGTCGCCATTAAAGAAGGGGTCGCATTCTATGAAAAGGATCTGTCAATCTATCATTCATTATTTTTCAGATTTGACATCATTTGCAATTCTGAGTTGTCAAGGAAAGGACCACATTGTTTCCCATTGGAATCATATCTCGAGATTGTTTTGAAGCTGTGCGTGAAGGCTATCATTCACTGTCATTCACTGTCAAATATTCTTCGCACAACCCAACAAGAGGTGACAGAGTGCTATTCAACCAGGTAAAATATTAATTTCTCGTTAAAACTTGAGCCAGTGTTGGTGGAAAAGTTTAATGGACACAATTTCTACAATTGGAAGGTAAAAATTCAGTTATTTTTTATGAGTAAGAATTTATGGGGAATTGTAGATGGCTCAGAAATAGTACCCACAGATCTCACTCAATTAAGTGTTTGGGAGAAAAGGGAAGAGAGAGATAAGTCCATCATTGGATGAACTCTTTCAGATTCTCAATTGCACCTAATTGATTTAAATAAATCTTCTACAGACATGTGGGAAGAGTTGACTAAATTATTTGGGAAAAAAACTTCACATGTAAAGTTTTCCTTGAAATTACAATTATTCAAGTTAAAAATGCATGAGGAGACATCTTTATCTGCTCATATCAATGAACTAAAGTCTCTTATGAGGCAGTTGAGAGAAATTAAAGCTCCAGTTGAAGAAGATGATGCAAAAGCAATATTATTAAACAGTTTATCATCAAATTATGATAATACTATTTTTACTTTAAGTCAATTGTCCACTAAATCTTTGGATGAAATGATAGTAGCATTATTAGAAGAAGAAAAGAGGTTGAAACAAGGAAACACAGATGTCCATCCATAAGCTGAAATTGCCTTGTTTTCAAAAGGAATGTTTAATAAAAACATGAGTACAATTGAATGCTTCTATTGCAGAAGACGCAGGCATACAACACTAAATTGTAAAGTTAGCTAACATAGCAATCTCTCAAGAAATATCAGATTCCATCTTTGAAGTCATGCCAGATTCTGACAGTGATTGTGAAGTCAATATAGAACCTCTTAAACTCTTCTAAGAAATAATTATTAATTATGTAATATTTTTATGTGTGTTTGTAAGGTTCTAAAGGTCACTTGTATGACTAACTTCTGGATATGTTCAGTATTTAGAGTGCATTCCTAGATAACTATTGGATTCAATGAGCTATGTGTTCAACAGATGGAAGTATCTCCATAGAACAGTCCAGTTAATTGATTACTTCTTTGCCAAACTCAGCGAGCTATGTACTTTGGCATAGTTAAGTACTCAATATTGTTAGTCACTGCAATTATTTTATTTATGTTCAGAAGCGTTGCAGTTCAAATGAGTGAAATAGAAAGCTCGAAGATGAAGTGAAGAAAGAGCGCAAAGTGTGAGACTTCAGAGTGGGTGTAAATGCTGATGAAGACCAGATATACAAAGATCAGAGTTCCATAATGTTTGTATTGTAAGAATCACATTTCTCCATTAAGGGGAAGTGTTAGAGAATAATGGTGAAATGCTACGTTTAGTATATTGTTATCAAGTATATTTATTTAGAAAATAAGTGGTTCTAGATCCGCTTCTATCGGAGTCTGTTGAAACCATTCATTCACTATAAATGTAATTTGATTTGCAAGTAATAGACAAGTGTGTTGTGAGTTCCCTTCTGTACTGTGTTTGCTCTGCACACTAATATGTCTAATGGCATTGATAGGAGTGACCCTAGGAATATTGGAAGGACAGAGGCAAAGGGGAAAGAAGCAAAGTATCATTGTGAGGACAATGTCTTTTATTTGATTCGACCACCATCACCTTAGGGAGAAACTAGGGAATGGTTTGAAATCAATGGAGGACAATCATAATCCTTAAAATAAGAGGTCTTAAAAGGAAAATAAAAATAGGCAAAATCTTGTCCCAAAATAAGGTTTTCAAAGATCAAAGAGGGATCAACAAGTTGAGAGATCTCATTTGGGATCGAAGGCGAAGGAAAGCCATCTTAATCTTCTCCCATAACATCCAAACTGATCTTTAAAATTTGCCTCTTAGAAAAATCATTTTCCATGGATTTAATGAATTGAATATCCATAGAAGAAAGTCCCTCATAAGGAGTAGAGGAACTGATTGGGGACATAGCTTTTATAGAGGGATCCAGTGCATGCTCGACGACCATTGGCATATGATGCGAACCCTTGTTCAAATTAGGTAGGTGCTAAAAGTCTTCAAAATTCAGAATAAGACCCTACTCGTAAATTGTAATCATCATTTGAGTCCTCCGGAAAGAAACTTGGACGATATAGCCGCTGCATAAATGCCAAGTCACCCCATACAACTTTAACCTCCTCAGGAAGACATATACAATCATTAATATACCGTCAAGAATACCCATGACAATTTGGTAAGCATCACCCACTGGGCCACCGGAAATAACAATAGTTATAAATAACAACAACAGAGTACAAATAATTTATCCAATAAATACATTACAATAAAAAAAAAATTGATTATTTTTTATTTATCATTAATGAAAGTGAAGATATTTTCGAGCATCGCTAATATCTTGATGATAAACCAAAAATGACTCGAAAGTTTACTACATTAGTTCATCTACCGCATAACCAGATGCCATGATATTTAGCTTGTTCATGAATGTTCGTTGAACAACCATATCAGTGGGTGTTTGCAGTGGAGAGCACTGCCAAACCATAAATGAACTTCTGCTCTGACTTGGGGTTTTTGTTCAAATAATGTGTACTTCACATCAACATGGAAATGCTGTGTATAATTGGTGGTTTTCTCGGTGGTATGAGATGGCAATTAAACGACGTGGCATGGGAAAAAGAAACAAATACCGGTGCAAATCAAGAATAGGGGGCCGGGGCATATCAATATTTCTAACGGCTCTATTAGTGGACGGGTGCCTGCGGAGCTGTAGGTAGGTTTCGTTCCTATTTATTTACATTGAGGGATGAGGCAGATACGTACATTACATTATATTTTCGGAGCAATGGCGATGGAAGCCTGTGGAGAAGAGCGGCAAGTGAAGCTGATAGGTGCGAGTCTCCACCCCTTTGTGCTGCGGGTTCGCATAGCACTTGTTCTTAAAGGGATCGATTACCAGTTCATTGAAGATGATGTCATTCAAAATCAGAGCCAGCTGCTGCTGCAATCAAACCCTGTTTACAACAAAATTCCAGTGCTCATCCACAATGGAAAACCTATTTGTGAAGCGATGAATATTGTGCAGTACATAGACGAGGCATGGGACACCAACGCGCCAATTCTTATTCCTAAAGATCCATATGACCGAGCCATTGCCCGCTTCTGGGCTTCCTTTGTAGACATTAGGGTAATAACTTCCCTCTGTAATTGCCTCTCATTGCTTTCCTTATCGCTCCCTATGTGTTTTTTGAAAAACTTTCTTTGTAATCCGTATTTAATACGCTCATGCTCTTTATGGCTGGCCACAGCTCATGCCATTTCTTGGGAATATTATCATGGGCCAGGGTGAACATCCGCAGAAAGCGGTTGAAGAGTTGGTGGCAAAGTTTTTTTTCTTGGAGGAAACCCTGCAAACAAGCGGCTGCTTGTTGGGAAAAACGTATTTCGGAGGAGCTGAGATCGGCGTTGTTGACATCGTATTGGGTGGTACATCAGTATTCGTCAAAGCCCTCGAAAAGCTTACTAATTCAGTTTTAATAGACGCGGAGAAGATGCCGCTGTTAAGCGCATGGACCGATCGATTCTGTGAGGCCGATGGAGTAAAAGAAATTATGCCTGATCCGGTCAAGCTGCTTGAATTTATATGCGCCATGAGAATCAGATTTACATCAACACCTGCTGCATCACCACCTGCTTCATTTGAAGAGAGGACAGATAGCACAGAAGACCGTTTATAGATGGATGTTATCCTCTGTTTTGTAATTTTACTTTTATGTTCTCAGTTTGAATGTTATGATTTCTTTAATAGTTGGTATTTAATGGCAATGAGTTTCTTGATCATCCATCTTCTTAATTTTATGTTCAGTTTGAATGCTATGATTTGTCTTGTTTTACTTTTATGTTCTCAGTTGAATGCTATGATTTCTTTAATAGCACCATGTTCTTTTATAAATGATGAAAAAACAAAAATTGCACCATTAACATCCTTCTATTGTTCCATAAATGATGAAAGAAAACAAAAATGCAATGCATTAACATCCTTCTATTGCTAAAGATAAACAAAAACAAGAAAACAAAAAAAAGAATGTGTTGGTTTACATCACTCGCTTATTGTTCCTCGTGAAAATATTGTTCTATTGACAATGCTAAACAAGAAACTGTTTCTTCACTCGCTCATTCTTCTTCTTGAAAATATTGTTCTATTCCTAAAGATAAATAAGAAAGTGCTGGTGTACTTTTAATAAAATAAATGGATTTGTAGTGATGTTTCTTATTAATAAATATTTTCATAAAGATAAACAAGAAAGTGTCCGTACTTTCCTTATTTTACTCCCTTATTATTCTTCTTATAAAATTTCTTATAAAATAAAGGAATATTGTAATGTTGTTTTTTATTAATAAATAGTGTTATGGACAACCGGAGGAATTAAAAACTTTAACCAGATCCATTTGAACCCAATTATGTTATGCGAATCAAAAGTATGTTCTATGAAGTATACTTCATTATTTATTATATATGCATGAGCTTTTATTTAATTATGAAAGGGTTTAGATGGTGATGCAATTTTGTTTTAAATAATGCAAAAGATTAAGCCATTTGAAATGAAGTTAAGATAAATAAAAATAAACTTACGGTATACTTATTTCTATTACAACTCTATATATAATAATTTAAAAAAAAATTATATATATATATATATATATATATATATATATATATTATTTTTAATATAACATAGAGATACGATAATTTGGTATAATATAAACACATTTAAAAACGCAATTGTGCAATCAGAAAGATTCTCGATCTCCCGCTATATAGTTAAATTTTGGTATATCATTATTTGGATCTGCTTAAAAGTTGTGCAGGTAATATCTACATATTAATTTTTATGATTTTATTGCTTATAAATTATGAGCATCGTTCATACGGAAGTAAATGATTAATTTCCCATATATATATATATATATATATGTCTTTTTACATGCAAATTTCGATTTGAGCACTGTATTTTTTTGGATTGTAAAGTTTGGCTTATCACCATGCTTGTGCATAAAGCGACGCACCTAAATAGACCCATTGTTACACTTTTAGCTTTTTGGACTTTTAAAGTTATTCGAATTTTGATTAATTTTGATTGTTTTAGGTATAGTAACATAATTTGAGTAAGAATATGGATCTGAATACGATAAAAAAATAAGTAAAAAAAAATATAAGAAGAGTTTTCTTATATATTAAAAAAACATAATTTTTAAAATTTAATTTTTTTGAAAGTATAGATAATACATGTATTTTTAATATTGATTAAAAAAACTTAAAATATAAATCTTAAAACGAAAATGAATGATATATTTATAAACTTAATTATAAAAATATTAAATAATTAAAATACACAAAATAAATTATAGAACCATAAAACAAATTTCTAATAAGATATTCCATAAAATATCACCGTGACTAAAATTTAATATCTAATATTATAACTAGTTACTAAACTTTATATTATAAAATAAATCTAATATAAACATTAATCTAATATTTATAACAAAATTCTAAAACAATATATTAAGTAAATTCTAAAAAATATATATATGATAAAGTTTAAAGCTTTAAACTTTTTAAATGTAAAACTAACATTAACACTAACGGTAACTTAATGGGACCAAATTGTAAATAATACAATAAAATTTAAATAACTTTATATGCCAAAAATGTATAATTGCTATGCATTGGTAGTCAAATTTTTCATTTTCACCTCAATATTCGATGATTTTCTAACTCTTCATCCAATACTACAGAATTATGCTACTATGATTTTAGAAAAGTTAGAATAGTAAAATTCGAACATACCAAAACTAAGATTTATAAAAAGTAAACAAAAAAAATTCAAACAACCATTCCTCCATTGTAACCAGTATAGAATCAAACATCTCAATTTAATTGTATGATAAAGATTTCATTCAATGTTCATATATATATTTATGTATAAATGGATTGTGGAAACCTTGAGAAAATACAGAAATACACTAAATATAGTGAACAACGTGGGAAAGTATTTAGTTGGCCGAACGGACAGCATGGTAGAGTTTTGAATGTGCTATAGAGATGTTTTTTTTTTTTTTGAATGTGCTATAGAGATGTTTTTTTTTTTTTTTTGAATGTGCTATAGAGATGTTTTTTCTTTTTTTAATATATATATATAAATATATAATTCACTTTTCATATTTGGTGATTATTAAAGGGTTCATTTTGGTATTTCTTGGGTAGTGATTAATCCGTTTTACTAGTTGTGTGAAATATTTGTATCTTTCAGATGATAAAAAGGGTGAATGCCCATTGCTTTTTTGCGTACAAGTATAAAAAAAGTCTACAACACGTTTTAAAATCACTTCTAGTCAACTTTACATGATAAGGGGGGCTTTTCATATTAGTTATCATGTCTTGTTTGCTCATTGGGATTTAAGATTGATACCTCCATTGTGATTCATAGGATATGAGAGGTTTCGAAGTGAGTTAGATTAGATCTCAGGATTTATTAAATTTAGCTCGATGGTTCAATTGGATGATGCAACGTCCAAAAGGATTAATGAGGGAATGCATTTTTAAATGGGTATATTTACGGTACATGTCATTTAGATCATTTAGAGCATCAAATAATTTACACGATATATAAAGGGTGTTCGTAGGAGTTTCAAGTGTCGGTCACAAAAGTTAATTTATATAAGTTGACTTAGGATCAAGTTGTAGGAGTTTCAAGTGTTCGTCACAAAAGTTAATTTATATAAGTTGACTTTGCATACTCTAGGTTTCATTGAAGAGATTTGTTATAGAGATGCACTAGATGCATTTGAGTTTACAAATGCATAATTTGTACGAAAACTTTATATTCTCTTTTTCTAAGTAGAGAAAACTTAATTGGCACTGGAATTTTTAGAAGGAGAGGAAAAATTGGTGAATTATCATGATTAAATAAAGGAATCACACTACGTTGTTTTGATGTAGCCTTTTGCAAGAAATTTTGGAGTATGTCTTGAATAAAAAATAATTTAGCCAGCCGTTTATCTGTGGCCAATGGTTTATCATCCTTACCATCCACGAAATGTGGAGAAGTGGAAAAAATAAATAAATAAATAAAATAATATATATATATATATATATATATATATATATATATATAGATAGATAAGGAGTATCTTAATAGTAGACCTATTCATCATTCTATTCTAAGCCTTATGATATATATATTTTTTCATTTAATACATATCAAGAAAACAAATTAATTTAAGTGAATATATAGATATAGATATAGATATAGATATGTGTGTGTGTGTGTGTGTGTGTGCATTTTAAATATTTATTAAATTAAAAAAATAATGTAAATATATTTTTAGCTAATGTAGATAACGCCTGTCTCTGGATGGAGTGGTAGGGAGTATAGGTGAGCCTAGCCAACCTCCCCTGTATGAGATTTACGTGGAAGACCATACATTCCACACCTATCTTAATGTATCCAACACGTAGATGATGAACGAGCCATATAGTTAGCATATATCCCTCACATCGCTTGAACTATAAAGTGACAACAATGATGGTAAGGAAGGATAAGCAAGTTTCATGTCGAATAATGATGGTTTGAAGCTACAAATGTCACTAGTATAGGGGCATTGAAGATCCTTTCATTGTTATAATGGATATGTACAAGGGATGTTTCCGTAATAATAATAAGTTAACATAGAAAATGTAATGTCCCCATTCAAATAAATCTCAACAAGGGAAAATTCCACCAATCTACTAGTTTCCTAGGTTGGGATGGAAACATTAGATTTGGAATAAGGGAACTATAAAACCCCAAATGAACATTAGCTTGAAAAAAATATATTAAATGGGGGATAAATAAATATTTAAGATATGAAAATAAGGTGGCACTTGGTCATGGGTGCACATTGGAGGTGTGGGGCCCTCACAAGCAAGATTTTATATGCCACATGGCATCCTACTCTCACCCATTCGAATCCAAGGTGGAGTATAACGTTCTTGGCCGATTTGGAAGGGAATAATACTTGGAATGACTCAATGAGGGTTGAATTTGAGAGGAATAGTAACCCCCATGGAGTAGGAAGAGGCATCTTGGAGGTATTGGGACACTTGGGCTAGATTCCCTAGCTTCCATGACACCAATGATGAAGATGATATGACACTTATGACAAATATCATACTTGATTGTTGACATCTGGCATATATGACATGTTAGGGATAAAAACAGCCTCTAAGAGGGTACACAAGGGAGTTAGTATATCCGAAGAGTCCACTATTCGAATTGATTGAAGAGGGAGTCTAGAAATTGATGGATAAGTGGCATACATTGGAATCACTTCCAAATTCGAGTTGGCATGAAGCTCATGGAGGGAATTCGAACCATGGAAGGCTTGGGAAGCTAATAAAAGACAAGAACTAAGAAGGAGAGTGGATTTTGATCATTTCTCATTTTTAAAATTGGAGAGCATAGCTTGTCCATGCTAGTGGAGTGCTTACTCTGCTTGCCTTAGTACCAATTTAGAGGGTGAAAGATTCCCATTCTAACTGGCCATTGCAGAGGCCATTCATATATTTCATTTGGAGCTACAATGGAGTCCTTTACTGCAGGTTGAAGCTATAAGGAAGCTCATGATATTTTCTACTTCAACTTGTTCCCATCTCTCTCTCACATTTCTCTTCATACTTTGGCTCTTGGAGGAAGGGCGCACATGGTGAGATGCGGATATCTTTGGGAGAGTATAAGATACACCATTTATTTTTTATATGATATATTTAATCTATATTTTATGTTCAGAATATTCTCAGGTCGAAATACCAAGTGAGACTATGTAAAAAAACCAAACAATGTATAAATGGTGTCATTTCCCCTATATCTTGTTGTGAGAGATTGAAGTTGATTTATTTCGATTTGTATCAGTCAATATTTTTTATTTTGTTGATGTATGGAGAGCCATTAATGTCCTGAAGAAGTTTCATACAAATTGCATAAGTCTTTGGAAAATCAATCTCAAAATTCATAACAAGTGGTGGAGTTTCCTAGCTTTTCTACGCATGTGAAGACATGTCTACAAACCTCAAATTTATGGGAGCTGCAGCAGCATTTCGGAACTGATTAATGATGCATTTCGGTTCCCATTGAAGTCTTTTAACTAATAAATTCCTCTGTTCTGAAATTTGGGAGGGTCGTACTTCATTTGGGAAGCCATTAGTGACCTCTACCCTTGGGGTTTTGAACCTCGAATTTGCTAGTAAAATTCCCCAATTTCTCTTGAAGTTAAATGAATGTTGCAGAAGTATTTTAATAGTGACAAACCATCCATCAGCCTCATTTTAATGTCTTATTACCTTTCAAACACCTTTAGACCTAATTTGGAAGTATTTGGATCCATTTGGGAGCATTGGAGTCATCACTAGTCTAAGGGTCAAATTGACCAAAAATTGCAATTTTTCCCAATTTTTCCAAACTTATAAAAAGGGACACTACAAGTGATATCATAGCATGTTCCTTGCATGTGATGTGGATGACCATTCATGAGGGAAAGAATTCATATAAATTGTCCCCCACCCTTAGAAACTGAAACTGAAAGTACTTTTGGTGAAAGGGAAGAAGTAGGAGAAGAAGTGCATTCTTTGGTAACCATGAATAAGGATGACAAAGGAACCTCAGAGATGGAGGAGAAATACGAGTTTAGGAGGAAACAGTAGTTCTCCTTTCGACGAAAAGAAAGAAATGGGTGAAAGTATTTTCTCAAGGAAAGGGCCTCATAATAGACCTCATGAATTTCAGAGCTCAACAAGAGATACCAAAACTAAGTTTCTTGAGACCAAATAAGATCCTAACACTCCATTTGGAATGAAAGAAGTTCTAGTAGAATGGAAAGAGTTGAGTGAATATTGTAGAAGGCCATTACCATTTGATCAATTCTTTACTGTCTCAAACAAGCTCACAATGAGAGGAGGTAATAGAAATACTTTTCAAAATAAAGAATTGAATTATTCCATAGGTAAAATGCCCCTTACTAACTTTGATGGCTCATCTCAAAGTTCTACAAATACTTGAATACAAAAACTAGATTTGTATTTTCAGTTGAATCCAATGGTTGAAGAGGATGCTCTAAAAATGGCTATTTTGAATCTTGAAGGAGAATCCAATTATTGGTGGTTCCATGGGATTAAAAAACTGGGACATGATCATGTTACAACATATGAAGAATTTGTTAGCAGGGTATTGGAAATATTTGAGCAAAAAGACCCCGAAATGCCTTTCAAAGAACTAGCACAGTTGAAGCAAAGTGGAACACCGGATGAGTACATGTTAGAATTTCAAAAATTATCATTTAATTTCATTGATATATCTATGGTCGGATTAGTATTTATTTTTACTGAAGGTTGACTGAACCTTTGAAGGGTTTAGTTAAGGCCCACAAACCTACTTCATTGAAAGATGCCATGAACTTGGCAAGAGATATACAAAATGTGCTACCAAAGACAAGGTATCCTCCCAAGCCCAACTTTCCTTCCAAGTTCATACTTGATAAGAATCCATGTAAAAAATATGCATTTGGAAAGGACAATAAAGAGGGACCAAGCAAGGAAGAATTTAGAATAAAGAGACGATGTTACACATGCTTTCAACCATGGGTATGATGGCATAAATGTGCTAAGGGGAAAGCACAATGCATTGAAGTATTTTCTGATGAGGATGAAGGTGAAGGGGACATGGGGGAAGAAGAACATCTTTCATCCCAAGAGGAATGATATCCCACAGTAGAAGAAGATCATCCCTTACTTGAAAAAGGGAGAATGGAAGTGCTTTCAGGAGTGCCTCATTTTCAAACCATTCGATGCAAGGGAGTGGTACAAGGAAAAAGGGTTTCGGTATTGGTAGATGGAGGAGCCACACATAAATTCATTGATGCAGCCATGTTGGAGAGGATAAATATACCTATTGAACCCTTCGATGGCTGCACAGTCATCATTCTAGGTCACAATACTATGGAGTACAAAACATGGATTCCAAAGCTATAATTGACCATAGGTTATCACATTTTTTGATAGCTTTTATGTGGTTGATGTTGCTGATACTAATGTGGTAATGGGAGTGCAATGGATGTACTCTATAGGGGAACATACAGTGAACTATCAAATCCTTGAAATGAGATTCAAAGATTTGGAAGCCTAAAACAAAGGGTAGTGAGAGGAATGCATACCTATCCAAATCAAGTAGTGTCCTCCCATAGTATGAGGTCCATATTGATGCATGAGGATATTGAATGGGTTGTTGAATGTTGCATCACTTCCCCCAAGACAAAAATAAATATTTCAGAACATCCAAGGGAGATAAGGAAACTACTACACAAATATGAAAAGGTTTTTGGAGACCTTCTTGCTAGAAGGCCACCTAATAGAGGAGTTGAGCACAACATTGTTTTGGAGGTGGGTACTTCACCTATTCAAATACCACCATGTTGGAACCCCAAAAAGGTTCAGAGATGAGATTGAGAAGGTTATTCAAGAGCTCTTGGAATTGGGGCAAATTAGACCAAGCTCTAGTCCCTATGCTTCTTCAGTTGTTTTGGTGAAGAAAAAGGATGGGACCTTGAGGATGTGCATTGATTTTAGAGCTCTAAAAAAGAAGACAATTAAGAATAGATATCCCATCCATAGAATAGATGAGCTCATGGATGAGATACATGGATCAAAATTCTTCTCCAAAATCGATCTTAGATATGGTTACCATCAAATTCGAATGAAGGAGGAGGATGTTCCGAAAACATCTTTAAGATGTCACTATGGCCATTTCGAGTTTCTTGTCATGCCTTTTGGTTTGACCAATGCTCTATCCAAATTTCAATCATGCATGAAAAAAATATTTTGCAAGTAGCTCCATAATTCTTTTTTTGTTTTCTTTGATGATATTTTGATTTACAATAAAACATGGAAGTAACACTTGCACCATCTAGAAGTTGTCTTGAAAATTTTGCATGAACAATCTTTGTTTGCTAAGTTGTCCAAGTGTGAATTTGGGTTGAAAGAATTTCTATATCTTGGGAAAATCATTGGGAAATATGGAGTGAAGGTGCACTTGGAAAAAATAAGGGCTATTCTTGAATGGCCATCACCCAAAAACATCACATAATTGAGAGGCTTCATTGGAATATCCACTTACTATAGAAAGTTTGTGAAGGGGTTCTCTAAATTGACTACTCCACTTATTGATTTGACCAAGAAGGATGCTTTAAAATGGGATGAAGAGGCTGAAAAGTTTTTCCAAAGAATGAAAGAGGTAATGAGTAGTTGTCCAATACCTGCATTACCTGATTTTTCTAAACCATTTGTTTTGGAATGTGATGCATCAGGAGAAGGAATAGGGGAGGTCCTAAAGCAAAATCAACACCCCATAGATTTTGAGAGAAGAAAATTTCAGCCACATGATAAGCTATAATCCACTTATGAAAAAGAAATGTTGGCCATCATGCATGCCTTGGACAAGTTTAGGCAATACTTGGTGGGAAACAAGTTTGTGGTCAAAACTGATCATACAAGTTTGAAGCATTTCCTCACACAAAAGGACCTCAATGAAAGGCAACAAAAGTGGCTAAGCAAAGTCCAAGATTTTGATTTTGACGTTGAATATGTAAAAGGGAAGAATAATATTGTAGCAGATGCATTATCAAGAAGACAATGATTTTCTCTTATGGACATTTCGAAAGATTGGAAAGATATGCTAATAGTTGAGTATGCTAAAGATAGTTTTGCTTGTGATGTGTTAGATAGGGTCAAAGGTGATGATAGGTACAATATTTTGAATGGCCTAATATACTATAAGGACAAAATATACTTGGTTCATGGTTCGAATCTAAAGCACACGATTTTGAAGGAAGCTCATGATTCTCCTTTAGCAGGACACCCTAGTTTTTTCAAAACATATAGGAAATTAAGGAAAAGGTTCTCTTGGAAAGGGATGAAAGAAAATGTTATAAAATATGTGAATGAATGAAAGATATGTCATAAAAAAAAATCTTAATTACAAATCCTGCTAGTCTATTACAACCATTTCCCATTCGACAACAAAAATGGGAAAGCATCTCAATGGATTTCATCACAAGTTTTCCAAAGGCTTTGGGTAAGGATTGTATTTATGTTGTGGTGGATAGACTCACCAAATTTGCTAATTTATTTGCTATTAAATCATCTTATACTACTGTAGAAGTGGTTTATCTATTCTTTAGAGAAATTTTCAGATTGCATGGACTTCCCAACAACATTGCGAGTGACAAGGATAGCAGATTTGTGAGTGCTTTTTGGAAAGAACTCTTCAATTTGGTGGACACTCAATTGAATCCAATCAAAAGATATCATACTCAAACTGATGTTCAAATAGAAAGGGTGAACCAATGGTTGGAGGGATACATGAGGAACTATGTTGGTGAGAAACATAAAGCATGGTTTAAATGGCTCCATATGGGTGAATTTCGCTATAATAATACCTTCCATATGGCTGTTGGCATGTCTCATTTCAAAGAAATTTATGGTTATTAAGCACTCATCTTTTTTTAGCACATTTTTCGTGATAGTAGAGCTCCAAAAGATAAGGATTGGATTGAGGAAAGTCAAGATATTTTGAAGGTTTTAAAAGGCAATCTGTAGGTTGCCCAAAATCAACAAAAACAATATGTGGATCAACATAGGGAGAAAATAACTTTTCAAGCGAATGACTTGGTCTATTTGAGTCTACATCCATATAAAAATGCCTCCTTAAAAGGGAAAGGATCAGAAAATCTCAAACCAAGGTATTATGGTCCATATAAGGTAGTTCGAAAAGTTGGGGAGGTGGGTTATGAGTTGGAACTTCCAGAAGGTAGAAAAATCCACAATGTATTTCATGTTTCTTGCCTTAAGAAGGATATTGGTCAGCAAATATTTGTTTTGTAAACCCTCCCTCCATTAGATAATGAAGGACAACTCATACTTATTCTAGAAAAAATTTTGAAGAAAAGAGAAAGGAAATTGAGGAGCAGAACCATAAGGGAGTACTTGGTACAATGGAAAGATTTTCCAAGTGAGGATGCCACATGGGAAGAGGAAAAAAATTTGTAGAATCCTAATTTGGAATTGCTTGAGGGCAAGCAATCTTGGGTGGGGAGGACTGTAATGTCCCCATTCAAATAAATCTTAAGAAGGGAAAAATCCACCAATCTACTAGTTTCCTAGGTTGGGGTGGAAACATTAGATTTGGAATAAGGGAACTATAAAACCCCAAATGGACATTAGCTTGAACAAATATATTAAATGGGGGATAAATAAATATTTAAGATAGGAAAATAAGGTGGCACTTGGTCATGAGGGAACATTGGAGGTGTTGGGCCCACACAAGAAAGATTCTCCATGCCACCTGGCATCCTACTCTCACCCATTCGAATCAAGGTGGATTTTAACGTTCTTGGGGGATTTGGAAGGGCATAATACTAGGAATGAATCAATGAGGGTCGAATTTAAGAGGAAGAGTAACCCCCATGGAAGAGGAAGAGGTATCTTGGAGGTATTGGGACACTTCGGCTAGATTCCCTAGATTTTATGGCACCAATGATCAAGATGCTATGAAACTTATGACAAATGCCAGACCTAATTGCTGAAATCTGACATATATGACATCTCAAGGCTAAAAATAGCCTCCAATAGGGCACAAAAGGGAGTTAGTGCAGCCAAAGAGTCCCCCATTCGAATTGATTGAAGAGGGAGGCTAGAAATTGATGGACAAGTGGCATACATTGGAATCTCTTCCCAATTCGAGTTGGCATTAAGCTCATGGAGGGAATTCAAAACATGGAACACTTGGGAATCTAATAAAAAAAATAAAATAAGAAGGAGAGTGTTTTTTGATCATTTCTCATTTTGCAAATTGGAGAGCATAGCTTGTCCATGCTAGTGGAGTGGTCACTCTACTTGCCTTAGTACAAATTTTGAGGGTGAAAGACTCCCATCCTAATTGGCCATTAGAGAGGACATTTAGACCTTTAATTTGGAGCTACAATGGATTCCTTTGTTTAAGTTTGAATCTAAAGGGAAGCTTGTGATCTTTTCTTCTTCAACTTCTTCCCATCTCTCTCTCACATTTCTCTTCATATTTTGGCTCTTGGAGGAAGGGCACACATGGTGAGATGCTGATCTATTTGGTAGAGTATAATATACACTATTTATTTGTAATATGATATATTTACTCTGTATTTTATTTTCATAATATTCTCTGGTTGAAATACCAAGTGAAACTATGTAAACATACCAAACAATGTATAAATGGTGCCATTTTCCCTATATCTTGTTGTGAGAGCTTGAAGTTGCTTTATTTCAATTTGTATTAGTCAATATATGTGATTGTGTTGATGTATGGAGATACATTAATGTCATGAAGAAGTTTCATACACATTTCATCTGTCTTTGGAAAATAAATCTTGAAATTCATTACAAGTGGTGGAGTTTCCTAGCTTTTCCCCCTATGTGAAGACATGCCTAAAAACCTCTGATTTATGGGAGTTGTGGCAGCCTTTAGGAACTGATTAATGATTAATTTGGGTTCCCATTGAAGTAATTTAACTAATACATTCCTATATTCTACAACTTGGGAGGTTCTTACTGCATTTGGGAAGCCATTAGTGACCTCTACCCTTGGGGGTTTGAACCTCGAATTTTCTAGTAAAATTCCCCAATTTCTCCTGAAGTGAAATGAATGTTGAAGAAGTATTTTGAGAGTTTCCAAGAATCCATGAGCCTCATTTTCATGTATTATTACCTTTCAAACACCTTCGTACCCAATTTGGAAGGATTTGGAGCCATTTGGGAGCATTGGAGTCATCACTATTCTAAGGGTGGAATTGACCAAAAATTGCATTTTTTCCCAATTTTTCCAAATTTATAAAAATGGACACTACAAGTTAAAGTTAGTATGGCAACCTATCCATCTACACATATCCAATAATTAGAAAGTAATACTATTTGGTCGAATGGTTGGGGTTCCTGTAAAAGTAGAAGGACTCTCCACATATGTAAAATTTGAAGTGATAGAGATTGTCGATGACACCAACCCGTATTATACGCTATTGGGGATTGATTTGGAAATTCATAATCAAACTGTCATAAACTTCAAAAAGGGAGTTTTGACATTTGAAAATGAGGATATTAGAGTTGTCGCACCTCTGGATCCATTAGAAGGTCAGAGATATGTAGAACCAGTCAAAGGAGATTATGATGCTCAAGATTTATATAGCATTTATAATGTATCTTCCAGGATTAATAATTATATTAATCCTATAGTGGAAAATATGCTCATTTGGACAAGTGTTATCTCTTTCTCTTCTGACTCTAGTGAAGCTCTTGAAAATTGGCAGAATAGGTGACATGAAGTTTATATGCAAAGGTGTGCTCATGTGACAAAGTCCCTTTGATGGGTTGGAACTGAGGTATGTAGTATTCCAACATATGAAGGTTTACCTAATGTGTGTCATTTTATTGATGAATTTGAAATTAATGTGCTTGAGGAACAATGCTTAGTAGCCCTGGATGTCTCCTTGAAAGAAACACTTGCGAGTTGGTGGACTACATATAAGCACTTTGTGACTGGTTGGTCGTAGTGGAGAAGATACTTAGAAATTTGGTTCAAGGTAGAGATCACATACATGGGAGAGAAATATACAGGACTTACTAGTCCTGCTGATAATTTGGATACTTGCAGTACAATTTGGAAGAATATACCCAAGCAAGAGAGGGTCCATATGTTCCTCCATCCCTTTGATACTATTCTGACAAATTGGTATACATCATTGGAGATGCGACAAGGAAATGTAGATTGGGATTGTTTGGTTGCAAGTTTTAAACACACATTTACTTATGAGGATGAAAGTCCTACAATAGATGCAGTGTTGCAGATTGATTAAATCTAATATTTTTGAAGAAATTCTAGGACCTGCAACTAACTTTCCCTAGTGGACCGCGACAGTGGAGAAAATGATGGAATGCTACAACATCAGTGGCATACCAGAAGATGATGACCCAAGGGATATTCATACTCAAGAAACTAAAGGAAGTCATGATTTGAAGGGACCATATATGTCATCAGATAAAATCCTCCACCCCTTAAATATTAAAAATGTAAATATTGGATCACCTGAAAATCCAAAATTTGTGAACATAGGTGACTATTGGGATGATGATACGGAAGGAAAAAATACTGACTTATTGCATGAATTCCAAGATCTGTTTCCTACTAAATTTTCAGAGATGAAAGTTATAGCTGGTGATTTGGGTGAAATGAAGATTCCCTTGAAACCAGATGCTAAGCCTGTGAAGCAACGACCATATAGACTAAATTCACAGTATAAAGAGAATATTAGAGTAGAGCTCAACAAAATGATGTTGATGTATATGTAACTTTGGAATGTATTTCACATATATGTATATTGTATTCCTATAGAGATGTTATTATTCCTCTATACGGAAGTATCGTCATTTATATTGTAAGTGTCGTAACTTATACTTGATGGGTTATTAGACCACCTTGTTGGGGTCGGCCCTGTATAAGTCATGTGGGTCAAAGGGTTATTAGACCACCCTATTGGGGGTTGGCCATGTGGGTCAAAGGGTTATTAGATCACCCTAGTGGGGGTCGGCCCAGTCAGCATTATGTTAAGTGGTTAAGTTGAGGCCGACCTAGGTGAGTAAAGGTAGAGTCAAGTTAGTGTAGAAATAGAGTGTGTCTCTCTCATTTTACAGATTCTATTCTCTCACTCACACTTTGGAGAGTGGCACACTTGTGAAGGAGGAGGCTTTGCTACTAGGAGAAGACTATCTCTTGTATTCTGGTTGTATCATTGCTCTATCTATCTCTGAGGAAGTTATTGGGGTTTTTCACCTTTATGGTTTTCCCCAAGTAAACTCTGTGTCTCTTGTGTGCTTGCATTATTGTGTCCATGATTGATATGCTGTAGATTTGTTGTACATGTTGTTCTCTCAGTTAAGATCGTAGATCAGATTGAAGTAAATTCTGAAAATTTAACATGGTATAAGAGCTTTCCTGAAAGAAGGCATGATATGGCATGTATGACACTTGTTGCACTTACGATGCTAGTGCTTGATATAGAAAAAACCAGTCATCGTAGCACTTTCACTATAAATCCATTTTGGAAATGTTTTCGGATGTAAAACTTTTACAGGTCAAATATTAGATCCCCATGTACCTTGTGTCCAAAGGAAAACCTCTAATTCGTTGTACTTTGTGATTTATGATCTATACAGTATAGGGTTTCTGCCTCTTCCAGATTTGAGTCAAAATCAGGTGACCTTGGAAAAAAAGTCATAACTTGGGCTAGGAAGATCCGAATGACATTTCGTAAAATGTGACAGGTAGTACACAGACTGCACTATCTTAGAAAAACATTTCAGAGGCCGAAGTTGAACCAGTGACACGCGGCACACCGTACAAGTTAGCTCTCCTTTATTATCCCATAAACAGGTCATGTTGCGACACTTGGCATAACTCCCTCTCAGAGAATCCAATTGAGGTCAGACCTATCAGGATGGAAAGATGATAGGTCGGGATAGCTCAAGAAACGTTTTCAGAGGCCAAAGTTGAACCAATGACACGTGGCACACTGTACAAGTTCACTCTCTTATATTATCCCATAAACAGGTCACATTGCGACACTTGGCATAACTCTCTCTCAGAGAATCCAATTGAGGTCAGACCTGTCGGGATGGAAAGACAACAGGTCGGGCTATCTCAAGAAAACATTTTAGACCCCAGGGATTGAAAAGTTTGGAGTTACACTAGAAACAATCAGGTACATATTTATGTCAAAACATAATTAGTTTTTAGTACCTTCATTCATGGCTTCCAGAATTTAGGGCTTCGAAGAAAGTTGGAATTTTTGTAATTGGAGACCACGGCTGGATGCTACTCATCAAAATTAAAATTTAAAGGCCAAGATCAGATTTTTTGGTTGGGCAGAAGGTTGGGCTTGATCAAACCCCAGTTCGGGACTTTGATCGAAAAGATGGAAAATTAGGGCTTCTGCAAAAATTGGAATTTTGGAAATCTGTGACCATGGCTGGAAGCTCCTCATAAAAATTGAAGATTAGAGTTTCGAATCAAATCTTTTGGTTGGGTGAAGCTCCGAGGAATTCAAACCCTAATTCAAGGTCCTCCCTAGTAAATCCAGAAATCTAAAAGGCAATTTCGAGGGGTGAAACTTTGCAGTTTTCAAATTCTGAATATACCAACTTGATCAGCTCATCAAGGTGCATATTTCTATCCTTTCGGAAGTTTGAAATTCAAAGTTTGAATTTTTGGGATTTCTTTGACAAACCCTAATCCAGCTCCAAGACCAGTTCTTGCAAATCAAGTGGATTGGGTTAATCCTAGAAGAAGATGGATTGGTCACCTGCATAAGTGAAAAAGTTCCTGTCTCAGAGGGAGATGAGGCTAAGGCCTTCCATAAGAAGATTACAAACAATCTTGACAGGTATTTTTCATGGTTAAGTTTATCATATGTTTGTCTTCATATCATTACAGTACAATATTGATTAATTATTGGACTTGTCGTATCACCTTAATAGAACATATTCATTGATTAAGGTTTTGACACTTACGATTGTACTAATGCATTGTGATATTGTATGAGGTTTATGTTGTTTGCTAACACAAAAGGTAAACCAAGAAAGTCAAATCATGTTCTACTTCAAGAACATATGCTCATGGTGACATGAAGACAAAGATTCATCCATTGTCATGGATCACATAGAAGATATACTTTCGAGGTATGTATAACTTGGTTCTACAATGGTTAACTTATGAGACATGCAGGTTACTAGCACAAGTCACTGAAGAGAACCAAAAGACATTATGCGGGTATGTTAGACATAACTAGCTAGCATGCTAATCCAGGTATGTTTTTCCTATATCAAGCTAGAATCCTACCTTGTGTTAGGATCTTATACTGTTGTGTTGTTGATAATGATTACTCATGAAGTCAGAGGTTTGAATAATCATGGTTATATGCATATTATGTTTCTTACCATAATTGATGATATGACTAACCAGAAGAATCATGAAGGTATAGGTTTGAATATTCATGGGTTTTATGCATATTATATCTCTTATCTTGATTGATGATTCAACTAACCTGAAGAGTCCTACGATCAAATAAGAATGTGTATGAGTAAAAGAAGACTTCCCTGAAACCTTGAATACTAATGTTTATTATCTGTGAATGATCATGAATATACATGTTTAAGATTATTGTGTTTTGATAGTATTAAGATTATACTAATAAATGTATGATTATGTATGAGACCTCAAGGATAACACAATGATGATACTAATAAGGATTCATAGTGATTAAGAATGGATGTAAGTTCAAGGACAAGTAATCCAGGAAGCAAAGATCAAGAGGGAGCACACTCCAGTTGTTCCTACAAGAAAGCAAAGGAGCACACTTCAGTAGTTTTTGCAAGGATGCATATATTCAAAGGGAGTTGACCACTTCTCACAATCCACATAGGAATGGAGTTGCAGAAAAGAAGCAAAGACTGAGAGGGAGTCAACCCAATAAACAAACAAAGATAAGTATTTGAATTGTCATTACTTGCATATTTTATTGTTTAAATAATACTGTTCAATAATGTATATACTGATGTTCCTAGAATTAGGTTGTGTATTATGCATATTAGAATAGTTGCATTGATGAACAGTATACTACTAATATGCATGGGTAAGTGGCCTATGGAACTGTACAACATTCCATTTCTACTTATCTAGAATGAAACCTCTTTGCTGACATGTTGGGAGTTGTGCACACTCTTAACAATGTTCTGGTAGAGATTGGAAGGCATCTAGAAAGTTACGGGATATGGATAAATGTTGTATTGAAGCATTGGCTAAGATAATTGCATGACTGTATGCCATATTTCTTTATGTGTAAGAATTTGTTCTGAAAACTATGAGATGTTTTCTAATCATGCAATTTAACTTGTTGTGTAGGAAAGATCGTATGCCATCACCTACAAAAGAAGAACTACAACATTTGTTCAACAACAAAATTATCTATTGAAGATATTGAAGTTCCCAGGATATGGGAAGAATGCCATGATCCGTCAATCATGAAGAATGATGTTTGGGATGTAGTCCCAAGACCTGAAGGGAAGTTTGTTATGACTTCCATATGGATCTATCAAGATCAAGCATGCTGCAGATGGTAGCATAGAGAAATATAAAAGTGATGAAATAGAAGATACACCAGATGGATTTCAAGACAACTTTCTTGAATGGTGTAGTTGAAGAAGAAGTGTATGTGGAGCATCCACTTGGTTTTGAGACACATGACAGGGAGTCATATATGTGCATAACTTGGGTATGATGCACCACTTTCTAGGTATGGAGGTGTGGTAGAGTGCAGATGGAATCTTCCTTGGACAAGGGAAGTATGTAGTAGAGATCCTGAAGAGGTTTGGGATGATGGACTGCGAGGCTATGGCATCGAACCTGAAGCTTCTATGTGATGCTTCATCTGAACCAGTTGATGTCACTATGTATCGTCAAATGATTGGGTCCTTGATGTACCTGACGAACATGAGACCAGATATTTGCTTTGCGGTGAACACATTGAGCCAGTTCCTGACAGATCCGAGGAGTGTTCACCTGGTTGCTGTAAAGCATATTCTGAGGTACCTGAAGGGTATAGTTGATTATGGGCTCAAATATGATGTGAATCAAAAGTTTAAACTGCAGGGTTATGTTGATTCAGATTGGGCTGGCAGTGCTACAAATAGGAAGAGCACATCTGGATGTTGCTTTAGTATGGGATTAGGTGTGATCTCTTGGTTTAGTAGGAATCAGTCCTGTGTAGCATTGAGTACAGCTGAGGCAGAGTATGTTGTAGCCTGTTCAACTAGTTGTGAGGCAGTATCACTACGGAAGCTACTGTCTGAGTTATTTGATCTCCCATTGGATGCTACTGGTATTTTCTGCGATAACCAGAGTTGTGTGAAGCTGTCTGAGAACCCAGTGTTTCATGACAGGTCGAAACACTTAGAGATCAAATATCACTATATCAGGGATATGGTGCAGAGAGGAGCTATGAAGCTCTTGTACGTTGCGACGGACGAGCAGATTGCAGATGTGCTAACGAAGCCACTAGCTAGGGTGAAGTTCGAGTACTTCAGGGAGAGGCTTGGCATTCTTCAGATTGATGACACTTCAAGGAAGAAGTGATGGACACATTTGATAAAGCCATTCCAAGCATGTTGGAAGGAGGATCCTTCACATGGCTGTGGATGTAAGCACTGGATGATGAGCATCAGGATGATGTTCTGGTTTCTCCTTTGTATGATTAGTTGGATCATTTATATGTATGTACGCATCATGTTGGATGCTGGATATGATCAGTTGGATCATTTATATGTATATGTATGTACGCATCGTGTTGATGCTAGATATGATCAGTTGGATCATTTATGTATGTATGCATCATGTTGGATGATGGATATGATCGATTGGATCATTTGCATGTATTTTGTATATGCATCATGTTGGATGCTTGGACCATGTATCTGTATATGTATCAGGTGGATACATTGTATGATCAGGTGGATCATGTATGGCGATATGTATCATGTATTTGTATTTGTATCAGGTGGATACACTATATGATCAGGTGGATCATGTATGATGATATGTATTAGGTAGATACTTGGTATGCATCAGGTAGATGCTTTATATGATCAGGATGATCATGGATGATAAGCTTCAGGATGTTGCTCCAAATGACTTGCAGCAGGATGTTGCAGTGATGATGATCAGGATGATCATGTATACATCAGGATGATGTATGGTGAGTATCAGGTTGATACTCTATGGTCGTGGATTAGGTTGTGCAGATGAGCATATAATTTGGCCCTGGGAGATTTGCAGATAGTCTTTCGAGGTTTTGCCTATGGCATGTAATCTGGCCCTGGGATATCTGGAAAATGCTCTTTCGAGGTTTTTCTCTGGGAGGACATATAATTTCGCCTTGGGAGATCTGCAGGTAGTCTTTCGAGGTTTTGCCTATGGCATATAATCTAGCCCTGGGATATCTGGTAGATGCTCTTTCGAGGTTTTGTCCTATGGCATATAATATGTCCCTGGGAGATCCGATAGGTTGGGTTGTGTGCCCGTAATAAGTCCTAGGATGCTCTCGCGAGGTTTTTCCATGACCACATATAATCTGTCCCTGGGAGATCTTATAGGTAGATTTGTGTGCTTGTAATAGCCTGGGATGCTCTTGCGAGGTTTTGTGGTTAGGTCACATATAATATGGCCCTGGGAGATCCTATAGGTAGAGCCGTGTGCTTGTAACAACCTGGGATGCTCTTTCGAGGTTTTGTGACGCATGTAATAAGTCCCGAGGATTCCACAGTATGTCCAGTGATGACGAAGACCTGCAGGTGGTGGGCCTACATCTAGTATGAAAAAGGACTGGCTCTGTAGAACTTCCTATGACAAGTAGATTCAGAGATTGATTGAGATAGCAGCAGCAGTGACGATGATGATGTCTCGATGACGATTACCCAGTGACGATGATCCAGAGAAGAAGACTTGTGCTAGAAGACCTGTGTCGAGAAATACCTTCCTAGTTAAGAGGGAGTGTTGATGTATATGTAACTTCAGAATGTATTTCACATATATGTATATTGTATTCCTATAGAGATGTTATTATTCCTCTATACGGAAGTGTCGTCATTTATATTGTAAGTGTCGTAACTTATACTTGATGGGTTATTAGACCACCTTGTTGGGGTCGGCCCTGTATAAGTCATGTGGGTCAAAGGGTTATTAGACCACCCTATTGGGGGTCGGTCATGTGGGTCAAAGGGTTATCAGACCACCCTAGTGGGGGTCGGCTTAGTCAGCATTATGTTAAGTGGTTAAGTTGAGGCCGACCTAGTTGATTAAAGGTAAAGTCAAGTTAGTGTATAAATAGAGAGTGTGTCTCTCTCATTTTACACATTCTATTCTCTCACTCACACTTTGGAGAGTGGCACACTTGTGGAGGAGGAGGCTTTGCTACTAGGAGAAGACTGTCTCTTGTATTCTGGTTGCATCATTGCTCTATCTATCTCTGAGGAAGTTATTGGGGTTTTTCACCTTTATGGTTTTCCCCAAGTAAACTCTGTGTCTCTTGTGTGCTTGCATTATTGTGTCCATTATTGATATGCTGTAGATTTGCTGTACATGTTGTTCTCTAAGTTAAGATCCTAGATCAGATTGAAGTAAATTTTGAAAATTTAACAAATGCTTGATGTAGGAATCATTGAACCCATGGAAGAATCAGAATGGATCAATCTATGGTGGTATAGGACAAGACGATTGGAGAGATGAGGATTTGTGTCGACATGTGGAAGCTGAATGACACATGTTTACATGATCCTTTTCTTACTCCTTTTACGGATGAAGTGTTGGAAAGTGTCATAGGACAAGAGGCTTATTCCTTCACATATGGATTCTCTAGCTATCATCAGATTAATATTTCTAAGGAGGACAACCATAAAACCAATTTTGCAACAAAGTGGAGTTGTTTTCAATATACGGTAATGCCCTTTGGCCTTAAGAATTCCCCTTCCATTTTTTATAGAATAGTTGTCCCTTCCTTTAAGGATTTTATTCATAAATTTCTATAAGTATATTTTGACTATTGGACAATTTATGGATTACTGAAGAATCATATTGACAATTTAAGGTTGATGTTAGAACGTTGTCAACAGTATCAAATATCTTTGAATTTGAAGAAGTGTATATTTTATGCCCCATTTGGTATACTGTTAGGACATGTTGTGTGTAAGCAATGTATGTTAATAGATCCTGCAAAGATTGCTATCATTTTTTATCTACCTCCACCAACCTCAATTTTATAGTTGAGAACAACCCTAGGTCACATGGGATATTATAGGAATTTTATTAAAGGCTATGCCCAGATAACAACGCCGATGGAGAAGTTGCTAAAAAAGGATGCAAAATTTCAGTGGAATGAAGAATGCCAATAGAGTCTAGATACACTGAAGGAAAATATGGTTACAACACCTAATTTAGTATTTCCTGACTGGAAGAAATAATTTCATGTCCATGTTGACACGTCATCTATTGCTTTAGGGGTTGTCCTTTCTCAACTAGGTGAGGGGTCCATCGACCACCCTATTGAATTTTGCAATAGAAGATTGTCCATTGCAGAATGAAATTATACAATGACCGAGAGGGAGGGCCTTGCTATGGTCTACGCTTTACAAAATTTTTGACATTATCTACTAGAATTCCAATTTAAGATGTTTACTGACCATTATGCATTAAAATACTTGGTCAATAAGCCAATGTTGGGGGGGAATATTTGTCGGTGGTTGTTGTTGTTCCAAGAATATGATTTTGACATCATAGTTAAGCTTGGGAGATTGAATGCAAGGCCCGACCATTTGTCGAGGTTGGAAACTAGTGAAGAACCAACTAGCTTAGAAGATAATCTTCTAGATGCATAGCTCTTTTTAGTAAAAATGGTTGATGACTACTTTCGGGATATTGCAACATTTGTTTCCACATGTATGCCACTAGAAGGATACAAAAAAAACTAGAATTAGAAGTAGTTAGTAGTTAAGTCCACGTATTATCATTTGATCGCTAGTCAGTTGTATAAGCTGGGACTAGATGAAGTATTGTGTCACTGTGCTTTGGAGCATGAGCGACCAATCATATTAGTTGAGACTCATGATGGGGTCATAGGAGGCCACTATGCAAGGAAAGTTGCAGCATAGAAGATATTAAGAGTAGGATTATGGTGGCCAACTCTTCATAAAGATGCTAAGGACTACTGTCAGAGCTGCGACGTATGTCAGAGAATAGGGAACCCCTAAAAAAGAGACAAAATTCCTTTAGTACCTGAGATTACACTGCAAGCATTTGACAAATGAGATGTTACCTTTGTGGGACCTATCAATCCACCAAGAAAAATGATAGGAGCAATATATATTATAACTGCAACAGATTATCTTACACATTGCGTTGAAGCAGCGCCAGTTTGAGATTGTAGTGCTGCAAATTTTTTATTTGAGAATGTCATTACTAGGTTTGGATGTCCATTTATTTTGTTAAGCAACAAAGGCACACATTTTGTTAATAAGACTATAGAATCTCTTATTGAAGAATTTGAATTTTATCATCAGAAATGTACTCCATACCACCCATAGGAAAATGGAACTCTCAAAGCGTTCAACAAAATCTTGGAACATGCATAAGTTCACTAAAGGCTGTAATGTGAACCATGATGAATGAGATTTAAGAATCCATACAGTATTGTGAACTTATAGAACAAAATGTAAATGATTGACAGGTCAGACTCCTTTCAAGTTGGTATATGTACAAGAGGTTGTCATGCCCATCGAATACATTGTCCCTAGCTTAAGGATTGCATATTTTACATGTATGTCTGATACAAGGGCCCTTGAAGAAAGACTGGCACAATTACTTCAATTGGAGAAAGATCACTTTGTCATGATTTTTCATCAGTAGGTGCAGGAATGCCGAGAAAAGGCCTTCTATGATCGCCACAACACTAAGATACATTTCCAATGAGGAGACTTAGTTATTCTCTATGAAAATAAAATTTTCAAACATCCTGGTAAGTTATAGATGCATTGGTTAAGGTCATATGTTATAAAATTTGTTACAAAAGGTGGTGCAGTACAGTTACAAACATTAGATGGTCAAATCCTTCAAGGATTAGTGAATGGGAGCCGGCTAAATCCCTACAGGGACAACTATGGTGTGTCGAAGTGAAAAGAATTGACTTGAAGTTTGTATATATAAAAAAATGGATACCCCAAGTTTTATTTATGTCGAAATTGTTTTGTCGTACATTAGTTTTTTCAATGCACAGTTTTGTTAGAGATTTACGGAAACCCCAAGTTAATGTTATGTCATAGATGCTATGTCAATGGTTTCCCTATAGAATTTTGATCTCTGTAAATTGGAAACCGCAATTTCCCAGTCTGTCGAAGTTAGCTTGTCGAAGTGTTATTTTTGTCACGTGGAAACCCCAACATGCTAGATATGTCAAAGTTATATATTTGGGTGAGTGGGATGTTTTTAGCGGTTCTATTTGTTAAAGTTCCATAGTGACCTTACCTATCGAAGTTGTATTTGGGATGCATTTATTACTTCTTTTATGACGCATTCCGCGACAACGTTAGACTTGGGATTTTCAAATTAAATGCTGAAATTATTCACGTGTGTGAAGATATCTGTCGCTGTCACTTTCATCATTGGAGGATATAACATAATTAATTCATCTTGGGAATGACATGCGGATCGCATGTGGGGATAAATTTAAAATCTTGCTTCTACCTTGTTCATTCTTCATTGTGAATTTGAGCTATTACAATTGCGACTGAGAAGCTAGAGTTGAATTATGTGCTGAGAGATTATGAAGTTGTCCGATATCAAAATGCAAGTTGAATTGTCCGCTAGAAGTGGGTATCGAGGCTCTATCGAATAATTCTGAATGTCAAGTTCCATTTCCAGGAATCTAGACCAGCCCGAGCTGCTTTCTTCACAAGTACCTGTAAATGTGCCTCGAAAGACAAGGAAAGCCAACTGACCAAACCTTGAACCAGGAATGAAGGCACACCATGATGTGGGAACATATGTGGTGGGCTCTACGACATTCTTTCCAGAGTATGTTCTTCCCCGTAATTCCAGAGCAAAACCAGCGAGGCTGCAAAAGAATGCACGGTACCAAATTGATACTGTTCTGGTGCCGAATGGGGTTATCATGTAGGGAGACATATTGAAGAACATTCATAGGTTATCATACGCTAATCATGATACAAGTAATTTTGTGTATTTCAACTACACGCCTTACAAGAAGCGCATTATTGCAGAAGAGGGCCATTCGACTAATTTAGTACCGTAACCGTGTGCTCTCAGTGAGACACGAGTTGGCCTACTACCATTATTACATCTACCAGACTTTGGCCACACTGTGGAGGCAAATGCATGTGTGAAGTATCTTTTAGTACTCTTGCATGGAGGGTGCCTTTGGTTGGAAACCAAGGTATCCATTAATACGTACCTTATTGCTTGAATTACGGGCACTAGTATAAACTAGGTAATAAGTCACCAAAAAATGACTAAAAATGGGTGATAAATGACTAAATTTGGTGACGTGCCCACTGGTCATAAATTAGCAGTCAGTTATCACCCATTGACCAAATTGATCATTTATCACTTGGTCATAAATTGCTTGAATTTATTCTTGTGTTGGTCATATATTTAGTCATTAATTGTCACTATTTGGTCATTAATTGTTGCTATTTGGTCATTAGTTATAATTGTTTGGTAGTACATTTAGTCATTTCTTTAATCATTGATTGTTGTTAATGGGTCATTTATTTAGTCATTGATTGATTTTAACTGGTTATTTATTTAGTCATTTATTGCTATTAAGTGGTCATTTATTTAGTCATTGATTGTTCTTAACTAGTCATTTAATTAGTCATTGATTGTTGTTAACTCGTCATTTATTTAGTCATTGATTGTTGTTAACTAGTCATTTAATTAGTCATTGATTTATGTAGATAGGGTATGGAGGAATAGAACCGCCAACCTCCTACTTGTAAGGCAGGTTCTCTTCCATTGAGTTAGCACCCTTTAATAGAATCAAAGTTCACACTGAATCAATTTTCACACTAAAAATATATCACAAACTCTTACAAACATTAACACACCATGATTCCAACTATAACATAAAACATATCATGAACTCTTAAAAAACTTAAAGGAACCATCACAAATGGAACCTGTCAATCAATCATCAACTAGGGCATCATCAAAACACAAATCATGTCCCCAACATCAGGCATAAATCATCCTCATCAAACTTTCAATCAAGGTTTGTGATGAAAAATCACAAGTGTGAGACCTCATACAACATATGGGGTAACATGCATCAAGCTCTAAAATACCTAAGTCAAGACCAAAGAAGAAATCCAGTTCATTAACTTCAAGCATGTCTTTTCAGCAAATCCACAAAGTTCATCATGGAAATTCTAAAAAATAGAGCTTGCATCACAACACCAAAAAAGAAGGACATATGACCAGTCATTCAAATCCTACATATAAAATAAGCTACTGCTTAAGATTTGGAAAAATTTAAATGTGAAACCTTACACTAGTGGCTTGCAACTATAATACCTTGAGATAGAAAGTTTCATGCTTCCATACATAACTCCCAATGTGAATGCAGAGACATGCACTACCTGCAATTGAAAATACACTAATAATCCAATTCATTCTTTTAAATTCTCATAATGCTTGGTAGAGTTTTGATCTAATCTACAAAATAAAAATATATCAAATACATACATACAATATCATGGCACCTAAAGCTACCATAAATTACATTTAAAGCTATGTTTCAGGGATAAAACCCCTTAAAGAAGGTAAACTCCATTAATATATCTTGGACAATGTTCAAGAGATAAACAAGGTATTTGATATCTATGTTGTTTTTTGTTAGTTAGTGCCCATCTACAACATATTTGCAACTTCCAAGGTTAGAGTTTACCGAGCAACAAATTGTAAAAAAATATTAATTAGGAAAACACAAAAAAACATATTTGAATGACATACACATGAATATATGTTGTCCAAGTACAATAATACATTTGAATCTAATAATATTTGATTCTCCACTCAATATAGCACCAAGAAAGAAAAAACAATATTATGTCCATTCATTTTATATTAGTCAAAAGTGAATACTTTATTCTAGTAAAATATTGAAAGGTTTAACATACATTGGCTTAAGAATTTTAACCAAAATATGGAGACCATGCATTTCTAATATACCAGTGATGAAACCCACCATTGAAATCCTCAATCTTTGACAATTGAAGTGTAGTTTTGCTATTACATTTAAAGGGTAGCCAGAAGCAATTAACAACCAATTCTTTCGTTCTTATGTTTTAGCAAGAAATATTTTATTAAAATATTTGCTTAATATTAGGCTTGTCGATGTCAACAAGTCGGTCGCGAAGTTATGAAGTTACGCAGAGTAAAATTAACTTCAAGTTTATAATTTCCGCATTGTATTGCCTATCGCAAGGTTATGCATATCGCATTTCCCATATCGCATAAGGTTAAGCATATCGCATTGGTGTGAATTAAATTTCGTGTGATATCAAATGTTACGGCAAAGTAAAATTCCACAAAGTTAATCCACGTGAAGTAAATGCTCGCAGAAGTGAAAGTCATTCACAAAGTCAAAATTGAAGTTTCCGTCAAAGTTTGCAGTGAAAGAAAAGATTTGTTTACTACGCAGTTAATTTTAAATTGACTATGCATTGTTGCGGTGCTCTCTTCTCTTCATCTGGTATCAGAGCCTGGTTTACGGCAAAGAAGAATTCTATTTACATAAGGGAAGAGTGATTAAAATATGGCTTCCACTTCTGGTAATTTGCAAAATCCAATATTTTCCTGTAAAAATTATGAATATTGGTTGCTAACTATGAAAGCTTTGTTCAAAGGTCAAGATGCATGGGACATAGTCCAGATTGGTTATGTAGAACCAACAAATGCAGCAGTATACAACAATCTCACTCAAGTTGAGAAGGATGTTCTAAGGGAACCGAGGAAGAAAGACAGAAAGGCGTTGTTCCACATACATTGAGTGACAAATGAATCAATACTCCCAAGAGTAATAGCAGCACAGTTAGCCAAGGAAGCGTGGGACATGCTGGAAACAACATACCAAGGTTTGAACAAGATAAAAACTGCTAAACTACAAATTCTTAGAAGAGATTTTGAATCACTATCAATGAAAAATACAAAGTCAGTAGAATCATTCTATACTTGTGTAATTGGTCTGGTTAATCAAATAAAGTCTCATGGAGAAACTCTAGGTGACCAAAGGGTTGTTGAAAAAGTTCTTAGAGTTCTTCCAAAGAAATTTGAATCTTTGGTTGTAACCCTGGAGGAAAACAAAGATCTGTCCACATTTACTATTGATGAGTTGCAAGCCTCATTACTCAATCATGAACATAGAATCAGCAGTTCAGACACATCATTGGAAGGTGCATTCACAGCACAGTCTTCCATAAGTTGCGGTAGAGGCAAAGGAAGATCAAGCTCTAGAGGCAGAGGATGAAGTTCTTTCAGAGGAGGTCGCAACAGTAGTCCTACACATGTTGCTGGTAGAGGTCAGAATCAGACTCCCAATCAGCCAAGTGGGCAAAGGTATGATAAATAAAAAATTCAATGTCATTACTGTAAGAAGTATCGACACTTCGCATATGAATGCAGGAAGAAGCAGTATCACCAAGGAAAGCAATATGAAACTCAATCAGGCAACAACAACACTGTGAACACTTCACTTTTCTTAGCATGCACATCATCGCTGAAGTGCAATGTCGTCCAAGAAAGTCCAATTGACATATGGTATTTAGACTCAAGCTATAGCAATCATATGATTGGTAATTTAATTTAATTTTCTAGTCTAGATAAATCAGTTCAAACTGATGTAACACTTGGAAACAATATCCAAGTCACTGTTTTGGGTAAGGGTACTGTTGATATTCTAACAAAACAAGGGGAGCATAAATTTATGCCTGATGTTTATTATGTTCAAGGTTTAAAGCATAATTTGATGAGCACTGGACAACTGATGGAGAAAGGTTATAGAGTTCACATGATAGGAAAGGATTGTGTGATCAAAGACATATACCCAAGCAATCACTTAATTGCCAGAGTGTTGATGACAAACAATCTCTTGTTTCCTTTGAGGTTAACACCAATCATGAAAGGTAAAACTACTCATACTGTTCATGAAAGACAGAATGAAAATTCCGAAGCTGCGTTCAACACAGAAAGAAAAGGAGTAGAAGTTCGCAACGACAAGGAAGAAAAAGGCAACACAATGCAAGCTGTGTTTCAAACAAAAATGAAGGATGAATCCTGGTTATGGAATTTTAGATTTGGAAATCTTAAATTTGGTGGGCTGAAGCTACTGCACATGAAGAACATGGTGAAAGTATTACCATTGATTGAAAAGCCAGAGAGAATTTGTGAAGGCTGTATCTTTGGAAAGTAGCATAGAGAGACTTTTCAAGTTGGAAAGTCATACAGAGCTTGTGCACCACTTGAAATTGTGCACTCAGATGTTTGTGGACCGCTACAAACACCGTCCATGGGAGGATGCACTTATCTTCTCACATTTATTGACGATTTCACAAGAAAAACATGGTTTTATTTTCTAAAGCATAAATCTGATGCATTTGATTGTTTTCAGCAATTCAAGGCAATCGTGGAAAAGCAGAGTGGTTACAACATCAAGATATTGAGAACAGATAGAGGAGGTGAGTATGTTTCAAATGATTTCTAAATTTTTGCAAAAACCATGGCATACAGAAACAGTTCACTGTGCGGTACACACCGCAGCAAAATGGGATCACAGAAAGGAAGAACAAAACCATTATGGAAATGGTGCGCAACTTGTTTACAGCGATGCATCTGTCAAATGAATAATGGGCTAAAGCAGTTGCAACTGCGGTTTACATCATGAATCGATGTTCGATGAAGAGCGTGAAGAACAAGGTTCCGCAGGAAGCATGGACAGGTATGAAACATAGTGTTTCACATTTAAAAGTCTTTGGTTGTGTAGCATACACACATGTTCCAGATGATCTGAGAAGGAAATTAGACAATAAAGGACAAAAATTCATTTTTATTGGTTATTCTGAAGATACAAAAGCATAGAAGTTGTATGATCTTATTGCAAGAAAAGTTATTGTCAATCGCGATGTTCATTTTGTTGAAAATGAAGCATGGGATGGAACCGTAGAGAAGAATTTTAAAATCGTGTCGTATATCGAACATGATGACATCGCAGAAGATGCAGTTGAGACTCCACATATAAACCGGAATGTTACAGCTCCGTCTACTCCCAAGATAGCGCAACATGTTTTAGCACAAGGTACTCCAACATCAGTCCCAGCTCAAGCAATTCCGACAAGCACAACAAGTGTGCAACAAACTCCATCAAGCAATTCGCGCAGTTCGACACCAGCAACTTTGCCAAGAACAAGAAGTCTGCGTGAGATATATGAGACTGGTACACCTAGTTCATTCTCATGTTTTGCATTATTTTCTCAAATTAATGATCCACTAACATATGAAGAAGCTGTAGAAGATAAAGTCTGGGCACAAGCCATGAATGAAGAAATAGAATGCATAGAGAAAAATCAAACATGGGAATTAGTTGACGTTCCTATCGACAAGGATGTGATAAGTGTCAAATGGATTTATAAGACCAAGCAAGATGATGAAGGAAATGTGCAGAAGCACAAGGCAAGATTGGTATCAAGAGGATTCACATAGCAGCTTGGCATAGACTTCAATGAAACTTTTTCACTTGTAGCACGAATGGACACTGTCATAATAGTTTTGGATATCACAACACAAAAGAAATGGCATGTTTATCAAATAGATGTCAAGTATCGATTTTTAAATGGTTATTTGGGGGAATAAGTATACGTGGAGAAGCCACAAGGCTATAAAGTTCTAGGATAAGGACATAGATTATACAAAATGAAAAAGGCACTCTATGGTTTGAAGCAAGCTCCGCGAGACTGGTACAATCGCATTTACTCTTACCTCATTCTAAATGGATTTCACAGAAGTGAATGTGAGCCAACGCTGTACACAAAAATCAACAAGCAAGGTAATAATCTAATCATCTGCTTGTATGTAGATGATTTAATATTTACTAGTGATTTCGACATAGAAGAATTTAGAACAGTCATGGAAAGTGAATTTGAAATGGCAAATTTGGGGGTATTGAAGTGCATCAAACTGAAAATGGGATATTTATATCTCAGTCGAAGTATGCAAGTGATGTCTTAAACATATTTAAGATGATAAATTGCAAGATAGCACCAACACCAGTGATAACAGGTTTGAAATTGAGCAAGGATGATGACGGATCTAATGTAGATCCTACACTGTTTAAAAAACTTGTTGGCAGCCTTATGTATCTTACAGCGACAAGGCCAGACATCATGTATGGAGTCAGTTTAATCTCAACATTCATGGAGACACCAAAAGAATCGCATTGGCAAGCAGGTAAAAGAATTATGAGGTATGTAAATGGAACAAAAGACTTTTGTATTTTGTATCCAACTGCAGAAAATTTCAAACTCATTAGGTACATAGACAGTGATAATGGAGGCAGCGTAGATGACGGAAAAAGCACATCTGGGAATACATTTCATGTAGGAACAAGTGTTGTATCATGGGCTTCAAAGAAGCAACCTATCATAACTCTTTCTTCAGCAGAAGTAGCGTATGTCATAGCAACACGCGCTGCATGTCAAGCCGTATGGATGCAGAGGATGTTAAGTGATCTGTCGCAGTAGCAGCAAGAACCTATCGTCATTTACTGCAACAACAATTCAGCTATCACACTATCAAAGAATCATGTCTACCACAAGAGAACCAAGCACATCGACACAAGGTATCACTTCATCATAGAATTAATAAACAACAAGGAAATCTGTTTAGAATTTTGTAGGTCTGAAGATCAGTTTGCGGACATCTTCACAAAACCATGCGATGAACCTACAATAATTAATTAATGCAAATACACGAGATATCAGAAATAATAGAACTCAGAATCACTTTTATATTGATCACGGGCCACTTCGAGGGGGAAATCTCCTTTGAGCAAGCTCAATACAATTAACTTCACGGTGCCTTCAATGACCTCAACACACACTTATATACTAAGTCTATGCCCAATGCTATGATTCAAAACCACGGGACATATAATACTACGGGACGACTTACAAAGCATATGCGTCCAACACTATGGGCTAATGTAAAATATGGATCAACAAATACTACAGGACGACTTACAAAGCATATGCATCCAACAACAATATACTAACATAGTAAAGAGAAGGGTTGACACGGGTTCCTAACATTCCCTCTCCCTTAGAAAAACTTTGTCCTCAAAGCTTTGGTTGGAGAAATTGCTGCAGAATCTGAAGGAGTGGTTCCCCGGTAGCATCCACGGTTTGCATTTCAGGCCACTGACGCCTTTGGAGTGTCAAGGAGGATTGCTTGGAAGGCTATAGATGAAGAAGAACCCTATCAGCTCCATGGAAAATGTGCTCAGAACGGTGCTAATCGGCTTGTTGTTTCAGACGAATTCGGGCCATGTGAAGATTGTCCTACAGAATGAGAAGAATATGATCGCGGTTTCGAAGAACTCAGTCAATTTCCTGAACTGGGGAGATGCTAAGGGTGTATGGAAAAAGAACTGGCGGTGTCTGTCCATAGACTGCTTCATATGGTGTCCTTTGAGATGTGGTATTGTACCACAAAAGAGCTGCTAGGAAATCCATAGAAATACTTGGCCAAAGCTGTGTAGGGAGGGGCAAGGGTTTGAGCAATCCCGGAAGGAGTGTCGTTTCACCCTTGTTGACCTGGAAAGTATCACAGTCAGCCACCATCTGTTGAATTGTCATTTTCAATCCCTGCCAAAAGAAGTTACATTGTTCCCGATCATACATTTTGAAGAACCCACAGTGCCCTGCTGATGAAGAAGCATGGAGTTCATAGAAGAGATAGCCCTATTGAACATATTGCAACCAATTTGGAACAAGCATAGAAAGAGTTGTAAGAGAAACTGGGTCATCAATTGTTTGAGAAGGAGCATCTGCCACCATATTGTCCTTACCCTTCTTGTAAGTGATCGCATAGGGATAACCCATGAGTTGGATAACCCATTTCAGGTGTGTTTTGTAGGACACCCATTGTTCCAGAAAATTTGCCAAACTCTGGAGATCAGTCTTGATGCAGAAATAATTCCCTAACAGGTATGGTTTCCACTTCTGTACTGCATGCAAAAGAGCCATCAGTTCCTGCTAAGAGGTAGATGCGACTAAATTCTTACTAGAAAGGTCTCTTGAAGGTGGCAAGCTCATTGGTTCAGCAAGGACACCTACATATCTATCCAAGGAAGTAGTGGAGACTGTTGATGGGTGCATTTGAATGGAATGGAGCTGAGCGATGACACTATGTGAATTCTTATTAAGGATTTTTTCTAGGAGCTGTGAACTGATGATGCGGAGAGACCTTGGTTGTAAGCCTATTAATTTGTGTTGTACCCCATTGACTGAAAATTGCATCCAGGGTTCCGCAAAATCCCATAAGATGGGGCCAAGTGTGCGTAACCATTGAATGCCCAAAACCACATCACATCCGCCTAGGGACAAGGAAAACATGTCAGAGCACAGGTTATAATCTTCCATAGAGATATGCACATTGTGACACTTCCCCTTGCAAGGTAAGGTACCCCCATTGGCAACCATGACTTCAAAGTTGGAGCAAGGATGGACAAAACAATTAGCCTATTTGGAAATTCGAGGGTCAATGAAGTTATGAGTGCTACCAGAATCAATGAGTATGGTAAGAGGGAGCTTCTTGAAGTATCCCCTGACTCGCATTGTTTGTGGGGTGGTGACGCCGGTTACAGCATGGAGAGAGATCTCGGGTGGGTCGTCCTGAGATGCGGTGTCCATAGGCGGGTGTTGAATGTCAACCTGATCATCTACTATATCTGCAGCTTCTTCATCAAGTTTTGAAGCAGGCGGAGAATCCACATCCAAGAGATAGAGATTTTGTTGAACACATCTATGTCCCCAAGTGAATTTCTCATCACAATTATAACAAAGTCCTTTTTCTCCGCGTGCCTCCATCTCTGTTTCAGACAAATGCTTGATAGGAGTTGGTTGAGGAGCAGGCATGATGGGAGGTCATTGGGAACCCATATTTCTGAAGGGAACAAAGGTGGGTTTGGAGCGTTGTTGAGCTGCGATCTTGTTCTCTGCCAACTTATCCAACCCTAGGACTTCCATCATTGTGTTGGGACAGAACATATTTACCTCTGAGCGAATTTCATCCTTGAGACCGCTAATAAAACAACTCCTATAGAATTCATCAGACAATCCTTCTGTGTGATTGGCCAATTTCTCAAATTCTGTCTGATACTCTCTCACTGTGCCAATTTGGTGAAGTTTAGTGAGTGCTCCTATGAAGTCATCAAAAGCACTAGGACCAAATCGTGGCAAAAGGAGTTGGAAAAAATCTGTCCAATTTGGCTCAGGATGAGCTTTGATGTACTAATGGTACCATTGAAGGGCTTCTTGTTCCAAATGAAAGGATGCAAGTGGAACTTTTTGGACATAAAAAGTATTATGCAGACTGAAATATTGTTCTGCTTGGTATATCCATCCAGTTGGATCAGTACCATTGAAGCGAGGAAAATCAAGCTTCGGCCCACGAAAATTGCTGGAAGAAGAGAACTCGGTGGCTGCAAAAGATTTTGGCTCTCGGTTATTGTTCATGGATGAATGCTGAAGATGGAGGCTGAGAAATGTTTCATCCAGATTTTGGAGTTTGGTTTGGATGGATACAAGTGCTTCCTCTGTGGTTTTTGCTCTTGTACGGGTGACAACCACAACCAATAATTTTTATTTTTTTTTAGTGGGGAAATGGATAGAAAAGCACAAACAGAAGCTTATTTAGTAAGGGAATATTTGGATTTGGGAAAAACTTGGATGGGTAATTGGGGTTTGACTAGGTTTTGGACACTTTTTGATGGACAGGGAAGCAAAAAATGGGGATTTCAGAAGCGGGGTGAAAGAATGAGAAAATTTGGTAGAGAGGGACAAAGAAGCAGAATTAGGAAAGGAACACGGTGGAAAAATTTGAAGGCGTTTGGGTGAAAATTGAAGGAGTTATGGAAAAACCTAAAAATAGACAAATGTGGGATTTCTGGTCTTGGGAAGTAGAATTTGGGATAGGGTCTTCAGGAATGAAATATGCAGAATGCGATTGCAGGGATGTCAGTGAAGTTTCAACGAAAACAGAGTTGAAACAAGGGAGATATGGCCGAAAAACAGAATTTTATTCCTTTTTTTTATATCAAAAATGGATCGGCAATAGCGGTGCAAAAGGGATCCGCAACAGATGGATCTGCAACTACTCGGAAGGGATCGAAAACGGCTGGATCTGAAATGACGACTAGATCTGGAATGACTTTCAGAATAGATCTGAAACGGCTGGATCTGGGGCGGAAGTGATTGGAGACAATTCAACTGAAAATAGATATGGATCCCAAGTATGTCTGGCTTCCTATCGGTTCAGGGGATTCACTTGGCCACCAATTCTTTCTGACGGCTTGCGTACTGAGGAAGTACCACTCACTCCACGGCTCAAGTAAAATTGATAACCACTTTGCCACAAACGACAGCTCTTGGTTTACCTCACGGGTGGGAACTAGTCAATCAGGTAGGGGTCGTTGCCCTTATCGTTGGCAGGTCCTCTCAATGGGCCAGCTACTTTGGGGTTCCTGTGGTACTCCTCACAATGCGTTTTAGGGCTTATGCCCAAGTACTTCCCATAGTTAAGCGGATAGGGGTTATCCCCAGATCCGAACTTACAACAGATGCGAAAAAAGAAATTGGCAAAAATTCCACCCAACGAGCCCAAGAAAGTGCTCTGATACTAGATGTGATGAACCTTCAATAATTAATTAATGCAAATACATGAGATATCAGAAATAATAGAACTCAAAATCACTTTTATATTGATCACGGGCCACTTCGAGGGGGCAATCTCCTTTGAGCAAGCTCAATACAATTAACTTCACGGTGCCTTTAATGACCTCAACAGACACTTATATACTAAGTCTATGCCCAATACTATGAGTCAAAACCATGGGACATATAATACTATGGGATGACTTACAAAGCATATGCGTCAAATACTATGGGTCAATACTATGGGCTAATATAATCTATGGATCAACAAATACTACGGGACGACATACAAAGCATATGCGTCCAACAACAATATACTAACATAGTAAGGAGAAGGGTTGACATGGGTTCCTAACAAACCATTAGAAAGAGACACATTCCAATATCTGCGAAGTTGTTTAGGAGTGCAAGTTCTACACAGTGAACTTTGTCATGCACAGAGCATGTTTCAGCTCTGAAAGATTTTGTAAAATTTTGTCATCAACTCATAATTAAGGGGGAGTGTTGGAGAAATGTACTTACGAGTTGAATGCGCATCTAGTTCGCGCCAGCTCTGTCAGTCACCTCATCAGACATTTTGTCAATCCGTTGTATCGCAGAGATGTCAGACAGTCTATCAATCTGTTAGAAGGCATCGTGCACACTTCCTAGTATTTAATCAGTCGCATTTGTATTCCGCAAGTTGAATTTCTTATGTAGAAATTAATTACAGTCTTTAATGGAGTTCAATAGCTTCCAGGTGAAGCAATCCCAAGTTTTTTGTATAAATGTAAATCACTCTCATTAGATTAAGCAGAGATGAAAGAGATGTAAAAGTGAAAGAAGAAGAAGTTCATCCTAAAATGTATGAGGAGCCCAAGCTCTGCGTAAAATGGTGAAAGATTGAAGTATTTACCATATCTCTGTATTGCGGCAATGTTACTTGTTTTACTGCCGTAATATATAATTCAATAGTTGTTTTGTGTTCATTCTGAATAATGGTTGTCATTACATGTTGCACATCTTCTTCATATTCATCTACGTAAATGTTGTTTACATTTACTGTCAGTAAAAGAAATCAAGAATTCCAAGTATTTCACGGTGGCGAAAGTTTTTAGTTTAATGCAGAGTAAATTCGACATAATCTTCATTCTTCTGTTCTTATGTTTTAGCAAGAAATATTTTATTAAAATATTTTATTAAGATTAGGCTTGTCGATGTCAACAAGTCCGCCACGAAGTTACGAAGTTATGGGGAGTGAAAATAGCTTCAAATTTATAATTTCCGCATTGTATTGCCTATCGCAAGGTTATGCATATCGCATATCGCATATCGCATTGGTGTGATATCAAATGTTGTGGCAAAGTAAAATTCCACAAAGTTAATCCACGCTAAGTAAATGCTCGCGGAAGTGAAAGTCATTCGCGAAGTCAAAATAAAAGATTTGTTTACTGCGTAGTTAATTTTAAATTGACTATGCGGTGTTGCATTGCTCTCTTCCCTCCAAACCTGGAGATTTCAAAAGCATTAGATGAGGTTAAAAAAAATCATGGATACACGAAGCAAATATGGCTGAATATTGTGCCACAAGAGACAGATTGCTTGTGCAGTTAAAGAATAAGATAAAGAAAATGGCTCAAGAAAAAAAAAACCGGCTATGCTGAAAAGAGCTTCTTCTGTTGTGGGTGGATGGCAATCAAATATTTACAGCTTTAGCAAGTGAAATGAATTAAACATTAAAGATGACTCAGTTATCAAATCCATCTCTAGGTTAGCATAGGAGGTTTTTTTCCTTTTAATTCGTCTATACAATCACCTCTCGGGGGTGATGACTGACGAAGACATAAATTAACGGTAAACTTCCCCCTCATTCTGGATGACACAATTTCTTTTTTTGGACAGTTCGACGACTATTAAAATTTGCTATGACATAGATTCATGAGGCAGTATATTGATACATGACCTTATGTGCCATGTCATCATTAATTGTGACCATTCCATCAAGTTGTATTACGCTCCCATCTCTGACTACATATGTTGATAACCTTCAAGGCTTAAGTTTAATTCCTTTACATTCTTGGACAACCTATAGATTGAAATTATGTCTAAAGGCTCACCTCACTCATCTACCCCCATACTGACTGATCGATGGATAATATTGTCATATGGACACGATGCATGCGCATAAAACAATTCCTCATATAGAATACGATGCCTCCATGATTCAATTTTCTTACATACTAACATGAATCAATTCATATATATAAAACTCAGTACTGAATAGATAAGATATCTTATACATGGATTTCATTGTTGTTATTTTATAGTGAATTGCCTTATTTCCCCTTTGGTGCAACAATCTACAGATCGGTCAATGATGGAGACTTAACAAAATAAACCTACTTGCGATTTTCCTAATGAAAATTCATCAAGATTAAGTTATGAAAATTCATCAAGATTAAATCATCTCACTAATGATAATCCTTACACTTCTGAAAGACAAATGCCTAATGATCTTAGAAGGTTTTTTGATGTATTTCAAGCTTAACTGCATAAAAAAATATGATTTTAGGCCCAGACTAAATGCACCCAAAGACAAAAATGTGCCTGATGCATCAATGCCTTCAACAAGTCAAAATAAAGGAAAGGAGAAAGAAGCCTCTGGTTCTAGAAAAAAGTTTGATCAACAAAAGGCTAGTGATAAAGTGTTACAGAGTAGAGAATATGAAAAATTTCTTTCTAGTTTTAGTCTTGAAGCTGAGTTGAAGATTAAAGTACCTCTACCTCTATCAGTGCCGGCGAAGAATGCTGATTACAAGAAACAAATAGTTAATATTTTAGATGGTGTAGCTACAGAGATACGACCATATACTTCAAACATTCCTGATGAAGATCCAATAGTTTCATTTGAACCTTGCGTGGAGGAAAAAGGTGATACAGTAGCTCCTTTTTATGTTACATTCACCATACATGAGTTTCAACCAGATTGACAAAGTTTCAAATCTTATGAGACTAGTATTAATTGGCTACTTTGGCCTACATGAAAATATTGTACTCCTGTTGAATATTGTAACTTCAAAGAATATTATATTTGTACTTTATTATTCCGGAGATGTTTCATTCCTCCGTGAAGATCTTATTGTATATCCGGAGATGTTTATTCCTCCGTCGGAATGTGGTAACTCGGGTTATTAGACTTCCCTAGTAGGGGTCGGCCCTGTATGTGTTATGTGGGTCAAAGGGTTATTAGACCACCCTAGAGGGGTCGGCCCAGTTAGTTGTAGTGGGGTATTTAACCTATTGGTTAAATACGAGCCTACGTGTACTTGTGTAAAATACATATCAGAGTAGTGTATAAATAGAGGAGGTGTGTTCCTCATTATACTCACTCACTCACTTGAGAAAGGCGCATTTGTGGAGGAGAGGTCTGCTATGGAGGAGAAGGAGCTTATGCTCAGGGTTTGCATCTTTGTGTATTCCTGGTCATCTATATTGAGGAAGCTTTGCTGGGTTTTCTACCCCATGAGGGTTTCCCAAGATAAATCTCTGTCTCTTGTGTTTATGCTATGCTTGTTGTTTCTTCAGTGATCCTGTATATGCTATTATTGTGAAATGGAATGTAATGCTGCTATTTTCTGTCTTAGCATATTGAATTTTAACATGGTATCAGAGCTGACCTGAAGTAAGACAAGGTATGGCACTAAAGACACTTGCTTTACTTACGACAATTTGAAGGTTAGGGTTTTGCATAGCAAAAAACCAGTCATCGTAGCACTTTCGCTATAAATCCGTTTTGGCGAAGTTTTCGGATCTGAAATTGTTACAGGACGAAGATAAAATCTCCAGGTACCTTGTGTCCAAAGGACAACCTCTAATTCGTTGTACTTTGTGATTTATGATCTGTACAATATAGGGTTTCTGCCTCTTCCAGATCTGAGTCAAAATCAGGTGACCTTGGGAAAAAGGTCATATCTTGGGCTAGGAAGCTCCAAATGAAATTTAGTAAAAAGTGACAGGTAGTACACAGTCTTCACTATCTCAGAAAACTTTTTCAGAGGCCGAAGTTTAACCAGTGACACGTGGCACTCCGTACAAGTTCACTCTCCTGTATTATCCCATAAACAGGTCACGTTGCGACACTTGGAATAACTCTCTCTCAGAAAATCCAATTGACGTCAGACCTGTCAGGATGGAAAGATAACAGGCCGAGATATCTCAGAAAACGTTTTCAGAGGCCGAAGGTCAAACAGTGACACGTGGCACGCCGTACAAGTTCGCTCTCCTGTATTTTCCCAAAACAGGTCACGTTGCGACATTTGGCATAACTCTCTCTCAGAGAATCCAATTGAGGTCAGACCTGTCAGGATGGAAAGATAACAGATCAGGCTATCTCAGGAAACGTTTTCAGACCCTGTGGATCAAAAATTTCAGAGTTACACTAGAAACAATCAGGTACATATTTCTGTCAAAACAGAATTATTTTTTGGTACCTTCATTCATGACTTCCGGAATTTAGGGCTTTGGAGAAAGTTGGAATTTTTGTAATCGGAGACCACGGCTGGATGATACTCATCAAAATAGAAATTTAGAGACCTAGATCAGAATTTTTGGTTGGGCAGAAGGCCGGGCTTGATTAGACCCTAGTTCGGGACTTTGATCAGAAAAGCGGAAAATTAGGGCTTCTGTAAAAATGGGAATTTTTGAAATCTGTGACCACGGCTGGAAGCTCCTCAGAAAAATAGAAGCTTAGAGCTTTGGATCAAACTTTTTGATGGGGCAAAAGAGTGGGCTTCATCAAACCCCAGTTCAGGGTCACGTCCAGTGAATCCGAAAGTTTCAAAGGCAAAATTGAGGAGTAAAACTTTGCAGTTTTCAAATTCTGAATATATCAGTTTGATCAGCTCATCAAGGCGCATATCTCTATCCTTTCGGAATTTTGAAATTCAAAGTTTGAATTTTTGGGGTTTCTCTGACAAACCCATATCCAGCTCCAGGTCCAGTTCTTGCAAATCAAGTGGATAGGGTTAATCCTAGAAGAAGATGGATTGGTCACCTACATAAGTGAAGGAGTTCATGTTTCAGAGGGAGATGAGGCTAAGGATTTACATAAGGAGATTACAAGCGATCTCGATAGGTATGACTCATCGAGGTATGTTTTGAGATTTGTTCATGATTAAGTTTATGGTATGTTTGTCTTCATGTTATTACAGTTAGTACAATCTTGATTTTAGATTTGTTGTATCACCTTAACAAAATTATGAATGCATGATAGAAGATATTCATTGGTTAGGGTGTTGACACTTATGATTGTACTAATGCATTATGGTGTTGTGTGAGGTTGAGGTTGTCTGCTAACAAGATACAGGTACATCACAAAAGACAAATCAGGCTCCATGACCATGAAAACATGAAGACAAAGACTCATCCATAATCTTTGTTCTACTTACGAGGTATGTATGACTTTGTTATATTATGCTTAACCTATGAGACATGCAGGTTCTAGCTCAGGATCTCTAAATCATTGAAGAGATGGTTTAGGTATGTTGTACATAACCAAGTAGGTATACTAATCTAGGTATGTTTCCCATGAATCTTACCTTGTGTTAGGATCCCTTATATAAGTATACTTGGAATGATTGGTTATGCTTATTCATAAAGTTAGTAATCAAGGGATTATGCATATTATATCTTTTATCAATGATATGCATGAGTAAAAGAAGACTTCCCTGAAATCTTGAATACTAATGTTTATTAACTATAATCATGACTATATGTTTTCAAGATTATTTAGTACTATAATGTTTTGATAGCATTTAGAATATACTAATGAGTGTATGTTTGTGTATGAGATCATGAGGATGACTCTTGAGCATGCACAGTGGTACAGAATGAATAGAAGTTCAAAAGACATACAGAAGATCAAGCGGGAGGCAGCCACACAAACATAAAAGATAAGTATTTGAGTTGCTATTTGAAATAGTAATGATATTGCCTGCATGCATATTTGTATTCCTAGAATATATAATGCTGAGTGTAAACATTCATAGAGCATTGAACAGTATACAACTAATGTGCATATGTTTGGACAAACATTCCATTGTTGCTTGTCTAGAATGAAACCTCTTTGCTGACATGCTGAGAGTTGTGCACACTCTCGATAGTATGTTCTGGTAGAGATGGAAGGCATCTAGATAGCCACTGTATGCATACAGGATGTGGGAAAGTGTTGTGCCAAAGTATTGGTCAAAATAGTTGCATCACTATGTAAATGATATCTGTATGCATAATGGGTTATCTTTTGATGATTATGAAGTATTACTAATCATGTACTTAATTTTGATTTGTAGGAAAGGTCATGAAGAATGATGGACACCATACAAGTGGTGGATGTTCAAACAAGAAGATTTACAAATCAAACAAAAATATAGAAGGCTCATGGCTAGAAGATTCTCTTAGAAAGGGGAAGAGAATCACGACAAGATGTTTGCTCCAAGTATGGTGTAATTAAAGAAGAAGTATGAATCAGGTTCTGTATAGGTACCTAGGATCGATAATAATTTGATAAGCTTAATGATCACCATGGGTGATGTGGATCTCAACCTTTGCTACAAGGTTGAATATGATACACATATGACATGGATGCAAGAAGGAACTCACCACAGAGTTCGAATGATATTGAGGCTCATATCAGTAGACCCATCTAACGAGAGATGGAACAGTTAGATATGCAGAAGATCATTCAATGCAGAAATGAAAAATGAAAGATCTCAAATTGATGCTTTACTTCCTAGGTCTGGAAGTATGGCAAGGCTCAGAAGGAATATTTCTCAACCAGGGAAAGTATGATGAGAAATATGACTTGAGGTGTTGGAATGGCCACTCGTATGGATTCCAACTTGAAGCTGTTAGGGGATAACTCATCAGAGTTAGTGGATATAACTCTGTACAGTCAAATTATTGGGTTTTTGATATATCTAACATATACTAGGTTAGATATATACTTTGTTATGAACACCTTGAGTTAGTATCTAGTGGAAACTAGATGTGTTTACCTGATAGTTGCAAAGTATGTGATGAGGCACATAAAGGACACGATAGAATTTGATCTATGCTATCTTGAAGATCATGACTTCAGATGGCTATTCAGATTCTGTTTGGGCAGGAAGTGTATCAGACAAGAAGAACACATCGAGAGGATGTTATTGTCTAGGATTAGCCATGATCTCGTGGTTTAGCTGGAAGCAGTCTAGTGTGGCTATCAGCACAAGCGGAATATATGGCTGCTTGCTCTGCTAGTGGTGAAGAAGTTTGGCTTTAGGGTTGTTTGACTTAGAGATAGAACCAACTGAGATCCTTTGTGATAATTAGAGTTGTATCAAGATGACATAGAATCTAGTGTTCCATGATAAGTCAAAGAACATAGGGAACTAACAAGATATGACACAGAAAGGAACTCTAAAAGTTTGAATTTGTAACAGGTTACCGTTGTACTAACCAAGCCTCTACGTCAAGTGAAGAAGTTACCAACCAAACCTCTGTCTCGAGTGAAGTTTGAATACTTCCGAGACATGCTTGGTGTAGTTCAAAAGGACCCTCCTCGAAAGGGGGAGTAGTATAGTCACTACTGATGAGATTGTCTCATCAAACAACAAGGTCGTTGATGAGGTAACCTGTTCTCTACACCCAGTTACTTAGAAATATTTAGATTTAGGACTCTTATACTTAGAATACTTAGCTTTACTTATACATGCTCTTGATGATAGATGTATTGGTGAGAATACATGCTAGATGTATACATGTTTTGGTGTGATGTATACATGTTTTGATGTATTAGTAAGAATACATGCTAGTTGTGATGTATACATGTTTTGATGTTAGATGTATTAGTAAGAATACATGCTAGATGTGATGTATACATGTTTTGATGTATTAGTGAGAATACATGCTAGACGTATACATGCTTTTGATGTTAGATGTATACATGATTTTGATGTTAGATGTATTAGTGAGAATACATGCTAGATGTATACATGCTTTTGATGTTAGATGTATACATGATTTTGATGATAGATGTATTAGTGAGAATACATGCTAGATGTATACATGATTTTGATGTTAGATGTATACATGATTTTGATGTTAGATGTATACATGATTTTGATGATAAATGTATTAGTAAGAATACATGCTAGATGTATACATGCTTTTGATGTTAGACGTATACATGATTTTGATGATAGATGTATTAGTAAGAATACATGCTTTTGATGACAGATGTATACATGCTTTTAGATGTATTAGTAAGAATACATGCTTTTGATGTATGATGTATACATGCTGCTGATGCTAGATATTGATTATGTACTTGCATGGATGAGGATACTTGTACTTGTATTGATGAGAATACAGATTGAGGGGATTGGATCATCCCTGGACTTTCAGTCCTAAAGAGAGCCGTAGACATGAGGTCTCCGAGAATGAAGTCCTTAGTGGACAGTTGAGGGGATTGGATCATCCCTGGACTTTCAGTCCTAAAGGGAGCCGTAGACATGAGGTCTCCGAGAATGAAGTCCTTAGTGGACAGTTGAGGGGATTGGATCATCCCTGGACTTTCAGTCCTAAAGAGAGCCGTAGACATGAGGTCTCCGAGAATGAAGTCCTTAGTGGATAGTTGAGGGGATTGGATCATCCCTAGACTTTCAGTCCTAAAGGGAGCCGTAGACATGAGGTCTCCGAGAATGAAGTCCTTAGTGGACAGTTGAGGGGATTGGATCATCCCTAGACTTTCAGTCCTAAAGAGAGCCGTAGACATGAGGTATCCGAGAATGAAGTCCTTAGTGGACAGTTGAGGGGATTGGATCATCCCTGGACTTTCAGTCCTAAAGAGAGCCGTAGACATGAGGTCTCCGAGAATGAAGTCCTTAGTGGACAGTTGAGGGGATTGGATCATCCCTGGACTTTCAGTCCTAAAGAGAGCCGAAGATGTGAGGTCTTCGATAATGAAGTCCTGAATGAACAGGCAGGGGATTGCATCATCCCCGGACTGAGGTCCCAGAATAGAACCGTAGACTGGGTCTCCGATAATGAAGTCCTGAATGAACAGGCAGGGGATTGCATCGTCCCCGGACTGAGGTCCCAGAATAGAACCGTAGACTGGGTCTCCGATAATGAAGTCCTGAATGAACAGGCAGGGGATTGCATCGTCCCCGGACTGAGGTCCCAGAATAGAACCGTAGACTGGGTCTCCGATAATGAAGTCCTGAATGAACAGGCAGGGGATTGCATCGTCCCCGGACTGAGGTCCCAGAATAGAACCGTAGACTGGGTCTCCGATAATGAAGTCCTGAATGAACAGGCAGGGGATTGCATCGTCCCCGGACTGAGGTCCCAGAATAGAACCGTAGACTGGGTCTCCGATAATGAAGTCCTGAATGAACAGGCAGGGGATTGCATCGTCCCCGGACTGAGGTCCCAGAATAGAACCGTAGACTGGGTCTCCGATAATGAAGTCCTGAATGAACAGGCAGGGGATTGCATCGTCCCCGGACTGAGGTCCTAGAATTGATCCGTAGACTGAAGTCTCCGAGAACTGAAGATTGGATTGTATCATCCATGGACCTATGTCCTAAAAGGAGCAGGATTGATCATCCTAGGAATATGATCGTGTGATGACGATGCTGATGATCGTGTGATGATGATGCTGATGATCGTATGATGACGATGCTGATGACGATGCTGATGATCGTGTGATGACGATGCTGATGATCGTGTGATGACGATGCTCATGACGATGCTGATGATCATGTGATGACGATGCTGATGATTGTGTGATGACGATGCTGATGATCGTGTGATGACGATGCTGATGATCGTGTGATGACGATGCTGATGACGATGCTGATGATCGTGTGATGACGATGCTGATGATCGTGTGATGACGATGCTGATGACGATGCTGATGATCGTGTGATGACGATGCTGATGATCGTGAGATAAACGATGCTGATGACGATGCCGATGATTATAGTGATATCGACACTATTGACATTGATGTTCCAGTAACTGGTTGAGTTACTGATGAAGATGATTTGAAGAAAGCTTCCAATGATTTATAGATGTATCATATATGATGACTCCTTTCTCTTGCAGATGTTGTTATAATATCCTTCTCGTTAAGGGGGAGTGTTGAATATTGTAACTTCAAAGAATATTATATTTGTACTTTATTATTCCGGAGATGTTTCATTCCTCCGTGAAGATCTTATTGTATATCCGGAGATGTTTATTACTCTGTCGGAATGTGGTAACTCGGGTTATTAGACTTCCCTAGTAGGGGTCGGCCCTGAATGTGTTATGTGGGTCAAAGGGTTATTAGACCACCCTAGAGGGGTCGGCCCAGTTAGTTGTAGTGGGGTATTTAACCTATTGGTTAAATACGAGCCTACGTGTACTTGTGTAAAATACATATCAGAGTAGTGTATAAATAGAGGAGGTGTGTTCCTCATTATACTCACTCACTCACTTGAGAAAGGCGCATTTGTGGAGGAGAGGTCTGCTATGGAGGAGAAGGAGCTTATGCTCAGGGTTTGCATCTTTGTATATTGCTGGTCATCTATATTGAGGAAGCTTTGCTGGGTTTTCTACCCCATGAGGGTTTCCCAAGATAAATCTCTGTCTCTTGTGTTTATGCTATGCTTGTTGTTTCTTCAGTGATCCTGTATATGCTATTATTGTGAAATGGAATGTAATGCTGCTATTTTCTGTCTTAGCATATTGAATTTTAACAAGTACCTCTACCTCTATCAGTGCCGGCGAAGAATGCTGATTACAAGAAACAAATAGTTAATATTTTAGATGGTGTAGCTACAGAGATACGACCATATACTTCAAACATTCCTGATGAAGCTCCAATAGTTTCATTTGAACCTTGCGTGGAGGAAAAAGGTGATACAGTAGCTCTTTTTTATGTTACATTCACCATACATGAGTTTCAACCAGATTGACAAAGTTTCAAATCTTATGAGACTAGTATTAATTGGCTACTTTGGCCTACATGAAAATAGAGTTTCAATACTAAAGCATGTGACTGAAAGAATAAGTTGGTTATATCAAGGAAAAATATATGAATAAAGTCTACAGGTCATAGCACTCACCAAACCATGGTAAATGTTTCACAATCAGACATTCATGAAAGGAATATTATTTGGGAAGCACGAAAAGCTGAGCAAGAGGTTCATACTATGACTATAGAATTGGCTGAGAAAGAAACAAAAGTGCCCAGAAAATACAAAGGCGAGGCCGAGGCAATGGAGGTTAGTTTAGAAGTTGGGATCTCATTAGAACCAGATAATAAATCTCTTGCAGTAGATGGAGATTGTAATTAGTTGATTGCAAAAAAGAAAACAGAGATGGGGTCAGAAACTAGGATTTCATATCTTTACAAACATGCAAAGAATCTTTTGATGCAGGTCCTTTCACTTCCAAAAGGCATAAAATATTTGTTGATAATATGGAGTTAGATACATGTTGCATGGGGAATAAAGACGTGAAAATGATAATTAAATGTTGAGAAGAACATAATGATAACAAATCTATTGCAGCTACATATGAAGCACTACCATGGATGAATGAATGTAGCAAAGTAGTTTAAAAGTGAACCTCAGATCGAGCCGCAAACAGACAGATCGGTGCTATCCAAGAAAAATAGATAGATTCATGCTATTCACTTCAATATGGAGCTGTAGATCTTCACTTGAATGGTACCCTAACTACAGATAGATTATATGTTATCCTTTGTTCAAATTTATGGAGGGATATAAATTGGAGAGCCCAGCAGGCAGATACAGGCAGATAGGTGTTATCCTCTACTTAAATGCGAACTTTATATCTAATTTAATATGGTGTATTACCGTTGTGACAAGGCTCGAAGGGTAGTCTACCCCTGAGTCACAAGTTTTT